>NWSH02000537.1:446795-462964 GCA_002382865.2 Heliothis virescens
ATGTCGGTCCTGCGCCTGATCTCTCTCCGGTCGTGTCGGATTGCCGTCCCATCGGGTTATGAGAGTGAGGGAATAGGGAGTGCACCTGTGTCTGCGCAAATGCTTGTGCACTATAATATGTCCTGCGCAGCTGGCTGATCTCCTTATATGAGAACAGCCGCCGTGGCCGATAATCGGCTAGGACGCCATCACAGTGCAAGAGACAGCCTGATTCACTCGTTTAATTAAAAGCGAGTAATTACTTGTAATACCGAGCTCCTACACTATACGCTTGTAGTCGAGGAGCTCTCTGTGACAAATTATTACTGACGTATGGACACTCGTCTCGTACGTCAAATTATCGCACGTCCCTCTACCAGCTGATGAAATTGTAATATGTACTATATATTATACTATACATACAATGGTTATACAAGGATGGTTATACTATCTATCAAATATAATAACTTCTATCAGTCTGCTTTCTGACGAAGCATATTTTTATTCTAGAAGTCGTTATTAAACAATAGTATAGTAAGCATTCAATTGGTTCAATAAAGTGTGCTCGTCTATATTTAAAGTGCATGGAGAGACTACGTTAACTGCGTGGGACAATTTATCCCACCCAGTGAGTCTGTCTTTTAAACTCACATCTACTTTATAGTATGTGTTCGTCTCTGTTATTACACAGACGTGACATCAGAGCACGAGTAGGTACACACACAAAACGATTATCTTCCAAACCTCGCCGGTATACAAATGTGAAATTGATGTTGAAGAAAATGAAGAAAACAAGAAAACGTTATCCCTTAAGACGATCCAAATCAGCTTATTCCCCGAAATCCAGCAATTTTAATTCCATTCGTGAAGTCGAATAAAATCCGCCAGTAAAACACAATTATAACTAGCGACGCGTACGGATAATATTGGGGTCCCAATAATGGCGCGAAACAGAGGGGCCCAGACATTATCGTATAATTATCGAAAACCTATAGTAATATCCGACGCAATAACCTAAAAATCAATCAGACCCGCCTCCCCGGAGCCACGGGCTACGGGAAAAAATTGGAAATCAATCTATTTCTATAACCAGGCGTCTCCGAAGTATCCATTATCATAATGTGATGGGGACCCAATACTATAATCAGATATCTGAAACCTTCAGTGTTATGTATTATATATGTATATTTTTATGAGGCCGGAATATGGGACGCGTTCCGTTTCGCAAATGCTGCGTATTTTCCGAATTATTGTACGACGGCTGATCGCTTTATGAATTTGATTGTGTTGTTGGGAGTAAGAAAAATAAATTAGAATTTCTGTTTGAGGTGAGAGCGGTGCCAAAATTTCTATTACGTATACACTTTCGGAAATTTCTTCAGATGAGTTTGTTATAAAAGATTTTTTGATAAAAAAATAGGAAATATTTGTGTCGCAAAAATTACGTGTAAAGGCTGATTTTGGAACCTTTTATTAGTACTGCCTTAACTACCCAGTTACTAAACTGTATAAATATAAAAACCCTTAAATTCTGAATTACCACATTATTATCCTGTAGTATCACGAACATTATACTTCGAATAATTAAATTGTAATTAATACAATCATGATAGGAATTGAATTGGAAACGTAATCAATAAACCTAGATGTAATTATTGCAGACAATTTAGTTATAGTTATATTAACTGAACAGTGATGCAGCTATGGTATTAATTATGTTACTGAACGCCCCTGTTACAGGGTAACTTACATTGTTATTGAACTAGTACGCATTAATAAGGATTTTATAATAAGGAGAAAATACCTTCTTTTTTATCGCTGGGAAATCATCAGAGATCCTCTCGCAGTGGGTGACAGCGTGAGGGAGTGTCAGACTTTTACTGACTAAAACCCACCGTGTTCCTTCTTCTAGCATGTTTCCCGCAGTTTTACTCGCGTCTCGTGTGAAGTACTGCCCGTACCCGGATAAAATATATACCTATGTTACTCGGGAATAAAGTAGCTTCTCAACAGTGATATTTTCAAATCGGTTCAATAGTTTCGGAGCCTTTAGAATGACCTTTATGAAATTAGTATAGATATTTGGAAATCTTACCTAACAACAACATGATTTTTATCATCCAGATCAATGCTCAACTTCACCCAAACAGACACACTCCTTAGGTTATAATATCAGCAAAGAAGGTATATACGTAGTACCTTATCCTACCTTTCCATGATTTCCCGTGCACCTGAACGTCTAAGATCTCAGCATCTCTCGATGCCTCAATGTTTGTGGGTACATCTACAAGGCACAAAAGGTCTTTAATCAAGTTGATCCCGTCCGAGTTGATTGTGCCCGGGCAGTACGGGCACTAGGGCACGCCGCCGGTGGACGGTTGGCCACTTTCTATATTGCCGCGATTACTTAATGAAATTGTAATTGTGATTTAAGGGTTGGCTCCTGTTTGCTGTGGATGAGCGGGTGAGGGGGTGACTTTGAAAGGTCTGAGCTATGTAAATGTAAAGATTGAGGTAAGTCTATATAAGGGTGTTATTTTTTTGTATTTTATTCAAAATAGCTGTTCAAAGTTTACTCAATATAAATAGGTTGGTATTGAGGTGCATGTAAATGTTGACAATGCAATATGTATGGACAATCAAATCTCCCCGCTATCATGTTAATCTATTATTTTTTTTGTGTTTATCAAATATCTAAGCTGTTCATCGTCAACTAATGGTAAACAATACCTACTTTTTTGACATATTTTAAGTAGACAGGTAGAATTTTCAGAAAAAGCTTCATGATGGATTACAAAGATATAATGTACAAGCTAATTACACTCTAAAACAATAATGTTTTACTGTTTATTCTACAGGGTGCTCAGTTACCAGAAAAAGGATATAAACTTATTAACGTTAAGTCATACCTACGTCATAATGACAGATGGTCCACTTAGAATAAAAAGATAAAGTGGTTAGTTTGTAAAGAGCCTTTTAAATATTTATTTTCCATTAGCATTAATATATAGTTCTACATTAAAACTACTTGCCTATTAAGCCTAAACGTCTTACATTTGACGCATAAAACTTTCTACAATTCATTAATACATATCATCATCCCAACACACACGGGAAGGGTGGGCGTTTTGTGGGTGTTTTGTCTTTTGTTTGTGACTTGAATAAAAGTTTTTGAGTTTAAAATACATACAAAATTCAAAAAACATTGCCCCATCGGCATATTGGCGCGCTTATATTATATTATATTAATTACATTAAAGTGATTATGTCCTACGCTAGCTGATCTCCTTTGAGAACATTGGCCGTTCCCTAAAATCATTCTGGACGCTATTATAAAATTACTCCGCCCTTTTACTTGACAATTATCTGAGAGCAAGAAACGTAATTTCTTGTCTGTGAGCCAAGTGCGGCGGAACGGTAATGATCATTAAGGATAAACTAGTCTACACATAGCGTGTGACAGCGGCACTGCCAAAAACAATAACACTACGGATTCACTTGGATAACCCAGTTTTGTATAACCGTATGGAATTTTAGACTGAAATTCAATGCTGATTTTTATTGTGAAGATTATAAGAAATTATGAGGTTTGTGTTGGCCTGGCCACTTTTAAGAGTTAGGTCATATATTTCTTATCCAGAGATTTGTGATGTCAAACATCTGATTGTAATTTTATTATAATTACGATGGAGAAAGTTGTAGTTAATAATAATGAAAAATATACATCGAGACTAGGGCATAACCATGCCCCCAGATATATTAATTTCTTCTTTGAAATACTTTTTAAATTAAAGTTTAATTAAAGTCAACCTGTCAACGTAATTAGTTTTTAACTTCAAAAAATCTGGATAAGTTTTAAAGTGCAATCAATCAGATAAATTAGATATAATTTCATCTTATTAGAATCAGACATATCAGTTTTTAATAAAACAGTTCTGACTGAATTATGGATTTGATTTAAAATTTTCAGAATGTAAAACGGGACCCTACTGCTAAAAATGTAATGTCCGTCTCTCCGTCCTTCTGTCACCATACTACATCTCGTGAACTAGCTAGTAGCTAGAGAGCTGAAATTTTCACATAATATGATGTATTGATTATTAGGATGATGTATTATGCTACTTGAACAACAAACATAAACCAGAATAAATTAAATATTTTAGGGGACTCCTATATAACAAATACGTTTTTTGTACAAAACCCTTCGTATGTAAGACCAACTCGTACTTGGTAGGTTTTTTATTTATACCACCTCATTAATGTTTGATAGAGCCAAGCATAGCCTTGTCACACAATTAGTCTTCCTCAGTGCAAAATCCGTTTGTTGGTTCGTTCGCCCACTTAAACCGTAATCCGTAACTAAAATACTAAATCCACCGATTATGAGATGTTGCTGAAACTAACTGAAATTGAATTATAATGTCAGTCTAGATGCCAAACGGACTGACTCTTGGAAGTTCTGACGAGATATGATTTGACTTATTGTTTGTGAGTTTAAAGGGGAAATTTTGTATTTTTTTTGGTTGTGTACTCGTAAAAGGCTATTTCTAGAAACAGGGAAAATTATGTATACGGTACATAAAGACTCCATTTTGATTACGTTTACATTTCATGATGTTTTTAATGTATTTATCTTAAAAATTAAAGTCAAATATTATTATCGAAGTCTCCAAAACAGTGTCTATAAAACTGTATATAAAAGTCTAATGTCAAAAATTTAGGTCAACATGAAAAAAATAATACATATTCATAAACTAAATGATGGATCCAAAAGAGTAAACTCACTAGTTATTTCTAACTTTGAGATGCATCACCCAAATGAACGTGCACTATACGGTAACCATGTTGTTTCGTTTTAAACGGCGCCGTCTAAAAATAAAGGCTTTTGTGTTATTATTCGGATACCGACGTAAATAGGTTAACTGAGGGGCCTACAAAGAATGAATGAGTTAGGTTTGGGGTATACTACCTTCTTTGAGACCTCCCGCTACAATTTGCAAAGAGAGAAAACTAATCTATACTAATATTTTAAAGCTGAAGAGTTTGTTTGTTTGTATGTTTGTTTGTTTGAACGCGCTAATCTCAGGAACTACTGGTCCGATTTGAAAAATTCTTTCAGTGTTAGATAGCCCATTTATCGAGAAAGGCTATATCCTACTTTTTATCCGGATGCGCGCAGTAGTTCCTACGGGAAAGCGGGTGAAACCGCTGGCAGAAGCTAGTTGATTAATAAATAAGCCACTTTTGATTTCATAATTTGATTCAAAAGTTGGTCTAAACTATTATTAAGCACGTTGTTCTAGTTAGTTTATTAGCTACTTTATTCAGATTGCAGCCGAATGTGAAATTATAAATTTAGAAAGATTATGAAATTACGATTAACAAACAAATGTTCTCTCACCATACCATCTATTGCGAAAACCGAATTCAAGTTTAATTTACTTTATCTAAGTTTTAGCAGGCACTGAATCAATGATCTTACTCGCATTATAAGGGGTTTGAGATCAATATATTTACAAAAATGTAATAAAACTAAAGCGGACTCAAAAAATTATCTAGTGAAATAATTGTACAGGCAGTAACTTTGTATAATAATCTTTAAAATCATAATGAAAGAATATTCCAGGTAACTGTCGACAATACCTCAAATATATTCTTAATTAAATGCGTCACTTGCATTTAAAATTATAACTTTTTCCTTCTTAAACCAGGTCAGCCGAGTTTTACAACAATTTTCTTGAAGCCTTGTAAAAATTCCAATTTTAATAAGATCCCTGGTTCATTATTACAAGTCATATTTTAAAGAAGGAATTCACTTTAATTATAAACGAATTTAATATAGTTTGCATTTTTACAATTCACCATGATCAATGCTAAATACTTTTGATTAATCAAAATGTAAAATATCAAAACTTTGGCTTAGAAATAATTCACGATAATCGCTGAAATTCAAAAGACAAGACATTCTGAGGTCATTTATTTAAGTTTTCCTTGTGTAACAGTGCGGCCTCGCCTTTACAATACCCGAGAGGATTTCATTTGGGCAATTACGGGGGCCCACTAATTGCCAACCATCTCAGAAATGGCGTTCGCCAGAGAAATTGTTTTTAATGAAAAATTCACGTAAAGGCTGCGTTGAAGTTTTACTTTTTTCCGCTCCGTGTAATAACATTAATGTAATGATAATTTCTCAAGTTCCACGCCTGATGGATGGCCGGGATGCATTTTATTGGACTAGTGGCAGCTTGCGACTTTGCTCTCTCGAGATTTTATTGTTGTTGTTCTTGAAGTGCGGACTTCGTTTTAAGTCAAAAGCTAACTTCTTTATGTCATTCCCAGAGTCTTTTTTATTCGAAGTATTATTCTTATTAGTTGTAAAAATACTTTTAATAAAATATACTGTCACTGACTTCATAGCTTTGACATTTGTATGTCATGTCACTCTGTGTGTCAGGTATGATTGTGACATTATTTATATCCGGGTGCACAAATCGTACGTTTGACGTCGCTTCATCGACGTCAGGAGCAGTTCACGATTGGTTGACGTCAATGTGACGTCAAGTGGATCTGATATTACCTCATAGCAGGATAGGAGCACTTACTAGCCAACTTAATTTATACTTGGGTATATAATATCCAAAAATAATTTAGTTTTGGCTAGATTAGCTTTTTTTCTGACAAGATTAATTACTGGCTAATCATGAAATCAGAATAACAGAGATGCTTTGTAAGACACACGACGTACTTGAGGTTTTCATAAAAAATAATCTTTGATGATCATAAAAGATATAACTGGGTAAGAAAAAACTCGGTAAATGAAAATTGTTATTATATATAGATATAATATTAGGCTGCAATACCACTAGAATACCAGCTTACCAAAATATAATCAAGAAACAAGCATATGGCGACATATTACACTGACTTAATGACTACCGCCACATGGGAGATAAATCAAAAGAATGGCCGACAACATCCCGCTAATTGCTGATCACTACTTAGTATACACGCCGGTCGGCTTGCCAAGTTTGTGGTTAGCATAGTAAAGTATATAGCCTTATCAATTGATATAACTAATAACTACATATCTGAAATTCAACATTTTGGAAATAAATAAATCATACTTATGACTTCTCATCATCATTATAAAGCCAAGAGATCCATTTTCATGGACTTGATAGATTCCTTAGTTCACAATTGAAATGGTCAGGGGCTTCACCATATTTGTAGAACAAAAGATGGCAAAGTTTACAATAACTTTCCCTTTTAACCTTTTTACTTAAGCATGACATTAACTTTTAAACGATTCCTCTAATTTCATTAACACCACCCTTCCGCACAAAGACAATAACATCGTGTCACACAACCTTATTTGTAACACAAGTAATTTCCTTAAACAAATAGCTGTAAGTAGAAACTCAGTCCCCTGGGAAGCACGACTGCACTTCATTCACTTACAAAGCTTAACAGTTTAAATGCGTTCAAAATGCGAGCGAAGCCGCGGCGGACGAGTTAAGATCCAAATCGGGTCATTAGATGATAATCGCCTCTTGTAAGTATTGTTAGGGTTATATTTTATAGGGTTATCTCCTGATTCATGTACTGATCGGAGAGTTAGGGATAAACGAGTCATTTGCTTGGTTACCCCTAGATCACTAACCTTATTTTACGACGCGTAATACTAACCTTCGTCGTTTCGACTACGCTGTATAATGGAGGGGTTTTAGAGGTTAAATAAAACAAAATATATTCATATTTATGTTTTTATTTTAAAAACAAAGTATTAATCTACATATTTAAAGATTAATAATATATACTTTATCATATTTTTTAATTCAGACAGTCTTATTAATGAGACCATAGCTTACATACAGAATCAACTTTTCCAAATTTAAAAACATAACCGAAGATATTATATATAGCATTAAATTTTTATAAATAACCTGTTAATTACAAAAGTAATACTCGAATAATGAGTTAAAAATAAAATTTTGGTAATATCTTAAGAACTAATACATTTGTGACACACATCAAGTTTATGTTCGATTTATTGCACTTGGTGCACCTACTCTTACACATTCTTTGCTTTCTGGAGGGACATGTGGCAATTTTTTTTCTTTTAATTTGCTGTGGGGGGATATCAGATCAGACATCTCATAATTTTCATCCGAAAATTTCTCTTCATTCACAGTAGAAACTTCATCATCACCCTCCGTTTCATACGCCTCAATGTGGTCTTCGGGCTCACTCTCTGATTGATTTTCCTCCTCGCTTTCATCATCTAATCACATTGCACGAATTGTATGTAAAATAAACTAAATAAAGAAACCATTGTTAATCAACAAAAGATAAAAAAACGTAATTTTGACTTAAAAATATAGTACGAGCAATAGTACAAAAAGTTACGTTACTACTAACCTTCGTCGATGCGACGAGTCATGGTTGATGGAACAGCGCGTACAGGCCTCCTACGCACAAAGCACTACCATCGATCGTTAGGGCATCGGGTCGACAGGGATTAGCTCGAATTAGAAAACCGCACGGTCGCGCGCGCAAAAGTTATCGAGATTTTTTTGGTGATGCGTCGTCGAATCGACGAAGGTTAGTAATCTAGGGTTACGCAAAGTATGTATTTAAATGTGTTGATCATATCGCGTGGTGGAGAATGCTAATATTGGGTTTGTTGGTTCCTCCATCAGATTGACGAAAGATTTGTTTAAATACCAATTCAGAAAAAATGCACCAAGTGCATGCAAGACATTATGTTAATGAATGTATTTCTATTTTTGTATTAGAGAAACGAGAATAAATCCTGCTTTATACAACAGCTGCCTTGATACAAAATCACTTGAACGCGCACATAAACCCAGAACATTATTGCACCTGTTTCCAGCAACACCTCAGTATAAGAATTCTCGTCGTACACGTGTATTTCTCACCCCTCCCCCCTCAGGCCCCTGCCACCCCCTCCATTCTCCAGGACATGCCAGCCTAGGACATTTATCTCTCGCTCAAATCCATGTGGCGATATTAAATATTTCGCATCGCACCTCCTCGCAACGTTTGAATAGCTGCCTATTAATGCGTTAGTGTGTGTCTACAACGCTTAATGCTTTAAAACGAGGTCACGAATATATTTTCTGAATTCCTTCAGATATGACCCCTAAAAATCTTTATTTGGATGAATTTTATTGATTCTGCTATCAAAGAGATACGTAGTTTAAATGTTTGTTGGTAGTTCTTGAGGGGCATCACACTCACGCAGGTAAAATGTTTTATCTGTCTCTCGGGATATGTGTTCGTTTCCTTGTTGAATTTCAAAGAAAATATATTTTATATTTTGCATTTTTCCCTGGTTTGGGTTGAAATAGATTGGTTTATACCCTGTGGGTATTTCAGTCATTAAGATATTGAGCAGGTGTTTCGTTATTTGTAACTTTATCCGTGGACTTACATAAGACAAGAGACAAGGCGATCTTACTCAATTGCTAAAATGGTATCAAACTGCACCACAATAATCCTTTTCTGCAGAATTTTATGACCGACTTGGTAGAACAGAGCTTAAAATTTATTAGTAGGAAAACTTAGGCCAACACCGTCTCGTCTGAAACTTAGGAGAATTGCCAAGCAATTAGACATGCTTGTATAACTGTCGTCGGTGTTTGTAAACTTTCCTCACTGCTTAAAATTCGGTGCAAGTTCCGATCCGGGTGTAAATTGACATTAATCAGTTTTGGAAACATTACTGCTCTTGGTTGTAAAAACTATGAAGTAATTTAAGATAAGCTGAGACTTGAGACGAGTTTGGTTTAAGTTTGATCTTTGAATTAGTAAAGACTAATCTTATTATACAGGATAGCTTCCAGTTTTAGTACTTAAAACGACTGTTAAATTAATTACGACTATAGGGACTTAACAATATGAATTATTTAGTATTTGTAGTAAATTAGTACTTATAATAAGATGACACGGAAGAGTACCTAATGGCAAATACCTTCTTAATAGATGAACCAAAAAAAAACACTTTTGTAGGTTTTTTCGATGGATCCCATTTGCCATTCACATTGAATCTCTTTTTTAGTATTTGTATCTTATAATAATGAACCGAAAACAAAAAGGGCACACGTTTATCGTGAATCTTAAGCTACTGTTTTACGATGCGTTTCATTAGCATATAACACGTTCAACTCTATGAGCACTGGGCATGATATAGTTAAAATTTTATAACAACAACCATCTACATTAACGACCTAACTTTTGGAACCACCAAGTAGTCACCACACTATCCCATGATCTGCCATAAAAAGCAACAAACATACAGTTTGTAACCGAGTCGATGGCACGAATATGAATAGGGTGTCTGATTAGCAATGCAAATGGCTGCCGTATGCCGTCCCAGGCGGGCCAAGTTCGCTAAGTGTCGCCGTTACATCCACTGACAGTTTCGGCTTTTGATTGCCTTTGTGAATTATGTTAGGTATTGCGTGACTATGTTTGTATGGGTCTATATGTTCTTAGTTAGGATTTGAGTTCAACGATTGATGCCTAGTTCGATCAAGTACTTACGTAACCGCATCCATAATTTCATTATCATCAGCTACCCGACCGCCACCGTTCTTTTCATAGCGCAAAAGTTTTTTTAAGTTCCCTTTGAAATGTCACACAAAACATTTATTTAATTGCTAAAATATTGTAGTTTAATAAAAGCATTATTGCAAAACAACGTTAAATTATCTGTCAAAGAATTTTCAAACTTTTACTGAAAATATTCTGCTCCAAAATGCAATCTATTTAATGAACAATTATTTGAATTCCAGCCAGCAGTGCAGTGAAATGAATTGTAATTTTCACCGAAAACAAACAAAGAATTCCAAAATCAATTTGGTAATGAACATTCCCAAACGTGGTGCCGACAACAGGTAGTCAAGCCAAACTTGGCGAACTGTTAAGAACATTGAGTTGTTTAAAGTCGTCTTTCGAAACACTCCACAGAGTTCATTATCCTTTCCTTTGCGGCTATCTTTTGAAGGAATAGTTTAGCCTCAGGAAAGGCATGTGGAGTTGGCTTCTACTCGTACTATCTCGCGGGCTGCGGTCGCGAAGCTACGTTTTCTACATTTCCTGGCGACATTTCGTTGAGTGAATTTGCAAAGTGATTTATAACGGTCACCTTATTCCGTATATTACGTATGTACACGGGTGGAGCACGAGATTTCAAATGTTATTGCTGGATGCTGAAAGGAGATTACGATGTTCAACATTTATTTCGTTTTATTTCTTGCTGACGTATTTTCGTCCTTACGTTGAACTACATTTTGGAGTTAATATTGTGTCCTCGTAGCAGGAAATAATTTTGAATTTAGACATGGTATATTCACCTAGTAAAACTACTGAAAATGTAACCACTTTTAGCCACGTACGAGCTGACAAGTAATTAAAACAGCTATCATGACTTTCATTCAACTCATCACGAAGTTACAAATTCATGTACATTTCCTTGAAACTAATCTAAAACTGAAGGGAAACAGAATTATCATTCTGCGTAGGTCGTAAAACTCTATCGTAAAAGTCAATTGGGGTGAAGGGTTACTCTTTATTTACAGGGATATAGGCGAAAGTACGACCTGTCTCTATATATTTTAATTATATGGGCTTTCAAATATTATCTACATCTTTCAGTCTATCATAAAAGTGCGTCACTGACGTCATAGATTCAAAATATCTTTTTGTTTTCGCATTCATATGACCTAAGACAAAGTCACCGGGTAATACAAGCACTAAGAAATTATTTGACGAAAACATTTCATATTTCAAGCTCGGCATAAAATAAACGAGTAAAACCTTCTTCCCCGGCCCCATACATACGCGTCGGACGTGAACACGATAGCAAAACATCCTTAACCCTGCTAGAGCTAGACCCAGATAGACGTCCAAAATAAAATACGCCGCGATTTATCACCGGCGCACCACTCAAAGCGGGTGGTTAATAAAAATTCCACACTAGAAGTTATTTTGCAGGAGGCCTCGGGGGAGACTCGTATCAGAATCTAGCGTAAAACGCTCGCTGTTGGCGCGAACATGTCGGTCTACGGTACAAGCCCTGAGCAAAGCGAGGGTAATATAGAGCGATTATCGCTAATGATGCTCGAAGAAATTATTTAAATTAACTAATAGATTAGACTTTATTGCCAAATCTTTCATCATAATTGATCTTACAGCGATTAATATATGTGAATATATATTTATATTACGTTGAATTACCTTATAGATTATGGTAAAAAAACAATAACCACAACTTACATGACTCGTGACAAGAGTGAAATCAAATACCTAAAACAATTCACAGAAATCACTCCACAAACACCAAACACAAAATTTATTGATGCATAAAATTTTCCGACCGCTCAACCCAGCGAACGGCATACAAGACACGAAATTTAAAGGAAGGAAACCCAACGAACTAAAACAAGACAAACAAATCAAAGCTCGCACATTACCATCATATCACAGTTGTTAAAATGCTAATGTTGCGTTAGTAGGGCACAGAATGGCTCCCTGGGGCACGCCTAACTATCGCAGTAATTAATGCTCTTCCATTATTTAGAGGAGTGCTTACACACACTTAATGTTTGCGATTGTGCTATATGTGTGAGAGGTATGAGGTTCAATGGCTTCTATTATTAGTTTAATTACAATGATTATACGTATAATTTGAAAGAGATAAATGATTACGCTAGATATTTCAAATGTTCACTGTTTTGTTGCATATATTTTTCTATTTTTGGTACTTTTATAAATTGATTATTTTCAAGCCCAGTTAGGAAACTAAGAAAAAGAACAGTCTAAGCTTTTTCAGTGTCGCTGTTGTTTAATCCCCAAGCATCGACAAATGTTATTTATCATCTACTTGACAAAGCTTCCCCAAAAGTGGGCGATTTGCCCATATATTTGCAGTAACATAACTTATCCTTATGTATTGATACATAATGCATAAGTAGATGGTGTACTAATTAGTAGTTTCCTGACCGTTGGCACATTCACGTAATTATGTAACGATTCCCACAATTAACTATGTAGTGACGCAACAGCTTCTCAGAATGTTCGAGTTTGTACTTAACATGCAAATACGGCTTCGTGTTATGTAACATCATTGTTTTAAGTCCTTGTTTTCATATTGTCTACACGATATTACTATCACTACAGTAATAAGAGTATTACAAACATCCCGACTGTTAAGTTTAATAATATTATTTCGTTTTAAACTCGCAAGTTTATCCTATCTCCGTTACCATTATGACAATTCGTTTTATTTCAATCTGTTTTATCGGGCAGTGCATCTTTACGGGCAGAAAAAAGTAAAAATATAAGAAATAAATGAAAAAATAAAACAGCACTCCGCATTTCTCGCTCCCGCTACCGCCTGTAGCTCAGACCTGCCCACGCTAGGCATCCCTCTATGAAATACCATTGCTCCTTCCTAGGTGAGAATATGCTGTAGAGTGTAAAATTTCCCAAGGTGACAACCGTTAGGGGCATTTTTCTGTGTAACTATGTATGCCCGTGTAATATTAAGCCCGGGAGACTTTAAAGAGTGCAAAATGCACCATTTTTTCGCTGGATATTTTCAGTGAAAGATAATGGAAGCTGCCTTTTTATCGGTTGAGTGTTAAAGGAGGGTCTTTAATGCAAGTAAGTCGTTATACACGAGCGTGGCGGTGAACACGTTGCTAATGTTTTAGCTTCTTTTTTAATATTGAGTCGTTTTTGATAAATTCGAAGTGAAACATTTTTATCCAACATACTGAACACAATATTTCTATCTTTAAAAATTCAAAAATAATATAAGTTTTTTGGCAAACATAAGTTACTCATATTACTTGAAGTCAAAGTCTCTATTTAGTAGTGTATGATTAACCTAATGAATAAATGACATCAACTTCAATATTCTAATATCACTTTTCCAAGCTCAAAACAGACGGGTTCAACAAGGCAGCCGCATGATACACCGCACCCAGGGCGTCAAACACAATCCTTTTAGAGTGGGAACCACGCCAGGCCGTGATTGCATTGGCACCCGCGCCGTATTATACACTACGAGTGTGTTTTTACAAACAACTGCACAGATTAATGTCCGTACTATTGCGAGATGAATGCTATCTAAATTATTATGGAAATTCATTTTGTATTTGTTTGGTTGTTGCTGTGAAATCGGGCTGTGATTCGAAGAGTCAGTATGATGAAGTTGATGAACCTTCTTGACGAGCACAGGCAATAATTACGTATGTCAGTTGAGATTAAATATAAATCCCGTCAGTCAGGGGTCTAATCTATAAAGGACACTTATTAGTTCAAAGGTTCAAGAAGAAATTATTCTTTCAATATTCTTTTTGTATTTTTTTCATTTGGAAGAGAACCAAGTTTAATAATAAATATTCTTACTTGATTAATCCAATAAATTCTTACGACCTATTATAGAACAAAAGCCCCATCAACTCAGGTACGCATACACCATAGATGTAACGCGTGTCATTACTTATCGTGGAACCGTTATTTACTCCACATTACGAAGCAACACATAAATATCCCCTCTAGAGATAGAGGTGCCCAGCGGGCTGCCAACATAATCATGTTTTGGCGAGGCGCCCGAACAAAACTGATTCTTTCCTAGCTCCTATCACTAGAATTTGTCCAACACACTCCTAGGTGCTTGTGAGACCACAGAGTAAGTGAGCGGAGTAGGTATTTGTAGATATTTTAAAATGTTGAGCCTTGGAATGAGAGGCTTATGTCTGAAAGTGGAGTGAAACAGTTTGATTATGATTGTTTGAATTTATGACGGCGAAATGTCCATAAGCATAATTGTGTTTTGTAATATGACTAGTAGACTAAGTGGTTTTGATGCACTCTGAACGTATCAGATGAGTGCCTTAAGTTCTTTAATTCTTCTTCTAGTACGCCATTATTATAATTATTTTTGATAATATCTTTTCCTGAAACTTAAACACTTATTTCCCTGTGCTACCAGGATCCTTCTTAGAAATAATCCAAAAACAGACAGGACAAATTTTAGACAGTTTTCACACAAAAAGTAAAAAACATGTCAAAGAAAGCCTATTAGGCGATTAATCTATTCAGAAATGTTCATTTTTTTCGTTGACTTTTATTTACCAATACCTTGACTCCAATTATTTTCACGTGTAGGAAGATGATATTCCAAAGTGTTTGTAGGTTGACATTATATAAGTATAATAAATAATGAAGTAAGCCCACACGCTGACAGATGTAAAGAGGTATATTGTAGAAATGTCTAGGAATTCCTCAGTTATCTAGATATTATACGCCCACATACGTCTGAGCTAGTAAGGTTGCCTGGAGAGAAGGCTTCATCAATAACTCATATAGGTATAGGTATAACACAATTAATTATGAATCCTATATTACGAAGGATTAAATAGAAACTTATGTTAACTAAGCCATGTTTTAGTGCTATGTAATAAAGATTAAACTAATTTTGAACTAGCCAGTTTTTGAACTGAGTAAACTCTTATCTGTCAAATGAAGGGTCCACTCCAATAATGATAAATGCCCAAAAAAAACCACTAACGTCATAAGGTTACTTGATCTTTCACTTCAAATTTAATGTTTGTCAGTTTTGCAGGTTTCTGTACCCTTTGCATCAACTAAATTAGTACAATTTTAAAATACACCTCGTAAAACTATATCCCCAAAACACTTTGAAAAAAAACCTTTGTACAAGCTAACATCATGAAATATGTTTTCTATTTTAATAGACCGAAATATAGCCTAAATCATGTTCTTGATTGAAAAATGTGTGCAGTTGTGCAGCCTTCATTGTTTTGCCGTGAAACAGCCGGTGGCGATCGCAATTGAAGAGATTTGCATCACAATCGCCTGTGATTGCGTGGTCGAGCAACGGTGTCATTGCAAAAATCACTAGCTTTACAGCCAATCATTCAGTGAGGTATTTCTAAAACTTTCAGATTTTTTAAGCCTATTTTACCTATTTTTATCTAAGTAATCTTTAGCGATTTATTGTTATTATGAAGCAATGTTCTACAAAAAATATTTGAAGATAATAAAAAACTTTTTACAAAAAAACAAAACCGACTTCACAAAAATACACTGAAAGGGATAAAATAAAACTTTTCACATGGCTCTAGAAGTCGGTG
>NWSH02000537.1:470047-482125 GCA_002382865.2 Heliothis virescens
GCGTACTTCTGCCTAAGTATTTCAAAGAAGGATTTTTTTATATAATATTCTAGCTAGTACGAATTGAATACATTTATATGAAAAAGCATTTTGTTTAGTAATTTTCTTTATTGTGTTATTTTTGGTGGGTTAAAAGTGAGGCTGTGTGGTATTTATCTGTTGTATAGTATTTTAAAGGGTTTATAGTGGTACGTATTTATGTAGTGGATCTCAGAAATATTTTTTACAATGCATTGTAGTATTTTGAGAGATTAAATTACACATACCTAGAACACAAGTGATATAGGTAAAAGGTAGTTTTTATACAGAATTTGTCGGTGCGGATGGTAAAAACTTTTATATTTCCACCGTACAAAATACTATGGGGAAATAAAACGTTATTGAATTTAAATGTTGAAGCGCACACAGACAGCGCGGTTTTATAGTTCTGCAGCCCAAAGTTTATACGGAACCCTGCTTCAAAATTTCAGTTGTTGTTTCAAAGGGTATTCATTAAATATGAATTTCGAAATAGCCGACAACAGCTAATTTTAATGGGTAATAATTAAAGAGGATCCGTTACGCTATTTTCAAGTTTCT
Organism: Heliothis virescens; assembly: GCA_002382865.2. Classification (NCBI taxonomy): domain Eukaryota; kingdom Metazoa; phylum Arthropoda; class Insecta; order Lepidoptera; family Noctuidae; genus Heliothis; species Heliothis virescens. The sequence continues at coordinate 470,627 of NWSH02000537.1, forward strand.
AATTTTATGAGTAAGTATCAAACTTTTACATTATATATTGTTCTAATTATTGTTAGAGCTNCTGAATTAAATTCAAATAATCTTCAAGCATTTCCCATAATATATAATGTTATGGCACACTAATTCGGAAAGTAACAATGGCTGCCCAATTCAGTTTAGGGCATTTGGACACGAACCAAACTCTTATTGCGAGCTAAGATATTACGCCTTTATATATTCTAGTGCAGTTTTAGTATTATCTTAGTGTTATTAATAATATTATGTACTAAAATACTGCTACTATGTATAAAAATAAATAAATCACGTACCTACGTTTTATGACTTTACTGAATCAAATAAACTTGTTTGTAAATGTAAAAGATTGATAAAATAGAAGTTTATACAATTACGAAGAAGTATGGTGAACATAAGGCCAGCCTTAGGTACACTTGCAACTTTAGCTGACGTAAGTAGATTACGTAATTAATTTACGTTAAACAAACTTACAGTAAGTCGTTTATAGTACTTTTTTAACTGCTAGCAGCTTATGGAAGCTGTTTCCGTAACACTCAGTAAGAAACTTAACTTACCACCACTACCACCTAACATTGTTTGAGTCCTAGTAATTAATCAAAAATATTTATGTTATTTATTAATGGCATATTACCAGTCTACAGCATAATAAGTGAAGTGTAGACATGTGATTCTGTGAGGCCTGTACATAACGAGCGGACACAGTCATTAATATTTGATTACATCGCGATCAGTCCGACCGGCACTCGATTACTGACAGGAAATGGTCCTCTTGGACACTACACAGGTTTGTTTAGAAGGAACAGTTTAGTAACAGGGTTTATCTTCTCAGTTTTAAAGTCTCAAGAACAGTCGTGGCCTGAAAAGGTCTTAAAAAACTTCATAAATGTCTGTTTATTTGCAAAACTAGCCGTTTTCCCGCGGTTTCACTCGTTTGCAGATACCTACGACATCTGTCATTCCAGCGTTCATTATTTGAATTTACTCAAAACTACAAGTGCTACGTTGCTTATGTCATTTGTGACATGTATTTGTCTGTAAAAATTGAAATAATAAAAGACAATAGGTATTGATAGCCTTCTAAGCTCATTTTTCTTGAACTCTTAATGACAGTTTAAAGCGTTTTTTTTTATAATAAAATAGACTAGAACTGGAGCATTGATAAACAATCTCACCTCAATTTGAATAGGAACTTTCGTCCCCACAAAATAAATCTTCTTCATACTCGTACACGATGGTTGTGAGTCCCGCCGCGTCCTGCGTCAGATTAGCGCAAACCAGTTTACGTGACGGCGTCAATTTGACGCGCCCTGATGCGATGACTCCTTATTTGATAGGTTAGCCTTAGTTCCAAATTGCACGGACATGGGCCTCATATTAATGCCAGAAAACTTCTACGGAACAAATCGCTGAAGTTTTTCGTATGAAGTTTTCAGTGGGGAAAGGTCAATCTATTAACGTAGTATGGTAAGGTGGTAACGGAATTGTAATTGTAAAAAGTTATTTGAATTTTATTTTACTATCATTCAATGTTTTTATTTGTTGGTATTCATTTCAGTAACTAAAGCCAAAATATATTTTAAACTGGCCAAGTGCGAGTTGGACTCGCTCACGAAGGGTTCCGTACCATTATCTATGAAAAATAAACGTATCTATTACCTACAACTAGCCAAAATACAAACATTTGTCGCCAACAAAAATTAACAATAACAACAAAATATATGAATAACAAAGTTCTAATTTGCGGCTTCATACGTTCATTGTATGGGGAACCTTAATACTTTTTTTAATATTTGGTTCGGAAACACATCATTTGTTAAAATTTCAGCTTTCTAGTTATCACAGTTTATGAGATACAGCGTGTAGAGAGACATTCAGCGGAGGCTTAGTAACATGGTCCCGTTTTACCATTTGGGTATGGAACTCTAAAATGATCATCTAATTTAAAATTTTATTTTCTTTAAGCATGTACCAGTATTAAAATATTATTTATTCAGTGCAAAATAAATTCTCCGAATACTGTTCAGAATGAAGTAAGTAGTTCGGTTTCTAAGAATAAGGTATTAGTTGAGAGCTTACTAAACAAGAGCTTAGTTTACATAGCGGCAAGTTCGTAAACATGCTTGTTATTAAGTTAGTTTGTTTCAAATAACTGTTTTTACATCGAAGTAAATAGCCATGAACTCGGTATTAATTTTTCATCTCGTTATTCAACTGTCGTTGAAATAATAATGAAATATGTATGATTTCAACAGCAAATAAAGAAATATACAATTTTATTTTATTTTGACTTTACTCATCCTTTGACCTGGAAGGATATACTAATATTTTTTATCAAATTTATTTGTTATCAAAGATCTCAATATCTAGTAAAAAACTCAGTCTTTTACTAGGAAGGTTTTTTGAGGAAGAAGTTCATTTTCAGTGTATCAGGCATACTAAAGCTAGCATACCCCACACGGAGTGAAATACGTTCAGAAAGCTTTAAATGAAATTCATTTAGTATGTATATAGAATAGTTTCTGTCGCAACATATATGATAACGATTTTTGGTACTTAGTGCCATGAAAACTGTCAGCGACCTAAATAAAAAGATTTTCTGAAGTACAGAGGAAGGCGGGCTACACAAAGGGCTTCAGAGGGAACACGGTGGGCTTGAATCAGTAAGAGCCCGAAACTTTTCCACCAATGTAAAAGAACATAGAAACACGCTAAGACGCATCCACAGACTGACCTGGCGGGCTGAATTATCAAAAATCCCCTCAAACTTTACCAATACCCATAAACCTGATCTCCCAACAATAAACAACTTAGATCAGTCTAACCAAATCGTGTACCTCTGAGAAATCAGAGGACGTCCACTGGCGTCCAGTGGCGTCCCCACTTCCTGAATATTTGACGGGGAGGGAAATGAAGCCGGTCAAGCGCGACTCCTTCTAATAGCATTACCAAAATAGCTTCGGATGACGTCACAAGGTCACGTCGTTTGGCATGCAAGGATTGTTTGGGAGCCTGGTGTGTTTGTTTTATCTTTTCTGGGAAAGTTTTTTTTTCCTGATTAATAATTTAGTTGGTTAATAATAATCATCATCATCATTTCAGCCATAGGACGTCCACTACTGAATATAGGCCTCCCCCATTGACGTCCAAAAAGACAGGTTGGAGGCGGCCTGCATCATGGATATATCATCCTGCATAGTTAATAATAGTTTTCAATATTGTGTGTAATACTAGGTCTGGTTTAGTGACGATAAGAGTTCAGTTGAATTACCACCTGATATTCATAATTATAATTCGAAACAAAGAATGCGTTTCTTTAAATTTTTGTTACTTGGTAATATATGGTTAAGTTGATGTGGTTTCTTACTGACTTTTTAGACTGAGAGAGAGTGGTTAAATATAATAATGTGTAATATTTTGTACTAAAAATATCTCCTATGACCTATACCTAATGAAAGTTGTGTAAACAAAACGTAGTTGAAATTACACGAAAATCTCATTAATTTCATGCTTTTGTTAAGAAAAAGCAGTAGCTGGTAGAACAATAGTTCTGATTTTATGCGTTCTTTTTATTTTAGAAGTCATTACTTAGAATTTAATGAGTAGGGGAAGGTTTGTTAGCAAATCTAAAATCAATGTAATTAAAACATGATTGACTTTCTTTCTTTAACTTCATAACCAAGTAGTTTACATTCAATAGATCTAATTGAGAAGTTTTCAAAACACCTGAATGTGGTCATTTAGATTTGCTAGATATAAGTGAGTATACTATGCGATCCCAATTCAGGAATTTCATTAAAAGTTCAGCAGTATGCTATCTTTTAACTACAACTGTTAACAAAAATCACAAATGAGCAATATTAGTTCGGAATTAGCACGTCCACAAAGTAAACGAGGGAAAACATTTCACTTTAATGTAATCAAACGGAGATAAATACTAAAAAAAACGATAAGAAGTGTTCGGCAAATTAAATTGGAAACTTTCCTTTGTTTTGGACTAAATTCAACACAACGACCATGAAAATGCAATTGAAAAACAACCTTAAACAGTTAAAGATAAGGTTGGGAATCATTTGTATTTTTATTTACATAAGGATAGTTTTAAATTGTAATAAAAAGAGGAAATTTTGTGTCGTATCGGATTTTAATTTCTTCTAGGTAGAATTAATGACTTTGCTTTCGTTTCGATCGCTTTGTCGATCCATACGTTAGAAGCCGATTGGGTTTAAGTACTGCTTTGAGACTTTATAACACAATTTCTGGAACAACTTTAGTTTCAGAATTTGGTAGAACTTTACAGGGTTCTGTTCACAATGTATGAATTTCTAGAAAGAGACGTGGTTCTGATATTGTGTATTTTCATGCTGCTTCAGCGGAATAATTTAATGTGTAAAGTTACACCCTGTGTATGTGTATTTGACAAGATGAAGTGGATTTCTTTTTTTCCTTAATTAAGTACTACAAAACATGATTTTATTCAGCAACATTTTCTTAAAATGTTCCATTTATTTGAGATGCCTTTACCTTTAAGGAAAGTCTGAAGTATACCAGTTACTTTGAAAGATCCTTATCGCATACTTATTTCTAAGGAAAATTAACGAGACATTTTAACTCCTATCATACAAATATTTCCTGGTAGTCCCGGCGTCAGCATACAAATAAGCATAAACAAACTCAGTTCAAGTCATGTCCGTGTCCATATATCAAAACTTAAACGGTCCAATGTCTTTCAAAACTCCTCTGAAACTAAGTAATACAGGAAGCTCAAACCCCTTTTGGAAACTACCAAACAACATCTTCGCGATGCAATTTGTTTAAAAGAATTGTAAAGAACCTTGCCTCCCAAGTCTTGGCGAATGAAAATGAACCTTAAATCTTTGTTACGAAGATTGAAATTAGATTTGTTGTGGCCATCATATATCTTGCAATAGTGTTTCTCTCACACACTTATGCACTTAAAAGCCAATGCTTTTAAAGAAGTTTTTTGAAAATATGTAACGGCTAATGTTCTATTATTTATTGTTTAGGTTTCTGTGCGGTTGGAAAATGGAAATCTTTAGATTTTTTATGAATTATTTTTAATTTCCTTTAAAAATGCTTTATAAATTGATGTACGCTTAAATTAACGTTACTAAACTAGAAACTAGTTGTAAAGTACTTACTAAGGCTAGACTAGGAATATCAAAATTCTTGCACTTTGCTCTAGGAAGCGGAAAGATGGTTATCAAAAATTCTTTCAGAATTTATTTTGTCAAAAAATTTGATAAATTAGTTCAAGAATACTTTTCAATTTTAGTCATTCGAAGAATCTCATTATTTGTTATTACAATTACAATAAATTCATTGTTGTACAGACGACAGCCGGTCAACTTACCCGAATCTGTCAAATTTTAACAATCGAACATTAACCTAACGCTATTGTGATAAGGTTGAAAATCCATTGAAGAAATTCGACATATTGTGATAAGTTGACGTGCTTGTCTGTACATTAGTAATGGAAGACAAAATACCATGTCAAATATGCATCATAATAACAATACTCTATCATCACTGATCGGACTGTTATGGCCAACAGACCAGATATAGTGGTGATAGATCGATTAGAGCGCCGCGCAATGATTGTAGACATCTCCGTGCCACATGACGAGAACCTCGTGAAGGCTGAAAAAGATAAACAACTTAAATATCTTGATTTAGCCCATGAGGTTGTCGACATTTGGCATGTGGATTCTGCAGTCATTGTGCCGATAGTCGTTTCGGCCAATGGCTTAATTGCCAAGAGCCTCGACTTACATCTAAGGAGGCTCTCGTTAGACGGTTGGGTCAAGCGCTTGATGCAGAAAGCTGTACTTCTGGACACGGCACGCATCGTCAGGAGGTTTCTCTCTATGGAGCCCTGACCGCCGGTAGCTTGGACCATGTTCCCGATGCCGGTGGGAAACTATTTTTGTATTTTTAAATGTTTTGTTTTTTTTTTATATGTATTTATAAAATATTTAAAAATATAAAAATATGTGGAATAAATGAATGAAAATTTAAAATACTCTATTTAAAAGCATCACTGACTAATTATATAATGACTGTCAAAAACAAAGGCTAGATAACTTGCTAATTGATATTAAATAAAGTAAACCCCTCTAGATGAAGCACACTTGACATATCTACATTAGCATTCATCTTGCTTATGGTGAGAGCTGGTCGTAGCCACTTTTATCGTAAAATCTAATTTGCTATGCGACTAGTTTCTTTGTGCCGACAAAAATAGAAAATATTATGGACTTCTTAACGCTTCATTTAAGTTAATAAGTATGGTACAAGTAAATAAAAACCACGATTATTTATGTTTCTAATTTCTAGATACACTGGCTGTTTTCCACGGTTTTCCTTGTATGTAGACTCCAGCACATCAACCTACCACAATCTGTCTTTCTTGAATAAATTTTCAACCTTATCACAGTAGTGGAAGATAATGTTCTAGTAGAAAATTTACTAGACTCGGGTTGACCTGCTGGCGTCTGTGCATACAGAATTAACTTTAATATAATATTACAATCGATAAACTACATGATTTCAAACTTAAATTAGGTACAGTCACTTGAGAGAGGCTTATTAATTTGACAGCTCAAATTGCCTTCATAATGGAATACTAATCTAAAGATAAAAGAAAATGTCACGCACTTGACATTTCAGAGCTCAAGATTATCTTTCTTTGTTAACGAAGAATTTTCCAACACGCAACAGGTGGGAAATTAAATATTATTGATCGGGAATATTTTGACGACATCTACATTGCAATTTTATCTTCTCTCAAATATTAAAAATTAATAATAGGATTTCATTTAATTACGTACAACAACAAAGTTCAATTATAATAAAATCTATTTTAAATCAACAGTTCTGAGTGTAAATAGTAAAATATTTGAAAAATCACTTCTAATAGCTATTCATACATACTTAAAATTGAAATGCCAAATACAAGCATCCAAATCAAACATAAATATGAAACGTCAAAAATCGTTTGCCCACGCACCCAAAGGGTATTTATTTAATACTTTTTACGTCGATAACATTTCCGCAATTGTAAACCCGTAGTCCATCCCTGTGGGTTCCGCATAAAAATCATATTTGTTGAGGCGGCCAGTCAGCGGAACGTTAGCCAAATGCAAATAGCAGGCCATGTGTTTGCTGAGATGTTGCGATGCTCAGATGTTTCCACTCATACCAATATTGAGGAGTGTTACTGTACCCACTATTTGCTAGAAAACCGCTGATTTTTGTATGTACAATTGTACTAACAGTTTAGTTCGGATGTTTGGTTCATGCAAATTTGTTTGGGTGCTTCGAGGATAAACAAGGCGCTTGGGAGCGAAACATGAACATTTTATTGGATGGTGCGGTTTGAAAATACGTAGTCGAAAAATTCCTTGCAGCTATAAAATGAATCTAGTTTAATATAAATTCATGTGCGAATTGCTTATCGAATTGAAAAATACAGATACAGTTATTTATGGCATGTTCACGCCAGTTTCCATTAAGGAGATATATTTTTTATAAAGTCTCGCAGGTATTTATAACATTTTTATAAGTTTAACAAGTAAGTTATCTTATCTCTGAAACAATTCATCATCAAAAAACATAAAGAAAACACCCTAAGTATTTTTACAGGATAAAATTTCTAAACATAAATAAATAACACAACTTTATTGACCTTTCAGAAAGGTGTAGAGGCTGATATTTCCACGTGGGCTGTAAATAACTTGGTAACTCCACCGCCATCGTTTGCGCCTTCCCACCGACCCTTTGTCGTGGTCACGCAAAAAAACATAGGTACCGATTTTATCCCGCGCGGATAAACTAAGTTCCGATTATTTTTCCTTTGTTTTAGTGGGAAATCATCAGATGACCCCTCTCCCTGCGCAGCGTGAGAGAGTCTGATGACTCACTGACTAAAACCTACCATGTTCTTTCTGGAGCCATTTGTGTATCAGGGCCGCGGTAACTCTTTCGAACAATACAAGACTTTTTCTTTCCTCACGACTACTCTTTATTTCGTGATTCTGTGATACTGAAACTAATTCAATTCGTTGAGAGAAAGAGAAGTAGGCTTTTTAAGAATATTTTGTCAGTTTTCATTTATAAAGAATATCTTGTTGATTTACTCGTATTAGCACAATACATTTCAACCATTCATTATCAATCATAAAATTCAATAACATTTAAAACATCGACTATATTTGATACAACATACTTGGTAAAATATAAAAAACATTTAAAGCTTTCCCAACGAGCTATGTGAATCAAATGAGGAGACTTCGGACAGTCCTCCCAGCTCCCCCGTCCTGCGATGCGATATGCATGAGACCTGATGCCAGGAATCCTGACTATTTGCTGCTCGAATATTACACAGAAATCCTCGTTATTTTAACTTTTCCAGTTTTTTGGCTAACTCACCAAGCCTCATATTTTACTAAGTAGTAAAAAAATATATTTCCACTGAACAAACATCAATTCACAATATATTAAATTCATTTTGTACTAACTATTTAACTTCCGACAGTAGTTATTTGTTTAAATCGTTAGTTTATTTTGTGAACTAAATGTTTAGCTCTCTCTCTGTTTGTGAAATAAAAATCTGAATGTTCAAACATTTGCTATTTGTATTTAAAATGTTTAACTATTTGGAAATAGAGTGAAACATTTAACAGTTATTAGTAAGTCTAGACAGGATACTATTTCGCGAATGACACCAATCAGAAATAAGTGTTTTAGTAAGGGGAGACAAAATCATTGAACAGCGGTCAACTACGAGCAGATAAGGCCAGGACAAGGGAGCCAGGGGTCACAGCACCACATAACTAATGTAACGCCCAGCCACTGATGTGCAGCTCACTGGAATATTCCAAGTAGCCGAGCGAGACTCCAAATCGCCCATTTGGAGTCAAAATCTCACTATGCAAAAGTTTTTGCAATAATCCCCAACATCGAGTCCTAGTCACTCCAGTTTTGCGCCAAAGGAATTTAGACTCAACAGTCGTAGCTCTAAGGTTCATTTTGCATTGTGTTCGAGGGAGAATCTAATAAATTTTGTCTAGCATGCAACATTTGCTTCGTCACCCCTCAAGGGATATTGCAGTGTGCTTAGCACAAGAGTTTGACTTTTTAAAAAGTCCTGATTTAGTTTCTATTTGTGTTTGAAAGTTCGACGCGGAATGCAGTAACTTGCTATGGCAGCTTCATTTTGATATTATTTTTCGCAGAGTAAAACTTTATGGATTCTAAAATACTAATATGAAGATTTTTCAAAATTATTATAATAATTCCGTGAACTTTGATCTAACTATCCTACATTGTTGTAGCCGTATAGGAAAATCATACTCATATATTTTCCTTCACATCTATACCATAGTATTGTAATTTAGACTAATACATTATTTAGTCTTTGCTCGCATCAGTACTCTATTAACCCTGAAACAGGCACGTCAGACTCAGCACATCAGAAGTCACGCAGCCGACACGCCAACACATGTCGAGTCGATTCCGCAGCGAGGTGCACACGGGCTACGTGACACTCGTCCCCAACAAGCAACTGATTTGATAAGTTTTAAACAGTATTGAGATTTGAACTCGTATTTGAGACACGTACGTATAGACATCTTAACTTGTATAGAAGATTTTGGGCATGAGAATCTAAGTAGTTAAAACATACTATTTTAACATATACCTACACTTGTGGAAATTTTTGTTCAGCGAAACTGTGCATAAATGTCTCTATTGTTTCACCTCAATTGACTTCAGAAAAATATCAACATGATAATCAACTTTGGTGACTTCATTTGACCCAAACGGAGGGAAATGTTTCCTAAACTATAGACAATAAATACATCTTGCGATTGTTATGGCTAGTCGATAACGTTACTATTAACAGCCCACTCAACAACTCTATAGTGACGAGTATCTAAGCTGTAGCTGAAAGCCGATGAGGTGTTGCAGCGTGTCCTTCTCAAACAAGCGTGGCAACACCGACGTGATGACGTGACGACATCGGAGAGACGACGTGACGTTTGTTGGCGGACACGCGACTGTGTTGTCAATGTATTGGTGGAATCTGTGACAGGCTTAGGATGTTGATGTTCTAATTGGTAAGTGTAAAGTTCAGCCATAGGTATGTAAATAAACCTTTTGTAATTAACTACATAAATGTAAAATTTAAACTAATAGAATGATAAAAAACATGATTTTTATAACCAGACTAAGTACCAAGAAGAATGCAAGTTATTATACAAAATGTAAAACCGGCCAAGTGCGAGTCGGACTCGCACGCGAAGGGTTCCGTTCCATTATCAAACCTACAAAAAATTACTTTGTTTTTCATACAAATATATGAATAACAAAGTTACAGTTTGCGGTTACTGAAAAAGTGCTATAACTCAAAAACTACTGACTGTATTTCGTTCAAACCAATTTTGGTTGATAGTTTTTATTAAGATCTATAACATATATTTTTTTTAGATTTTTTACTTTGGTAGTTTAGAAATTACAGGGGGGGGGGACACACATTTTAGCACTTTGAAAGTGTCTTACTCTGAAATGATTGACTTTGAGAAAAAATGGTTTTAGAAACCTCAATCTCATTTTTAAGTCTGTCGTATGTCACAGCCAGTTTATTCGCGAAAACTTATTAAGGACTGTAGCCCTAGTGTTCAATGGTGGTACTTGGCGGTAGGTTGTGATGTAGTTGTATGGTGTTAATCCGGTCTTCATATTTTTATAACATATGGAAATAAAAATAAACTAAGAATAATAATAGAGACGGGCGGCTCTCCACCATAATGGAACTTAAACCAAAAATTTTTTTTTTCGTCTAACCTACACTTGTGGGTGTCTATAGATAGGTCTTTAAAAATGAGATTGAGGTTCTTAAAACGATTTTGTTCTCAAGGGAAGTCAATCATTTCAGAGTAAGACACTTTCAAATGCTAAATTGTTCCCCCCTCCCCTGTATATTTCTAAAACTACAAGGTAAAAAATCTAAAAAATATATTGTTATTAGATCTGTATAAAGAATATCACCAAAGTATTGTTTGAAGCGAAATTACTAGCTAGTGAGTTTTGTGAGTTAGTGGTAGCGATCTTTGTTCATGTAATTCGCTAAGCTGGTTAACTTTGTGGTATTTTCATGATGTATTTTGTACGGGGTGTGTAAATACAAAGTATATGTTTGTTAGGTTTGATTATATTTTTTGGAACGGTAAGCTCCTGTCCGGCTGCGTAGTCTCGACTTTTCGGCACTGTTGGTCCGGTGTGTACATTTTGGTTGAATGATCTTGCAGTTCTTCTCTTGGTACTTGTAGTGCTGGTATGTAAATATCAAGGGTGTTATCATTCTATTAGTTTAAATTTTACGATGTTATGTAGTTTTAAATTAGGCAAAATAGGTGGGGGGGGGGGGGGTTGTGTTATTTTAGCATACCTATGGCTGAAACTTTT
>NWSH02000537.1:484549-499942 GCA_002382865.2 Heliothis virescens
GACAGACAGACAGACAGACAGACAGACAGACATGACGAATCTATAAGGGTTCCGTTTTTTGCCATTCGGCTACGGAACCCTAAAAACCAGTAGTTATTAACTAATACATTAAAATCAATTCATAATGTCTTAGGATTCGAGTTCATATGGAGCACTTAGCTACAACACAAATAGAAAATGTTTTAGTGTTTTCAATGTTCATCTTTTAAAAAAACGCACACTAATTGCAATATTTTTCAAATCTAAAACGCGTAAAAAACCAGTTAATAATGCACTCAATATTCCAACTCCCAATCCAACATCTATTTAATAATTCTTATTATTGTTGCCCTCTTGGGACGACCACAGTGCAATAATTGCATTCACAGTGTACCAATCTTGTACAATTTTACAGCGTGTGGGAGCAACCGCTGCGATAATTCCACTATAACATTTACACTATGACACGATCCTAATAATTTCAGCAATAAACTTGTCGCTTGGGAATGCTATCCTGGTACTATGTTACACGGGCTATGTAGTTCTGTTTGTGGACTCGTAAGTTTTAGGAGACGTGATGGTTAGTCTAACACTCAAAGGTTCATCGATAAATCAGTGAATCTTTCAAGGCCAAAAAAGTTTTTTTTTGTTTCAGATTTTAACTGACTTCTCAGAGGAGTAGGTTCTAAAATCTACTACTATTATGTTGTGTGTCCGCCGATATCTCCGTCAACTTAAAGATATATTTTTCACTTTTATTGGTTTTTGGATCCTCATCTTGTGATTAGCGAAAAAAATATTGAAAATAATGTATTTGTTGACAGAAAGCATAAATGAAATAAAATGAAACTAAAATACTCCATCAAAATCGAAAACACGAAAACAGAACATAATTTCAATACACCATTGTATTCCAAAAGTAAAATCGTCGTAGCTACTAAGGTAGCATGGAGAGCGCCCCAGCTATCTCGGGCTGCGATGCCAGAAAACCACAAATGATACGAAGCTGCAGACCTACTGCCTCTACTGACACCAATAAATTCTCAACTATCTTCGCACAGAACTGCAGGTAACTCGAGCCTTTTGGTTATGCGGATACGTTTATTTTGTGAAGTTGCAACTGCTTATTATTTTGACATGGTAAATCTAAAGAGATATTGCGTAGTTAACTAGACTTTAAGTTGCTTTAAGGAGTATTGGGGGTAGCAAAATCAGAACCACAAAAGATGGTTTCTTGTTTATAAAGAAAGCATGTTATGAAAAAAATACGAGTATGTTCTATAACAACAAACATATAAAACAAGTAATCTTTAGATCTCTTTGTCTGCAAAAAATCTATATATGTACTGAATTTTAGTCTATCGAAACTAACATTGATCAGGCAGGTAATAACGATTTGCAAATTATTAGCTCAGATTGCCAAAAGAGTTTTCTTTTTGCTATATTTTTAACGAAAGCCTGATACCCGGCAACCCTTTTGAAGCAAACTGACTCGTGCTAGGGTTCCGCAATAGAGGCATGCACGAGTAGACAGCAGGTCCTGTTTAAGCCCGGCAGCTATGCGAAAGTTCCCCGTATGACAGCTGCATTTATCAAATCCTACACAAAACCCGAGCTTATATCGCAGGCTGAATGTGACGTCATTAGTTTCGGCAACTTGCGAATACGTATACTTTTCATTAATTAAATTATAGATGCTTTATTTGACGTTGAGCAATACTTGTGTATGTAAGTGTACACCCAGCACATCAACCTACTACAATCTGTCCAATTTCTTCAATGGATTTTCAACCTTATCACAATAGTCGAAAATCAATGTTCGATTGGTAAAATTTTACAGATTCAGGTAGGTTAACCTGCTATCGTCTGTACATTGTCTTTGTACGACTGGGCAACTTGGCCACTACTAAGGGTTCCCGAGCTTACGCATACAAAAAATGTGAATGTATGTGTGTAAATACACACACTAGTAGTACTTTCTTAGCTTTCGTGAGATGAAACATCTCTGAAAGGGTAATATATAAATAACTAACCAACATAGCTAAATTAACTAGATAATATTACAAAGCTGGTTAATGTGTGCATCTATGAAATGATTCCTACATCATATTGTGTGACTTCTCTTAATTACCCGGAGCTCTCTCCTGAGATCTCGACAGCAAAATAATACACATTATATCATAATTATGTTAATAAATGTATGAAATCCAATTAACATCGGTACTCCTACGAGAATTCATGAGATTTATGCATCCAAATTCTGAGAGCAACGTAATAATTAGTTTTAATAATTTATTTAGATATCGTTTGCATATTAAGTGGTCGGTTATCAGATTTCACAAATGTATGTAAGTATGTATAATTTAGTTAAAATAAGACTACTTTGTATGTCATAACAAATTATGTATTATTTTCGTATAGTGTTTACTTTATTTATGAATCGTCCCACACAACGAGACAGTTCAATTTTCTTGCCTCCAGCATTCATAAGTATTAAGCAAATATTCGGAGAAATATAACTATGTATTATAATTTTCCAAATAAGTGAGCAGTCATCCAAAGTAATGTGTAGGAGATAGTGCTCAATGGTTCGTGTTTTATAACCAATTGTACGGCTGTGTGGGTGGGGTAGGCCACGACTTGCGCCCACCAAAATTATTGGAATTTGATTATTCGAAGACTGACTTTGAAGACGTGATTATTGACGTAATGAGATTTGAAACATGCGTATATTTAGATCTTATTATATTAGGAACGGAATTATCAGTGTGAAACGTAGAGTGAAAGACAAAATTTATTTGAAATCAATCTCTCGCTTGACCTTTATGACAATTGGATAAAACTTTTCTTCTTGACATTTCGTAAATGAAACATCATTAGCGATATGTTTTAAGGAAAGTATACGAAATATTTTTTTAGACTTCCATTAGAAACAATTATTAAAGAGATCTTGATTACGGACTTGTAGGAGGTTACAAAGAGAGAATATAACAAAATAACTGCTAAATTAAGAAGAACAAATTATGTATTTATATTGTCGATACTTAATAACAGACAGAACGCAGTTATTTTCCAAGGCATGAGTAAATATACGAAATATAGTTGCAGCAAGTATCTTCACGATGGAATCTAAAAGAGGACCTGACGTTGAATAATATGTATGTTCGCAGCATATTTCCATGAAAATAGTTTTAAAACGAAACGAATTTCGAACATTATTCACGGAAAATGTTGCACAGGACGTATAAATTTCTATGTCCAATAAGCTAAAATATACGATTTAGATTCAGAGAACTGATCAATGAGATTTTGGAGGTAAGAAATGTTCACACGGTGTGGTCGGAACGCCGCGGTTTCACAGCCGACGTATCAAAGCGGAACCCGGATCAGTATTGAGTTACGTGGCCGACTGTACCGTCAAGTAAAATCAATGAGTATTAACTCGACGGGTACACTCGAGACCAACTGCGATTCCACGGAATTTGACGCTGACGTTTGCGGATATTTCCCGAACTGTATTATAATTTGAAGCGTTCGGATATAATTGCTTTAAACAGGTAAGATTTACTGGAAATGTTTGATCCGCAAAGTGATGGCTCGGTTACTGCAGGGTTATTTAGGTCAACATTGTTAATTATAGTCAATTGATACTTCCGTAAAGTTGAGTGATGGGAAAGCTACTCTATTACAAAACTCTTGTAGACACTCAAAAGTAAGGGTTTGTTTGAAGTACAAATATTTGAGGCGTATTAGTAACTGTAGAGGAAGTTACTATTCTATAAGATTTTTATACTAATTTATTTTTGTACGAAGCTGGTATAATGAGGCTGCCAAAAGGTAACTAACTTTTAGCAGACACGAAAATACTCAGTAATTTTCACATTTTTATATTATTTAACGTTGTATAAATTAAAAATAATGAGTGCTGTAATTCATAGCAGTGGCCGTCGTTCTGTATATTAATATTCACGCCTCGAGTGTCAAGATTTGAATAAACTCCATTAATTATTATTTTTATTCATTTAAATTTCAATTGCGTACAAATTACTGCTAAATTATATTGGACTATTTTTACGGAGTAGGTTTTTTGGACTTTTATTTGCCTTACAACTAAGGACCTTCAAAGGCTTTTAGTAGTTCATTAAACTTTAATAATAAAAGAAGCTTAATATACCTGCTATTAGTTTAATTTGGATACCCAACTTCTTTGAAATAAAAGCTACCTGATTATGTTAAATGCCAATAACTTACAATTTGCACACGTTTTTCTTATACTTTATAATTACTAATTAACTAGAAGTCAAGATTTATTCATACGTTTACATGAATTAATTTTAGTAACGTGTTACATCTAAACTAGTGTATTTTTTCTTTTGTTTTACTTAACTAGTACACAGACATGCTCTTAAAATATTGCTATTAAAACAAGAAATTAACTATAAGCGGAACTTTTACGAAAATAATTGGATACATGGAAATAAAATATGTTTTTATTAATAAAGATAGCATTTTACGCGTTGATTTAATAAAAACATTCCGCATTAATTGGGATTACACTGCGTAAGCTCATATAATAAATGGTTTGTGTGATGAAGTTAAATAAATACTATTCATTTATCATAGTTATTTTGATACTAACAAAACTGTATCAATTTTTATTATTTTTCGTGCAAAACTTATTACACAATATTGGTTTTGACGTACTATGTTAATTGAACTAGCGTCCCGCCCCGCTGCGCCCGGGCACTGTTTACAACTATAGCTACCACACACTATCTATTTGTAAAGGCTTCATGAAAATCCGTGTAGGTTGAGTTCGAGGACATAGACAAACACGACAGTGGAAATTGTTTTTTAAATGGATCGAAATTGGTACCAAGTGGTTCGTGTCACATTACACTCGGCGCTGGCTAGCCAGTTCCTATGCTTGAACTTGGCTTGATACGCTGCCACGTGTAAATTGCTAGATCATACGTATTGACGCTTGTGTTCTCTATAGGTTTAAGCAGAGAAAATCCTTCTGTATTACAAGTTATGATTAAATTCATTATCTTGAACTGTGCAGTATTAGCAAAGAGACATCTTTCGCCAGTAGAACAAAAAGTCATGGACAAACAAGCTTAGCCTCACCTTAAACACTTCTTTTCAACATCTTAATACACGAACATGCTCTTAAAGTATCAGTAAGTGGATTGTTATGCAAAGTATCGTATTCCTTATCAGGCAGCAGTTTGTACCAGCTAAGAACACAATCGTAAAAGTTTACAACCTCAAGCGCATAGTTTACAGGCGCGCTGTTAACTATGGAGAGAGTTGCCAACCGTTATATTCAACGTGGTATGTGTGATATCTATATATCTATCTATCTATCTATATCTTCTATCTATTCTATATCTATCTATACATATAATAAAACAGTAAAAAAATCGTGTCTGTACATTTAATATTTTTACAAAACAAAATATGTAGGGTTATTAGGAATTAAAAGAAGAGTAAGAATTCGAAAAAAAAATTTTGTCTGTTTGTATGTTTGAATGTTTGTATGTTTGAATGTTTGTTTGTCTGTTTGCACACGCTAATCTCAGGATCCACTGGACGGATTTAGATGAAACTTGGCAGACATATAGCTTATATATCAGAATAACATATAGGCTATATTTTTTTTGGAAATTCGCTCTTTAAGGGGGTAAAAAGGAGGGGGTAAGTTTGTATGAAACTCCGTCAGTTTTGAAGCTAATTCGATTAAAATTAATATTTGGCTATTTGGTTAGAAATTAAGAATGACGCAATAAGGGTTTTTGGAAATTCTGCCTTGACGGGGGTGAAAATATTCACTTTCACCGACAGATGGCGTTGTCCATATCTATACTAATATTATAAAGAGGAAAACTTTGTTTGTTTGTTTGGTTGTAATGAATAGGCTCAAAAACTACTGGACCGATTTTAAAAATTCTTTCACCATTCGAAAGCTACATTATCCACGAGTGACATAGGCTATATTTTATCCGGGTACGGGCAGTAATTCCCACGGGACAGCGGGTGAAACCGCTGGCGGAAGCTAGTACATTCTAAAAAGGTAGTCAATGCAATGCAATGCAATGGTATGGTATGATAAGTCTGAGACATCTCGAATCTCTTAGAATTCGACATCAGACGTTTAAGATCTTTCATTTTGACGATCCGTTATCGCTGGCATAAGCGACATGTTCCGCGTACGAAGGCGCGGGCAGAAGCTAGTATAGAATATAGAACACTACGTCTCGGTTTTGCCTGTGACCTAAGGGAACTTTTTGTAGCACGTCGATAACAAGCATCGTATAATCGTTTCTAAGGTAATCTATCTTTATGCTATTTTTTTTCAATCGGTACAGCTGGCTTACCTATTTGATGATAATAAGGATACCTACACCTTTATATTTCGATACGTAAAGGTTTTTAATGGTTCATGTAATCGTTGAAGAAATTTTAAAATGTGAAAAATACTTGATATTTTATACATAAAATAGGCGTAGAAAGCTGTGGAAAGGCATTAAATTAACTGCGGAAGCTACATACAACTGTGACGAAGGTTTTATTTTTTCAAAATGAATGATAACAAACTGAAGTAAATTGTGTAACATTACTAGCACCACCTAAAATTTATTATTTTCACACTTATTAAAATAACTATAATTAATGAAAACATTAACACGTGAGCAGTAAGTGCCAACATGTGTTAGGCTGAAGTCACAGATCATAGCGGGGGCCATTACTCGCGCGACACGCTACACGCTACCCACGCTTATGTAAACTAGCCCTAATTTATTATTATTAAACGCCTTTACATTACATTTTTATAAAGGTACTTAAAACATTCTTTAACCCTATATTTTAAATAGGCGCCTCGTAATTCTTAATAATTACTCTTTATTCATATACCTCTATGTGGCCTTTTGTATGATTTATTTAAGTTTTAGTACCACGACATGTATTATAAATAAAATGCAGTATTCTAAAGAATTTATTACAAATAGGGTTTATCACAGATCAATCATATAGGGTTATGCACTTATTGTGATTTACAATAGAATAAAATCTTGAGTTCAAACAGCTCTTGAGAGCAGTTTAAGTCATTGGTGCAGATTCTCTTTTATATTTCTAACTCACGACACATGCAATTTTCAATGAGGTACTTATTTACTGGATTATAAAAGGTCAATTAGGGCATTCGGTTCTTTAATACGTTCGCGGCAAAAGAAACAGAGTATACCTCTTTGAAAAATGTATATTCCCAAATAGGCCTCATAATAACCAACACAACATCTTCAGTCTGTCTCCACAGTCCACATAACATGCGAACAAAATCCACGAGATAACGAACGTGACGCCATTAATATCGTGTACCAACACACATTGTAAACCTATTCAAAGTATTTCAAGGGGAAATCCGAAAAAAACCGAATCCCGACCCTTGCCGAAACACGTCCAATAAAATACGATATTAACCCTTGCCGTTACATTTACACGGTCATAAGTTTTGGATTAAAAAAGGGGGGTTGTGGGGAACGCAATGAATAGGAAGGAATCGCCGCTCGAGACGGCTATTGTTGGCGAGCGTACGTATTAACTTCGTGAGTGTACATACGTGATCTGGTCGTGATGGTGTGCTGTTTCTGTATGTGGTCAAGTTGATAATGGCTATGGTGTGCTAATGTAGTTGGTATGAACATAGACTTTATTATTGATTAGCAGTAACTATATGCACGTAAAACTATTTCCCAGTCCTAAACGCATATTTTGTTTGGGGTCGACGTAGCATTTTTTCATTCCATACGTAGCATCTCAGATACCTTCATCTTTCTCACTTCTAATAATCTGCTAAGCCAGACAAATATTGAATAAAAAAACATATTTTCAGCAATACGAGTAAATAAAGCTCATTAAATTAATACCGTCATTTCAAGGTTATATAAAAAGCCATCATTTGTACAGTAGTCGTAATAGAAACGTTCACGTTGGCAATAATAGTATGACCCATGTCGCCGGCGTGTCACACAAATGATATTACTGCTGACGTTAACGTGGAACTCGCACGATAGCTTTAAATTGTTTGCTCTTTACTATCGTTTTTGTACTATTTTGTTAATACTAAAACCACCACAATATCTCAAAATAAAACACTGATACAATATCTCAAATGACACCTCCGCTGATCAAAAAATAACATTCTGTATGTTAAAGATTTCTTTGAACCAAAACTCATAATTTCACCCTTTATCCATTAGAAGGAATTAACTAAATAGGGAATCTCGGCACATTTCCACGTCGTATTAGCGCGCATACGTATATTAGCCCATCCATCATATGGCGGCTAAACTAAAAATATTCATAGCCAGACATTTCGTGTTTGGCGGAGTAATGACGTCACTAATTGATATGGAGTACGCACTCCGCTCAAGAAAATGGCGGCGACGTGAAAGCTTTTTGAATATTCATCGGCGGAGCGAAGAGTGCGGTTGTTTCGCTAGCTCCACGCTGCTGCTCCGCTCGCTTTTCGCACTTCGAAACCCAATAAAAGTAAGAGCTGATTTTAATTTGATGGAAGTTAAAAATGCTTCAGGAATACTGTCTGCATTGAAATTAGATTAGAAAATAGTTTTAAAGCTATTTATGCTTGGCTAGTTTCAATAATATTTTTGGAGAAAATTGAAAATCTCATCCAATATGCAGGTTCAATAAAATCCAATAGGTACTTGAGGTTTCATCATAAAATACAATTTGAGAAGGTACTAAATTTGATTACGGCAATAGAAACATGTTAACATGTTTGAAATTGTCCTCGCTATCGAAAATCATGAAACCCTTTCAATTGAATCCAATTTAATAGCTTCAAAATCAAGATAAATCGATGTAATACAGGGTGGAACGAGCCGTATTTATTTATGTTAGGCACTGAAAATGTAAATATCTATTTGTCAAGGCGTTAAATAAAACGACGACGTATTTTGGGACGCGGTTCGTGAATCAACGGGAAAACACATCACAGCTCTTTCACGATAGTAGCGGGACATTTTTTCATCGTTGTACTTAGTATTATTTATTACTGCCAAAAAAGTATTTTAGTCTAATGTGCATTTGAACATGAAATATTCATAAAAAAATGTATCTCATATATTAATCTAATATGAACACCGTTGAAGATCAAGCAAAGTGGTAAACTTTGGGGGAGACCTTTATCCAGCAGTAGACGTCTTCCGGCTGAAACGAACGAATACCTAAAGATTGCCTACATGTAGATATAGCTCTCGTATCATTTATATGAATTAGAGAAATAACTGCGACCAAACAAACATACATTTAGTATATATAGTTGCCTCATTCTATGCCAAACGTTCATTAATGTGGAGCATCTGGAAGGCTCGGCCACAACCCGCCAATACTCGTGCAAGCCGACATCGCCGCATACTTCGGCATTTCCTAGGAGCTCGAAATCTTGGCTGAATTTTTCAGCAAACACGGGCACGGCTCAAAGCGGTGGATTCGTGGGCAAACACGGAACATTCCCGGTAAGCCCGGGCAGGCGAACCCGGGTAGGCGGAGCCGGGAGGTAAGCCCGGGATGGTAAGCTCAGTCTAGACGCTGTACATGCTTTGTTGATCTAGAGTTCCATCGGCAAATACTTTGCCTTGTTCCAATGTATGGGAAACAAATCTGTTGGCGTTTGTTTTATTCATGACTGATTCGAGCTGCGAATAAAACGGTGCCAGCTGCACCTGTACGGTATTGTGTTGCATTTTTGATTAATTTATACATGTAGACTGTAGGGGTCTTAGTTTGTTTTAGTTAGAGAATTTTTGATATAACTGTCAGGCCTTTAGATATATTTTCATGCAAATGCAGATTTGAACAAAGGTTTATAATCAAAATACTGTAAAATATCCCTTTCGTCTTATTGTCGTTAACATTTAAGTTAATTTTTTAACCCTAACACGCAACCATTGCACCAAAAAACCTTTGCAACCGCTAACAATTGGCGGCATCGAACCACCTGCATTCACGCTATTCGTGAAGCGTATCTCAATCTGACAGCTGGCATAGCAATCAAACAAACGGATACACACACCATGCGTCACTATCGCGAAACAATAACAGGCCAATTTGTAAATAGCGGAATATCGCTCGTAATACGTGATCGGATCGGCACGGGCATCGAACCGAAACTACGGTACGTCAAAAAGCAATCACTGTACTAACACGGAATCATTCGGCGACGCCGTCAGCTGGAACAAAAGCGAATCACTTTGATCCGACCGTGGGGTGACCACGAGAGGGCGTGTAATGAGACTGTCCCGGCCCCGTTACAAGTAGTGATTGTTTTTTACGGGTGAACAGGGGGCTTACTCTCGAATCCAATTCCGATCGGTCGACATTGGAATTGTGACATTTTGTACTCTTGATTTCGATACTAGCGCCACATTGGTTTGAAATTGCGTGTTCATTTTGGGGAACTAGTTGGAATCGGATTGGGTGCTAAACGCTACTCTTGAGTGTATTTTGACAGCTGCGTATTGCGCCAATATTGCGGTGGGATTGATTGTTGATTGAGATTTTTCCAATAACTAAAGTGTAACTTTTTAGAAATTGTTTTGCGTTTTATGTGGTTTTTAAAGTGTTTAATAAGTTATTTAACGTTTTTTTGTGATTCTAAGTTTAATATGGCTTGTTTTGTGGTAATATACAGTGTTTTGTTAAGTTCCCATAAAACAATTAAAACGAAGACGAGATGAGCGTCGGATGATGCGTTATACGGCCAAAGAGTTTGAGATGAACGAAGACGAGTTATTTTTTTACTTTTACGCCCAGGTTCAGTCAAATTATGCATCAGCACTCTTTAGACTATAAACAAATTATTGTACGTTAAGAAATAAAACAATCTTTTATGAAATGAAATCTTATAATTACTATAACTTAATCTAAACCTTACCTTTTCATTAAGTATTTTTACTTAGTTGTATAACTTACTGACAAACAACATAATAAACAATGAAATAGGTACTGTAATATGACAACAACTTAGAACTATTGACTTAATTTATTTTTGGCACATAGCTTGATTGGGAACATATCTATACTAATATAATAAAGAAAAAACATTTTCTTGTTAGTTGATTTGTCTGAAAGTACTAATAGTGGAGTTACTGGGGGTTTTTACCTCGGATCTCTAGGCAACTGAATCAATTTACATGAAACCAACGGGATCTTGTTCTTTATACTCTAAAACGTATTTTCTACCAAAAATTATATTGTGCAATTTTTTTTTTGATTATATAAACAAAAAAATATGAAAAATTTATATTGAATATTTTTTATTTTAGTTTTACGTTAAATTTTACTTAAATAGAGAAAGACGAACATCTTTCCAACATTTCATTCAATTTGAGGAGTCCAAGAGACCTTGAGCAGTTAGCCGGACGGGAAGGGAGAAACGGCAGCTGCAACGTACTACGATTATTTTCGGGCTAGGTACTAGCGTTAACGGCATTAGCACCTACTGATCGTGAAATATATTTCCTAATACCATCCCGGGGCACAGTTAAATCCATATTAAGTATCGGCAATACACTTTTGTTAAGCCACATCTTCTCAAATATTAAGACATGGTAAGTAGAGTGTTAAGACAAAATGTGGGGCTTAAAAAACCTTTTAATTGGTATATGACTCATTGCTAGAGGGGAGATATCATTCCTTAAATCCACATAAAGTATCGACACTACGCCGTAGTTAAGCTACACCTTCTAAAATACTAAGAATTGATAAGGGGTATGTTAAGACGAAATGTAGCGCTAACATAGGCCTAACGATTAATATATGGCCCATTAATAGAGGGGGCATATTATTCCTTACAAACACTTTCAAAGTATCATCAATTACCTTTATTTAAGCAATATCTGCTAAAATACTAGGAATTAGTGAGTGGTACGTTAAGACGAGATGCAAGAGTTAAAAATACCTTTTGATTGGTATATGATTCATTACTAGAGATAGAAGATATTGTTCCTTAAATNTATATGGCTCACTAATAGAGGGGGCATATTATTCCTTACAAACACTTTCAAAGTATCATCAATTACCTTTATTTAAGCTATATCTGCTAAAATACTAAGAATTAGTGAGTGGTACGTTAAGACGAGATGCAAGACTTAAAAATACCTTTTGATTGGTATATGATTCATTACTAGAGATAGAAGATATTGTTCCTTAAATCCCTATTAAGTAACGGCAATACACCTTAGTTAAGCCACATCTTCCAAAATACTAAAAATTGGTAAGTGGCGTGTAAATGTAGCGCTTAAAAGACCTTTTGATTGATATTATGACTTCTGAATAAAGGTGGAGCACAATAACTGTAAAACATATTTCGATTATATACTTTAACGGCGCTTCAGCATCTAAAGTACTAACTATTTGTGAGTAGTATGTTAGTACGAAATGTTGCACTTGAAAAGACCTTTCGAATAATATATGACTCATTACTAGAGGGGGTAGACCAGCTGACACACACTGCTGGGTAGAAAAACACGCTTTAATAAGTGCACGTAAAAGCCAAAAATCGACTTCCTCATCAGACCTTGAAGCCTTATCGTGGTCAAAGCTCATTACACGACCTTTCTAAAAAGTCCAAACACGGATATGATACGATGTTCCATTATGAAGTTCCAGTTCATACGTTTCGGCTCCATCATGAGATCAGTTCGACAGTACCATATTATTGTATTGTCATCCAAACTACATACAACTGCCAATATTCATGATGCTACGGTCCTTGGAAGATGGTGAAATTAGTGAAATTAGATTTGATTAGATACATTTAGTTAGTTACATACAGGTGGACCTAGTAAAAGCGTGTTAAAAATCAAATGCACAGCTTTTAAATAGGTAGACATTATTATTTATGTTATTCACAACATATTGCCGCAAAAATCATTCAATTCTATACAGTTGCTGAGAGATCCGCGGTTTTGCCGTTTTTAACGCCCCAGTAACTCCACTATTNTATACGGCCAAAGAGTTTTAGATGAACGAAGACGAGTTATTTTTTTTTTACTTTTACGCCCAGGTTCAGTCAAATTATGCATCAGCACTCTTTAGACTATAGATGAATAATTGTACTTTAAGAAATAAAACAATCTTTTATAAAATGAAATCTTATAATTACTATAACTTAATCTAAACCTTACCTTTTCATTAAGTATTTTTACTTTGTTGTATAACTTACTGACAAACAACATAATAAACAATGAAATAGGTACTGTAATATGACAACAACTTAGAACTATTGACTTAATTTATTTTTGGCACATAGCTTGATTTGGAACATATCTATACTAATATAATAAAGAAAAAACATTTTCTTGTTAGTTGGTTTGTCTGAAACTACTCAACCGATTAAAAAATCTGCAATAGTTCCCACAGGATGCTGGTGAAACAGTAGGAAATTAGCTAAGTTTTAATATATTAAGAAGAGCTGGGATCTTGCATTTTTCTCGCTAAGTCTGGTTTTGCATTAGCCATAGTTGATAGCTCGTGCCATATTGTCAACTTGTTCTGACAATTGAGAAAATGCTTGGGTTGTTGTAAATTTTGCTTCAACCCGCCTTTCTTCCATTCTGGCAAACCGTTCCATTGTCACTGGATCCAGTCTCTTGAGTTGAAGACTGGCGTTGACTTAATGTCTCNCCGATTAAAAAAATCTGCAATAGTTCCCACAGGATGCTGGTGAAACAGTAGGAAATTAGCTAAGTTTTAATATATTAAGAAGAGCTGGGATCTTGCATTTTTCTCGCTAAGTCTGGTTTTGCATTAGCCATAGTTGATAGCTCGTGCCATATTGTCAACTTGTTCTGACAATTGAGAAAATGCTTGGGTTGTTGTAAATTTTGCTTCAACCCGCCTTTCTTCCATTCTGGCAAACCGTTCCATTGTCACTGGATCCAGTCTCTTGAGTTGAAGACTGGCGTTGACTTAATGTCTCCTGAAGTGGCATGGTCTCCGGTACTGAAATATGAAAAATATAGAATCTCGATAAATTTACTCAACTAGTGTTCCAACTGCACAGCTGTTACAAAAACCAAGTTACTATTTTTTATGCCATGGCCCGGAGTGTGATAAGTGCCCAACCACTTCAAATGTTACACACTTAAGTTGGGTAGCGGGACAGACCGAAGACTGATTATTTATTTAAGGTGTATCCTTTCATCTAATATAAATCACAATTATACAAAGGATTCTTTTAGNCCAACTGCACAGCTGTTACAAAAACCAAGTTACTATTTTTTATGCCATGGCCCGGAGTGTGATAAGTGCCCAACCACTTCAAATGTCACTTAAGTAGGGTAGCGGGACTGACCGAAGATTGATTTATTTATTTAAGGTGTATCCTTTCATCTAATATAAATCACAATTATACAAAGGATTCTTTTAGTATATATGCTCTTGAATAGGGAAGAAAAATATGAAATGGGCATTATAAATGTGAATCAATACTTACTTATGGTCTCTGGTGACGTGCCAGGTACAGGAGAAACATGCACCATTTGCTCAAACTGCATCTCCATGACCTCATAGTTGCTTACCTCTTCTAAAGCAACCGGTGACATAGCAGGATCTCGACTGAAACAATAAAGTGATGATTATCATTACATAAAAATTATAGATTGTATTGAATAAACATCACTGTGTTAAATTCAGTGGACATACCAATTCAGGAAATGGATTGACAGCCAAGCTTGAATCGCCAGTCGCAAACTCTTGTCCACCCACCACTATCATCTTTTATCTAGAGCAGACAATGTTAGCAAGTTGCGACATTGTTCCTAAAATTGAAAAAGAAATATGTACATACAACATCATAGGTAATTTACCTAAAAAAGAAAAGAACTAAACGTGTGCATATAGNGTTGCGACATTGTTCCTAAAATTGAAAAAGAAATATGTACATACAACATCATAGGTAATTTACCTAAAAAAGAAAAGAACTAAACGTATGCATATAGTTAATAACTAAAATATTATACAGATCAATACTTAAAAACATAACATATAAGTAATACATATATGCACTAGTACTTACCATTGTATGTTTACCACTTCTTCAAAACTTAAGTACGTACTATTTAAGTAACCTAACAAACCCTAATTATTTTAAATAATCAAAGCAATTAATAAGTATTTGAATGTTCCAATTTAGTTGCACTGCTTGCACTTCAACATACTTCACTCACAGAACTACATCCAATTTTGAAATGTTTATTTGGGATCTTGACGACGCTTTTTTTTTAATAGTGTAGGCAACGATTCTTGCGCATACAGCCAAAGTCGTGGTTGATTTCATAATTTTTATTATGTTTTACACTCAAAATATGTTAAAAACGTTAT
>NWSH02000537.1:509779-522641 GCA_002382865.2 Heliothis virescens
GTGGGTCGCGCAAGTCGCTGCTCCCACTCCGCCTCCAAGACTTGACGGAGCTCTGCCCTGCGCACCTCAATTTGTCGAGGTGCAAGGCGCTCGCCCCGCCCCACCATTTCCTCGCGCCATGTATAGAGTGACGCGAGGATTTTCCCGTCCAGGTCCCAAGGCGGCGATCCGGCTAGGAAGCATGCCGCTTCAAAGGAGATCGTGCGGTATCCCCTTATAATTCTGATGGCCATCGCTCGCTGCGGTCTTCGCAGCAATGCAACGTTGCGGGCCGTCAGAGTGTTCGCCCACACTGGCGCGGCGTAAAGTGCCATAGACCGCACGACCCCCATGTATAGCCTTCGGCAGGAGGTGTTGGGCCCCCTGAGGTTGGGCATCAAGCGCGAGAGCGCTGAAGCTGCGGCCAACAACCGGGGGGCGAGCCGCTGGAAGTGCGGCCCGAAGTCCCACCGACTGATGAGAAACAATCGTCTAACCTCGTTTTACTAAACTTAGGTATAATTACAGCAAATCGCTCTAAGACATCCGCTTATCGTATCTACGTCTTAATCTTTGCCGTACCCCAGAATTAAATTTGCAAATGGCTCCAAAGTTAACTGCGGAATTGTACTAGAAATTGATTAATGCCCTCAGCGAGATCAAACAATTATTGAATTGAATTATAACAGATATTGCGAGTGCTTCCCTGATGTTTTTCATCAGAAGGCACAAACTTGTTCACAAATTGTGGATGCGGGTGACATTTGTCTTTATTTGCAAGACAGCTGACGTTGATTGAGACCGGCGAAGTGATAAATATGTAATTTGGACTTTATACTTTTAGGCATAGGCATAAAGCTGAATACTTAGTAAATGATGTTAAAAAATTGTAGGTCAATTAATATCTGAATCATTAAAGAACACCTTATCAAGCGCAGACCGGAAACAGGATATAAAAGAGGACTTTTGAGCATATACTTAAATCTCATTTACCCAGATCCAGAGGCAAAACCAAATCAAACTTAGCTAACAAAACACTACAGTCTACTTATTTCTGTTTACTATAAAACTGTCACAAGCCTTCCCAACTGCTACACCTAATCACTTAACCAACATTATGATAATATTCACAAATAAACTCACGCGCTGTAGGTGTCAACCTATATTCGTTCTTTATCTCGCAAAAGCCTTGACAGCTGTAGGCGAGAACTCGGATACATCCAAAATCAAATAAAACGAAAAACTTTGTAAACGTATCTCAGAAACCAGATCAAAGTAATCACTGTAAATATAATAAAAGCTGAACACGTGGAAATAGTTAGGCCTATTTCTTGTCAAACATATACATACTATGATGGATTAGGATTTTGTCGTTCAACCCTATTCTAAGCTATGTACAGTCGACAGCAGGCCAACCTACCCGAATCTTTCAAATTTTACCAATCGAACATTAACCTTCTACTATTGTGATAAGGTTGAAAATCTATTAAAGTTTGTCGTATCGTATTGTGGTAACGATATGCTGTCGTCTGTACATAACATAGTGTCACCGATATTTTTGACGAAACTGAAAGGGTGAGACTAGATAAGGCTGTGTCAAGGTTATATAGTTTATCAGGTTTACCTTTCTTTTATATAACGTTTCTAGGCATATAGTATTTCATATACGAGATTTCCGACAGTGACTTATGTAATGGCTTTGATTTTTAACATAATCAAAAGAGATTAATTTTAAAGATGGCTAGTTTGTTTTAAGTATTTATGTCTACATTGACTAATCAAATATCATGCGGCTACCGTTGCTAGTGCGAGAGACTCTTAGAAACATGCAAATTAAATCTTAACATATCTTTGGGGGACACAAAACCATTCAACTCACAAACGATAATTTCCTCCATTATTCCACGCAAAAAAATCTCACAGCAGTTTCTTTCTAAATCTTCAAAAATAATGCTCTTAATTATTTACCAAATCCTTGCAGTCATTTAGTCTTCGCTAACCAAACCTCCAAACCTAGATCAGTACAGTACAATAGTATGGAATATGCACCACAATGGGGTGTACAGTTGGCTTTACTCCGGCGCTCATTACAGTCAAAGGAAAATGGGTTATTGTGTCGCGAGTGTGTCTTGCTGTGTGTCAGTACACGCGTTTTTGTCTTTGGTTTGCGGTGGCTACTGATCGCTATAAACATAAAGTACGAAATACATAATGTAGACCATATTTTCATAATGACCTATTGGTTGGTGGTTGAATGTAGCCAAATACACCCTTAAGCAGAAAGCTTTTCGAAAGAGATGGCGTTTATTTTTTCGTTCAAAGGTAAGTTTGATAGAGGTAATGGATTGTTTGAAATAGATTTCCATCCCTCACATAGATAACAACTAACATAAATCACAAGTTTTTCCAAAGGCGACACGACGTGCCTACATCAATCGTTACCTACACTAAAAATAATCCCGTTGTCCTAACCTTTAGCGCTGATCCTATTGGACATAAATCAAATCGCTCGGATTTCCAACGGTCCTGTAATCCGAACAAAATGGCAGACATCACGTCAGGGCCGTGTGACTCGCCTGAAACAGAAGACAATCAAATGCTACGTGACTACCTTACTAAAAAACAACTTAATTTTTACTTTACGATGACGACTGAATTTTTCAGAATCCATTAGGACCATTTGCGATTCAAAATGTGTATCGGCGAAATCCCTTCAGTAAATGACTGTTGCTTATTTTATCAATTATCTTTGTTTTTTTTCTCGAATCGAAACGATTTTAATATCGTCTTACCTTTAAACAAAGGCTGAGTCTACTTCAGACGTTTTAAATAACGATTTTGGACAGCGCTTTCGTAATTCTATCTGACTTTCAAATAAATATCTACATAGTTGGCTTCTTTTGATCTGTTCAAAAGAACTTGATATTATAATCGCCGCATAATGTAATTGGTATTTATGGAAATATAAGATCTTGTTTCAATTAGATTTGTCGCCGTGTTTCGCTTTTGAAGAGCGCAAATATAAAATTTAATTTCAAGGCAAAGACTTGACGTTTTCTTTATGTTTTACTTTTAAATATTTATGTAAAGTATCCTTAAGAAGGCGTACTTGAAGCTATGTTCTCTTCACTTACAAGTATCGATACTCCTAACAGTTGGGCTGAGACAGGAGCTATGCGGTCGCGTCCCAACACTTAATATTAGCGCGTAGCTCGCATAGCTCAGTGTACGTGGGAACGAACAGGGATGCATTTTATATTGTATCCTATTGAAATTACATTAAGTTAAACTGAAAGTAAGTTTTCAAGTTTCAATGTTATAAATACGAATGGAATCTATGTCAACGAATGACAGTCTTCTTGTTATCGAGTGAGCTGCAGGTTTAATCACCTAACAAGCCCTAGTGCTTTCACAATATGAATGGAACAGCGGAAATTGCTAGTTATAAATACAAGAAGACAAACAGTGAAACATTTCGTAACCTTTTTTAATCTATATTCTAGATAGGTTACTCACTGCCATAATAGAAATCGATTCCATAATGTCAGGATTCGGAGAGGACTTGTAAAGACGTACTTAGCTCAAACAGCTTAAATGTCGCACTAACTGTACTAAGCACAGTTTAATTAGCCAGGTCGTTAATCAATTCTAATATTGAAGACCTTTGGGGAATCTAATAAGGGGTTTACCTTGATTAAAATTTGAATTATGTTATAGTTATACGTCTGATACAGTGTACTAGGCGTTTCTAGCGGTTTCACTCGCGTCATCGTGTAACTCCACTCCGTACCCGGATAAAAAAATCAGTAGTGGTTCAGTAGTTTCGGAGCTTTCAGAGTACACAAACAAAAATATTTGTCATGTTTATAATATCAGTAAATTAGATTATATTATACACTTGGCGCTGGCCAGCCAGTTCGTTGCTTGAACTTGGCTTGACACGCTGCCGCGTGTCTAGATTAAAACCATCATTGCTCTCACAGATAATCCAGTTTTCTGTGAGTGAGAGATGTTATGAGTATTCATTACATTCACTGTAAGCTCTTTACAATATTGGTTTTATGTAATGGCATTTCTTAATGTAGGTATAAGGTAAAGCTAAAAAGCGACTGCAGAAGCATAAGAATATGGAAGAAAAGAAAATATATTTTTTAATCTAACACTCTTGGTAATGAGAAGGTGCATGATTTTTGCAGTTTATCTTCTCCTAACTCTGACAAATACTATGCTGAAAACCGCATCGAAACCAGTTAAGCCAAACGCGAGATAATCGCGTACAAACATACACACATACAGGTCAAACTGGGAACCAAATTTTTTAAGTCGATGAATAGTACACTCCAAAGCGATTGCCCATTCCACTTCCCACAGACCTGAACCAAATATAACAAAACAAATATAGCCCATATTAAACAGGGCAAGTTTCAGGTGTAGTAGTGTAGTAGAACTGAGGCCCTAACGTAGGGACGGAGTCAGACAAGTGAAGGGCCGCGCTTAAGAGCTCATTCCGCGAAATTAAGCATGGGAGTACGTCTAAGTCGTGTGGCTTAAGGTTTCATATGTGGATTAAGGAGTAAGGAGGAGCGATTCTGTGATTGTTAGTATAGTAGGCAGTTGGTTTACGTACAGTATTTATTATGGCATAAATTAATGTTAAATTCGTCAGTAAAAACAATACAACACAACAAATAGAAGAACTGTTAAACCAGTCAAGGACCTAAGCCTAAAGACCTAATTTTAGTTTTTTTGCAAAAAAAAATACTAAGGATCATTGTCCTTTTACATTTTTCTATTTGACGCAATAATAGCCAAAAACTGATAGGCGAATTTGAAAATGTATAGGCGTCAAGGAGAGTCTACTGCTAGCACGTATTTATTTATTTTTGTTCTAACGCAATATGTTACCTCTTCTTAGACAAATTGAACAACCAAAAGAAATATTAGCGTGTGTCACAGTGCTGCACACTGATGGAGTCTCGTCATAAGAGAATCAGGTATTTATTTTGATGAGCCCCTGGTAAATATTTTTTGCATTTTCACCGTAACTTTCCGCTACAGCGTATAATGGACACCACATATGAAGGCAACAGGACAGAAGCCTTAAATCGCGTTAGTGTCGAGCCAGTGTTTATAATGCCCACCCCGCGACCCGCGCCCCCTCTTACCGGAATAATCGAGAATAATCAGGATTGAACCGGATTTGGCCAGTTACGTCTAGTTAGGGGTGGAACAAAAGCTTTGGTATGAGCTAGTATTATTATGTAATACTAATTAGTATAAAAAATATGAATTACGGTAGGTATGTAAGTTTACATTAAGAATTGAGAATGAATATAAATACTACAATCAGTTGATAAAGACCTTTATTCTTTACAATGTAATCTTTATTCTCAGTATTCTTTCTATCACCTTTATTCTGATTATCAGCTAATAAAGCCCAACATTTTGATAAAATTTATTGCATCTAGTATGGGCTTTGTCCTTTAATTTACTCATTGTTTTTGTTTAGCCTTGCCGTAAGCTTTCTCATTTCTTAAGCGCTCTTTAAATATTAGATAGCGAGCCGTGACTTTAATTTTTTTTAGTCTGTTACTTGATCCTCTAGAAATTGCTTTGAAATTTTAAAATAAAAAAGCCAGTTGACATGTTTACGCTCTGAATAATAATAGGTTTTAAAGCCGCGATATTTTTTTTAAAGATGTTTAAAGCTTGGCAGCGCTTGTAGCGAAATCTTAAGCGTAGTTAAGTTTTATACTAAGTATTACTCGCAGGAATAGATTAGATTTTACATCTAGATAACATATATTACACTAATCTATAATAAGCTTTCTAGTTTGATGCTAAACAATTAACCTTAATCAGATATTGCTCAAAATGTCGAAATATCTGAAAAAATGCTATCAGATTTTTCAATCAAATAACTATAGTGATTAATGAATGTCAAGGGGCGCCGGGTCGCGGTCATAGCTAATTAAATCGCTTCCAGTATTACCGGCTCATTGATATTGATTGTGGATCACTGTAATAAATATGGCGACACATTTTACGCGTACACAAAGGTTTTTGATCGCGCGGTGGGGATTTGAAAATTTACTGTATTTATAAATTAATTGATAGGTAAGCCGCTTTGTGGGTTTATGCGACTATCGCAGGTATTAATCTATTTAACAGATTGATTGAATAGACAGTTGTTGAAATATAGTTTTTGTATTTGTTCGTAATTTTAGGCTTCAGGCTTTACACCTCTTATTACAACCCGATTCCGTCAGAGGTTTTTCAAATTGGAGTTTATAAAAATAGCGCGTTCAAGCAAACAAAATAAATTTTCTGCTTCATTATACCTATCAGTATAGATTTTCATCGTCATTAAAATGAGATTTATGTATAAAGGAAATTCAATATATTCTGAATACGCTGCTAAAACTAGTATGAATATATTGTGCAATAATCGTTATAATAACAAATACAACACAAAACAGTAGTTCCAAATTATAAACCAATTTCCACAACAAACTACCGTCGCATACAATAAATCTGCACACGGTTCAATTAATACATTTTCGACTCAAATGAACATATTTTTAGAGTCTATATTTGCGGACAGGTGCACCCGCTTCAGCG
Source organism: Heliothis virescens (assembly GCA_002382865.2). Lineage (NCBI taxonomy): Eukaryota > Metazoa > Arthropoda > Insecta > Lepidoptera > Noctuidae > Heliothis > Heliothis virescens. Next base: position 516,380 of record NWSH02000537.1, read on the forward strand.
ACCTGTCAGCAAAATGAATGAACTGCCTCATATTTGTGTAATTACACTAAATATTGTAGCATTGCCAGCTAAATTAATTTTAATCACTACATCATTAAAATTGTTACGTTATTATGATGAGTATTGAATCTATGTGTATTTAAGCTAGTTTCATGTGTTTAATTTGTGAAGACACTGTAATTATTCACTGATAATAAAATCTATATTTACTACGTATAAAGTACTTTACGTTGGTAATTGTTTGACAAACTTCAAACTTTCAATTCAACAAAGATATTAAGAAGATCAGAACTTAACTAATTTGCGATTCGTAACCAGCAAAATTTTTAATTTAATAACTTAAGTATGTAAATCTGACTTTCTTTTTACAAACTTAGTCTTTTGAGTCGGAAATTGGTATCTTAAATTCTGGTCGTTCGTTCCGCAGCCAAAATAAATCCGCGAAACAAAATGAATTTGTCCAATAAACCACTAACACAAACAGGCGATAGAGAAAGTATGGAACTTATGAAATTATATTATTCTCAGTACACAAGGACGGAATACTAATTGAGGCAAGATGGCCGGGAGCCGCACACGATCACGTTGCTCACTCGTGATTGTAAATCAAGTTAAAATAAATAAATCTTATATTTTTTATGCTGATCGAACAATCGATAGAAATCTGAGGATACAATTAGAATTTCTTTGTCTCTTGTTAATTGTGCCTTGAGATAGTTTTCATGCTAACACAATATTTTATATTTCAGATTTTAGGTTTGTGTAATTTGATCTCCCAAAGTTTTCTATGTTAAACTCACACAATTCCCTATCGTAAACTTGACTGCTTTTCATTATTAATTCTCCTTACCTTACCAAACGTAAGTTATACAACTTAATACTATGCCTGAGAGAGAGGAATGAAAGCGAAACATATAGCGCCAACCCCAAATAACTTGGGGACAGCCGAAAAGAAGAAGAAGATCATGCCTAGAAATGTATGGATAATTTTGGGTTAATTAAAAAGCAAACGATATCATACCTCGCGATTTACCAACCAACAACTTCCTCAAACAATCAGCCAATGAACTGACCACGAAATCAGCAAGTCAAAAGACAAAGTACATAAAACAAATAACACAGAACAGCCATTCATAATATTCAAGGAAACAGCGGGTACAGTGAAATGGGTGCAACGTGAAATCTAAGTCATGTATGAGTTGGGCTATAGATCGCCCGAGTTGGACGATAAAGTTGGTGTCAGGGCGCACTGTGCAGCTACCGCGGTGTTATACGTATGTCTAGCTAAATTTCAACTAAAACTGAACGGTATATACCAGTAACTGACTAGCTTTTGCCCCTGGTGGGGCTTGTGTTTTAGGACATGGTATATTGTCAGGTTTAGTCACTGTTATATGCGAAACTAGAGAGAAAATTAGCCGAGAAGTAAAGAGGAGGTCTAGTAATTGGGTCATAATATTCAAAACCTTAAACTCGTCGCAATTTTGACACGAATGAAACTAAATTCTTGAATGAACCCCATCGCTACGTGACCAAAGTTCGTCCCACACTAACACACAAATAAAAACAACAAACACACTAGTTCGAAGGACACGAACAAAATATTAAGTGGGAAATTCTCAAAGAAAAATACATCAACAACTGTGGTGCCATTACAACTTGGTACTTTAAGTGGCACAAACTTATCCCTTTGTCTCTTGTCCCCGTTTTCATGGAGGCTAATTTATTCAATTTTATGTATATTTTGTTTACTCAAATCTCGGTTCAGTTAGGACGTGACACTTACACTTTGTGGTAATGGAGTAAATGGGTTGATAATAACTAAGTATTTTGTGGCTTAGACTGTTGTAAAAATATACATTTGTATAGGTATGAAACGATATACAAAGAAATATAATAAATACCATTCACGCACGTCACTAAAAAATTGTATATACATAGGCGTTACTGCTTCAAAACGCTTATAGTATATTTGACTGCATGATAAATTATAACTACAAGAATAATCAGATTTTATTACCTAATTCCTAAAGATTGTAATTGCTTCCATACGGTAAGGTAACTTATAGCATGAAGACTCAACTTCTGAGTGCAGATTACATACCCACACACACAAATTATGCGAATTAAATCATCTTTTGCAACATTCGCAGACAGAGATGTTTTCTCTTGTCTTTGTTCATAGACAGTCCAGATCAAAATAATGTGTTTTCTAAGGTTTAATTGCATTTATGTGCAGAAAGTTTCTTTGTTTGTGTTTATTCAATCTATTCGCAGATTATAAAAGAGCACGTCACGAGTTGTCTCTAAATACAATTTTCTCACGAGTTGCTCTCGACAATACCGTCGCAGGAATGAAGCAGAGGCCGGGCACCACAAAAAAAAAGTTAAATTAATCGAGCGCTCCCCTCTTTATAAAGTTTTAATCAAAATTGGATTTTTGTTCGTGCCGCGAAACATAGCGAGGTGTCGAATGGGTTCCCGTTTGGATGGTTACGAGATTTTTCGAAAAAAAAACAAGCAAAGTATTTCTTTTGTTAAGGAAGGAAGAATCTGCGAATTGCTTTCTGGAAATAATTCGCCTAATTGGCTGCTTGCTAATATTGTGTGAGCTTTCATTGTTAACTACAAGAATTACAAACAATCGTTTTGTTACTAATAGTACTAGTAGTTCTGGAGAGGTTAAGCGAAACCATTAATTGTTGTTCACAATGAAGAACAAATGCTACGAGTATCTCTCCACCGTGTAACGGTACTGGCAGGATGCTAAAGAATGGATCTGTTACTATTCATTCAGTTCTGTTGCAGTCCTGAATATTTTACATAAATATAAATTAACCATATAATTACCACCAGAAATAGAGTAACTGCAAAACAGCAACCTTTTGACACGAATCAAAGAACCTTGTCCATATTCAATCTCCCTGTATGACCTATACCGGTTCAAGAAAGTTTTTTCTTGCTCAATATTATAAACACTATATCTATCACACTTTCCTCCAAAACCAATTAAAATTTAAGTTTGGTGCAGAAATAGTCTAGAGCCTGAGAAAGAACATCATAGCCTACTTTCAGAAGTGATTCTTCCATCACTTGAAAGGGACACTTATCACCATGATATTTATAATGAAATAATAATAAAACAAACCGAAATCAAAAGCATTACAGCATTTATACGAACTGCATTGCAATTTGCAACAATTTTCGCCATGTCAATGAAACGCCTGAAAACTGATGGATATTAATATCGGCGGCTGCCAAATGAGTGGTATCGCGACTAACCACCGTGATAATTGATGCAGTTGTAATAACTATACTATTGTAGTATTGTTGTTATATCACAGCGGTGTTCGGCTGAAAGATTTCAATTGGGTTTTATGTTGCAGTTAGGAAATTAATTGATTTCGATCCACTGTTGATACGATTGTAAACTGTGATAGTAGTAGTCTGTCAAAAATATTCACAATAGAAACAAAATAGTATTACGGAAAAAAAAGTCTGAACAAGCTTTAAATAAGCTTGTTTTAAAAAAGAGAAATCTTTCGTCTTGCTCTTTTGTCTTCGACACTTGATACTTGACACTTTAGACCTGAGACTTCAGACATTATTATTCATTTTTTCTAAATATAACACGGTCAAAACTACTGTCATTATCCCAACACTACCTAAACAAAATAATAAAAGTCTAACCTAATAAAGATGTTGCTATCTACCCCCCAACGACCTCCAAACGCATTAAACGCTGACAGCAAATTAAACTAAAGATCTAACATGCTCCGAATTACTTCACCCGAAAGCGGCTGAAGCGATGTATTGCTAAAAGCTAATTAGCAATGCTAATTCTATTCATATGTCGTGGGGGCGGGATGTAGCGATGTGCGCTTTGTTGTGAGGCTTCACGGAGAGTGGAGGGAGTTTTTATGATTGACTTTAGAGCCAGATAATTGTATATTGATTGAGATTTTTTTATATATGTAGTTTAGTTGATAACTGTCTATGAGGCAGCAAGTAATGTTATTTTAATAAAAATGTCGAGTTGTTGGTATAAAGATAAATGAAGTTGTATTCATTAACTTACTTAAAAATCACATTAAAAAAAGTATCGGGAACTTTGTATATTTTAATGTAATTTATTCTCCTATGTTGGATAAGCTCGTATTTTTATTATTAACTAGCCGTTTTCCCGCGGTTTCACTCGCATCCCGTGGGAATTACTGCCCGTACCCGGATAAATTATAGCCTATGTCACTCGTGGATAATGTAGCTTTCGAATGGTGAAAGAATTTTTAAAATCGGTCCAGTAGTTTTTGAGAATATTCATTACAACCAAACAAACAAACAAACAAACAAAGTTTTCCTCTTTATAATATTATTAGAGATAATAAAAAAAGGCAGTGACATTTCCCGTCTGCAACATCATATTTCAATTTTTCATAAAGAAAATTCGTAACGAAATCCAGAGAGAGCATAATTACTAAAAAGGCAAAGTGGAGGTTTAAAAATCAACCCTTTTATAATTCAAATTTAATTAATCTTATAATTTTTAAAGAAGGGGAAAAATGTGTATTTTGTTGAACCATTTCCTTGTATTTTAATAAGTAAGAAATTAATCCCATCGGAGAATCTAATAAGTATTAATTTGTAAGATTTTTATTCGGAGGTTTCCAAATTATAATTCGATACCGTGAAACGGAAATAAGCGAAGCCTCTTAGTTTTAAATGCCAAAGTTTGGAGTTTGAGTAGGAATATCAATTTCATGCCTTTATTTACTTTTGTAAGATTTCGTGGCTTTTGCTTTTTATTAAAAGAGACTGGAATTTGATTCTTTTTTAAGAACTTATTTGGCGATAAATTGGACCTGTTTTATTTTCAATTAACTTCTGATTTTTCTAGAATAATCTTGGTATTCTTTCTAGATATAAATAATAAAATATAACCTCGGTTCATTATAATTATGTTGTCTCAATAGCAAAGTTTAGTAAGTTTAGATAGATATCAATCAATGTCACTTCGTCTTAAAGCAAGGCAAATCTTATAATCACAAACTCGATATTAAGTATCGTTAAAAATAAACCTTTGCTTGAAGTTTGCTACACTTTGCGTAACAACTCCTTGTAAAAATAAAATTCATTTTCAATATCCCGTTATAATTAAGGCCTTTACAACGAAGTAAAACCCGCTCATACAATCGCAATAAACCATTTGCACCTGTAACTAGCAACTAGTTATAGTTAACGAATAAAATATGAAATCGCTTCAGAGCGGCGCCGAACAGCGCAGTTAGCGCAATTTTAAAACTTTACAAATTGAAAATCATTGGCGAACTTGCAGCGACTAACTTCCCGAACGTTGCTTCCAGTTTATTATTTCATTTTGATTTTTATTTATACGTTCGCGATTTTCTACGGCACCACGACGGCTAGTGAATTTTAAATTCATTTGCTTCAAAATATTTCAAATATAAAATAAGTTGCTATTGCCAATGGCTTATTTTAAAAGTTTTTGAATTCTTAACTTTAATGCGAACTGAATTTAGGTTTTCTACATCTCGACGTGTAGTTTTTTAACTTCAACGTGTTACTTCAGAGATTGAATGATTATAATGCATCATTCAATTTGAACAAGAGTTTCAAAAAAGTTGAAATCAAATGTAATAATATTAGCGTGGGATTGAAACTTTATAATATAATGCTATTGTTTCGAAACTAAGAATTGAGATACAAAATAAGATACTTGTACAAATATTCACAAATTCCAAATATCACCGTTCAGAATACAATACCATTACAAATGTAATATCCACATATTCAAATTCCATATTAGTGAACACCTGCAATAAGAAAATGTACAGTTACGGATAACACGTTGTGTTGCGAGCTAACAATGCGTTGCTGTAACCGATACACAAACAATGCCTGTAACTTGACTGTTAAGTGCTATATATCGTGTGTAAGAAGCAAATTAATCGAAATTAAAGGGGCCGTATCGTTGCAAATTGAGTCATAGATAGAAGTCCTTTGTTCTAGAAGAGCAATGCATGAAAGAGTCCGGTGGTATATATATATTGCGAGCATGTTTAAGTCGCAATGCAATGATTTTTTATAACTTTAAAACACATGTAAATATAGCTATAAAAGAAGTAAGATTGTAAAAGCGACTCTGTGATAAGACTATACAAGTTGCTGCAACCACGGTCTGCAACGATGCCCCGAGTAGCGATTTAGATTTTTCTCAGCAAAACCATTGGATTAACAAAACACA
>NWSH02000537.1:528909-548994 GCA_002382865.2 Heliothis virescens
GCAAATAAAATAATATCAGAGATCTCAGACATCATATACGGGAGATCATTTATGTAAGCTAAGAATAAAAAGGGACCTAAAATTGAGCCTTGCGGCACGCCCATTTTGACTATTGACCCAGATGAAGTTGAGCCACTTATGTCCACTATTTGCTGTCTATTTGCCAGATAAGAAAGGACAAGCGCGAGAGCTTTACCACGAATTCCGTAGTGGTTCAGCTTACAAATGAGAGTGTCATGATCAACGCAATCGAACANTTCCGTAGTGGTTCAGCTTACAAATGAGAGTGTCATGGTCAACGCAATCGAACGCCTTGGAAAGGTCGCAGAAGATGCCCACAGCATCTCGCGAATCTTCCCAGGCGTTTAAGATTTGGGTGATCAATCTTGCACTTGCGTCAGTGGTGGACCTACCCTTTGTAAAGCCGTACTGACGGTCATGAAATATGTTGTTTAAATTAAAATGTCTTAACATCTGATCTAACATGATCCTTTCGAAGATTTTACTAAAGGCTGGAAGGATTGAAATGGGTCTGTAGTTTGAAGGGTTTTTCTTACAGCCTGATTTAAATATAGGAACAATTTTGCTGAGTTTCATCAGGTCAGGGAAGATACCGTTGTCGATGCAGAGGTTAAAAATTTCACTAAGTATTGGGGCAACACTCTCAATAATGGGATTAATGACTGTGATAGAAAAGCCCCACAAGTCCTCAGTCTTTTTCAGATTTAAAGACTTGAATGCTCTTTTGATCGTGTAATCAGAGACATATGCAAATTTAAATGTAGGTATATTTCTACTGAAGTTCTGTTGAAGTAACGACTCAGCTAATACAGAAGATGAATTAAGGGACTTGGTAACCTCTACGGGAATGTTTGAAAAAAAGGGGTATATAAGCTTTAAGCAAAGCTTTAAGGAGTATATAACCTAGTTTGTAATAATCCAGTTCAAAAGGATAAATCATGTGCCTCGCGTGAATCAATCTTATAACAGTACTGCATACAATTTTTTTCAAGTTATGATCACAATGATCATCTCAAAATGTGTTTGAATTTTCGACAAAGTATGGTTTTAAAACGCTTATGTATACCAAATAGTATTTCTTACGACAAATAAGTGTACCACAATCTAGCCCAGATAATATTAATTTGGGCACACATTAACAGAAAATTACAAGCAAAATATGTGAAAACATGGCTGTGTTACAAAGGGGTGCTAATCACCCCTATTGTTCGGCACAACAAACGGGCGGCAGTCAGATCAGCCGTGACTTCAAGTAACGGCTGATTCATGTGACGAGACAGACAGACAGATACTAAATTCATCATAATCATGCCTTTGGTATCGTGAACTGAAATGTAGTATTATTTGTGTTAAAGTTTTTTACAAAAGCATTAATGAACAAACGAAAAAATATTTACCAAAAAATTCAGTGTCAATAAAAACTTATACTTGTTACTTATTTTATGAGCATTTTTTGGTATGTTATTACCATGGCATTGTACAGACGACAGCACATCAAGCTACCACTGTCAAAATTTTTCGAGAGATTTTCATCTTTATCACAATTAGCGGAATGGTCGATTGTTACAATTAGACAAATTCGGGTAGGCAGTCTTGCTGTATGTTTAAAACACAAAAGGATATTTCAATTTTCTAATATTTGTCTAAGTGTATACGTTAACATGGTCACCCTACTCCGTTTGTGGCGGAAACTGTAAAATGTAAGGTGACGCAAATTACTTTGTCTATTTTATAATTTAACATCGGCGGGGCTTTTGTTAACGATTGAGATAACTCATAACACCGCCGCGCCTCGTGGGCCGCCGGGTGTACGCTAATTATAGCCACGACGCACCTATTTGCATATTGAGATACTCTTGGGGTTTCAAAAAATAGCTCTTTAATGGGGTCGGTTTATCGAAAATTAATGAAGGTGTGGGTGAAATGTGTCAAACGAGTCGAATTATAAACTGAGAGAAAACATGCATTTAGGTAAGAGAATTTTGCTTTTTAAAGTTTATGGCATGTTTCAAAGGTTTTAATGGAGTGGAATATGGCCAGGCGTGAACAAGAATGTGTTCTTAATTCTTCCTCAATATTTAACAAAAAACTTAAAGAAAAATTATTACATTTTATGATCGCAAATAAACTGAGGACTTTTGTAAGCTTATCAACATTTTAAGTAATGTGTTGTTTTCATATAATTATGTATTCGCGTTTCTTAAAAATAACATTAGATACTGTCCTATATTACAGATAGTACAGCTACCAGTGAATACTTGAATAGTGAGCTCAAATTGCAATCATTTCAAAACCAGCCGGCACAGATACTAACATACCTTCAAACCTGAATCTCAGACTTCTTGTCTTCTCAAACTATACATACAATAATCCAAGAGCCATGTGCATTCCTCTACGTCTCGGCTGCCATAAATATCGTGGCGACATCTGTGCGCTGTCGTGCGCATATTTTGACGTTTGTATGCCGCGCGCGCATTGTGAGGGTGGAAGAAATTAAATATACTAGACTAAAAAACATATTCTATTTAGTTCTTGATGCATGATGTTTTGTGTCATCGATTGATTAAGTGGGTCGAAATTTTATGTGTCATATAATAATTTCCTTCTATTTATCAAGAAATTGAAGCAAGCCCTAGTCTCTCAAACTTTTAGCAGGTATGAAATAGTTTTAATTATTGTATGCTTTCAAAGTATAATAAGACCATATTACGCGTTAGAGAAAATATTATGCGTTTTGTTTAACCAGTATTTAGACCCAAGAGCTCATTGTCACTCAAAAACAAACAAAATGGAGAGCAAATGCTTTTGTTCCTTTCTCGAGTTAATTTTAACAAAGCAATCACAAAATTAGAAATCGCTTCCAGCCGAATTGTCTTAATGAGTTAAAGACGAATCGGCCTGATTGACGAGAATCGTAATAATTAACGCTAAGTCCAATATTTAAGTATTAATGAAGCGAGTTTGAATACTGTTTAAATCGCAATCGTTGACCAATCAGCGTTCATTGTCCGCACCGAGGGATTCAATAGCTGAATAATCACGCATAGCATACATTTGATTTTGTCCATGTAGCTTTTGTTGTGTGGCCATTTTCTGGTAATCGGGTTTAATGGCTGTTGACATAGTAATATAGCTTTGATATTAACTGATGCCGATAGTCAAGAATTCACATTTGTCTAAACCCAGTTTAATAGCGCCTTCACACTGGTGGATTCCCAGCGCCACACGTGCATATACATATACGCGACAAAAACCGAGCATATGAAAACGAATAAAAAAGATCTATTGTGTTAAAGCACTCTAAGATGCTAAACCTTACACAATTATTACCTGAAAGCTATTCGCCTGTGACTGGTAACACGATGTCAGTGAGACTGGCAGTCAGGTTGTCAGCTGTTTCTGGCTACCCGCAACGACAGTTGAAGATCTGGAAATGATAGGGTTTGTTCGACGTGCTTTCCGGGGCAGGGACGAAATTTAACATTACGTAACGGTTACCCATTTTGAAGGAAAACTGCTTGACTTATGGTCGTTCTCAATAAGCTATATATCTGTTGATTTGTTAACTAGAGATTGAACTTTGACATTAGCTGCATATAAAAGTCTATCTCTTGTAATTAAATCGATAAATAAGTTATTGATTTCTGTTAGACAAGATCGATTGACCTAACTCTTGAAACTTCCTAATATTTACAGTAAAAGGGCAGATAAACAAATTTGAATAACTTGTCCTGAAATATTTAGAGCATGACATTAACTGCTAGTAAACAGAATTGTAAATGAAAACCCTGTCCGTCTAGACGGTTTTGGGAACAAGTATAAATAGTCAAATGTTATCAATAGTGCAAATCTCTTCATAATAGGTATTAAATGTTGACTATTTTAGCTGGCAGTAGTAAAATATCATAGAAGCCATGACATCACCAGGGTCAATCTTCAGGCTAATCTTAAGCATAACTAAATGTTTTAGCGAGATCGACGATGTGAGTGAAACCGCAAGAAACAACCAGTATTGTTATTAATTCTAATAGAAGGCACAAGTCTATCAAGTAAATTGAAAACTAATCCACAGAGATGTTTTTGACACCTTAAGAAAACATCGCACTTAAACTAATCCTAGTTTCAGCTACAATAATATATTCTCTCTGAACATCGCTTCACGTAAACGGCCACAAGTTAAAATTATCATTTTATAATAACGCTCGCCAAGTAAAAGGGGAATTTATTTAATTCGTGCTCAACCGGACGCGAGCTAATAAATTATATAAAAGATTAATCTAATGCAGTGAGCTACCGTGATTTATTATGGGGCAACAGGTGGCCTAATAAGGGTTATTATTGGAAAAATATAACCGTTTTATTTTTCAAATTTATTGTTACAGACATGGGTGACTGTGACCCTTTCGATTTTGCGGCAGTCATTTTTGATTGTTCTTAATTGCGAAATCCATATGTCGATTTATAAGTGTAGCTTTTGATTTTAATTAAAACCGTGTAAGCTGCTGTTTTTTTAAATAAAGTATGAAGCAATAACAAACACAAGAGTCCAAGGAATCTAAGACCAACAACAGATATTACGGTTTAACAAAATTTCATCACGTACAACATCTAAACACGACGCTAACCAAAATATTCCAAACAGAACCTGTAGACTGTGTCAGTTGATCGATCAGCCAGCCGGAACAGTCCCCAGGTATGCTCAGCTCAATATTGTGTCATGCCGAGCTCTGAATCCACATTAGCGTGCCGTGTTATGCATTTAATAAAGCCGTAATACCTATGCTAATATCGTGACACTTGTACCAACAACAAGACAAGACAGAATACTCAAGAAGGAATACTCTTAAAATTCTACACAACAACGGAAATAATCGTCATCTTCCTACACTTGCTGTTATTGACCAAGTGGTAAACGACAGTAATTTAAGTAATTCATGATGTAAGGCTGTCAAGAACAAATAAGACTAATCTTCAACTGGAGAAATAGTTTAAAGAATTTCAATACTTCGTCTAATTATTAAACTTATCCTATACCTACACTTAACTGATCAGGTCATTGCTACCGGCATCTTGTGGTAGGGCCTACAAATTAAGAGGTAGGTAAAGTTATCTTTCAAAATCACCACAGGATAATTAGATGGTAACAAGAATGCAACATTTGTGGAATAATGCAGATTAACGTTGATAGGGCTATTTGAGGTTACCAAATAAATCATTGGAAATATTATAATAATATGGAAATATTATAGTATTCTTACTTGTCTTTCGGTATTCCTCGCTACACTGGTCGTCTACCTCGGTCCCGAGCCGCAATATCTCGACGTGCCTATTTGTGTTCACGTGCGACTCACGTGGCCACTTCCTAACACAAACACAACTTTGATTAGCTATGGCTTTCAACAGCTTTTGGGAGCACTAACATTTTCATATATTATATTTTAGACTCATATAGGAGGATTAATTCCCTGTTCTCTACAACAATTCTGAAAATACAAACTAAGACATGAAAGTTAAAACGTGTTTAATGTTTGTGTTTAATACTCAGCTGTAATCATTTAATGTTCAACTTTGTAATCTTCGTTGAAATTAAGTTCAAAAACATCGCTTATTACAAATCACAATAAAACCATCCACACTCCGGTGATTATTATTTTTCCAGCGCGCGAGTTCCACAGAGAGTCGGCATCAAACATTCCCATAAAACTGAGCCCCGGGGCCTGAACACGAAACTTCAACACAATACTCTAAACAAGAAACGCCAACTTTCTGTTATTACTCTTCTTTATTTTATTATCAAAAATGTTTACGAGTCATTATCCGAGCTCCCGTCGCTCGGGACCTTGATAAAGATAAATTTGTTCAGCAATTGCGCCGATGATTAATGATCATGAACAACAGGTAAGCTTTTTATATTCGCGTCTAATCCTGTCTAGTTACTTACCTACCTGTCCGTATTGTTTTAAAATTCGCGAGGGAACGCGCCGTCACTCACAGTGACGCGTCTGTATAATATGTCATTTTTTAATCTTTCGGAAGTGAGGTTGATTAAAAATCGTGTATTGTTACTGTTTTGGCGGCGGATCGGGAATAAAGGAATATCCCGTGAGTCGGGGTATGGTTTCCGGGAAATTGTTTGGTTGCGGGGGATTTCAGCATTTTCGAGGTATGCTGGTATCGTAGGTGCACGAGGTCAATGGTTGAAAAGTGATTTGCAGCGAGTTTTACGGTTTTCACGAAACATAGTCAGGAATTCGTACTCTATTTTTTTATTCTCATAAACCGTTTCATAATAAACCCTACTATTCCCGTCTGCGTAAAATCTCATAACCATAACCTACTTATCAAAAATCTCTTAAATAAAGCAAGCCAGCAGCGGCGATAGTGTGTGCAGGAATAGAATTTTAACGCAGGCGTGTGATGTGCCAATGAATAAACGATTCCGGTCGGTTTATGCGATACCCTTGGATTATGGCCCCCATGGCACTCGCTCACTTTACAAACATGCGCGTTATTTTGTTGTTGGGATACCCCCGAGCAGAATTATGGCGCATTAAGGGGGCCTTTATTGAAATAATTCAGTTAATGTTATGGAGATGGAAAGAATTGAGCGGCTTTTAATCAGGGTTGTTGATAAGTTTGCTGATGGATGTGATTAGTCTCCGTGCTTCATACTACAACATAAACTACTACTAAGCTATATACTTTTCGCGGTTTCAAAATCTTTGCCTCGCAAACAGACATTCATTCTTTACAAACACCATAGTGGAGTATAAAGTACGTAGTGACCGCGGAGGGTGCTTACCCTCGTACATTCGTTTACTCAAGTTGTTGCTACTCCTGATCAACAACAGATCTCAACAACAACAAACAAAACAACTGTTGTCCGTTCTGACATTTCTGACTTCTGAAGCTATCGCTTGCAATCGTCGTAAGTTTGTATCTCATTTTGATCTAAACAATAGCATTTTGCGCAAAGTGAACGTCGAGAGAATGTAAAGTCTCGCTGAAATAGGTTATGTAAATGCAAAGAATATAAGTTCATATCAACATCGGCGATGCAAGCCGCCAGGTTGCCTTGGAAACATACTCTACCATATTGTGCAAAAAACTGCAGCGACATGGTCCTTAAAAATAATTTCACACGGTTTATTAAGTATTTTGGTTGCGTAAATCCAAGTAATAGTAAAAATAGGAACCAACCTAAAGAGTACCTTAACTTCGCTCCTAAAATGAACCTTACATAATAATTACCTACCTACTAACAAAAACTCCAATAACAGTTTCCTCAGTCGGGAATCAAACCAAAGTTTATTAGTCGGTGGTAACTCGACCTCTATAAAACACACGCGTTAAAACACAATTTATACGGAGCCAGCTGAAAGGGCCCAACCCTGTTATTTCATATTTGAATTAACTCAGCTCTAAAATTATACATATGTGTAATGACTTCGTGTACACAAATTACTGACAAATGTTGCTTGTGAATGTTATCCTACATCGTTGTCATATCTTTGTCTGAAAAGGAAAACTAGGTTTCGCGTGTCGCTTTACTTATTGTAAGTGTAGAGGAATAAGTTATGGCGTCATGTAAAAAGAACGGGTTATTCCCTGAGCGGATTNCTTTGATTAGCTATGGCTTTCAACAGCTTTTGGGAGCACTAACATTTTCATATATTATATTTTAGACTCATATAGGAGGATTAATTCCCTGTTCTCTACAACAATTCTGAAAATACAAACTAAGACATGAAAGTTAAAACGTGTTTAATGTTTGTGTTTAATACTCAGCTGTAATCATTTAATGTTCAACTTTGTAATCTTCGTTGAAATTAAGTTCAAAAACATCGCTTATTACAAATCACAATAAAACCATCCACACTCCGGTGATTATTATTTTTCCAGCGCGCGAGTTCCACAGAGAGTCGGCATCAAACATTCCCATAAAACTGAGCCCCGGGGCCTGAACACGAAACTTCAACACAATACTCTAAACAAGAAACGCCAACTTTCTGTTATTACTCTTCTTTATTTTATTATCAAAAATGTTTACGAGTCATTATCCGAGCTCCCGTCGCTCGGGACCTTGATAAAGATAAATTTGTTCAGCAATTGCGCCGATGATTAATGATCATGAACAACAGGTAAGCTTTTTATATTCGCGTCTAATCCTGTCTAGTTACTTACCTACCTGTCCGTATTGTTTTAAAATTCGCGAGGGAACGCGCCGTCACTCACAGTGACGCGTCTGTATAATATGTCATTTTTTAATCTTTCGGAAGTGAGGTTGATTAAAAATCGTGTATTGTTACTGTTTTGGCGGCGGATCGGGAATAAAGGAATATCCCGTGAGTCGGGGTATGGTTTCCGGGAAATTGTTTGGTTGCGGGGGATTTCAGCATTTTCGAGGTATGCTGGTATCGTAGGTGCACGAGGTCAATGGTTGAAAAGTGATTTGCAGCGAGTTTTACGGTTTTCACGAAACATAGTCAGGAATTCGTACTCTATTTTTTTATTCTCATAAACCGTTTCATAATAAACCCTACTATTCCCGTCTGCGTAAAATCTCATAACCATAACCTACTTATCAAAAATCTCTTAAATAAAGCAAGCCAGCAGCGGCGATAGTGTGTGCAGGAATAGAATTTTAACGCAGGCGTGTGATGTGCCAATGAATAAACGATTCCGGTCGGTTTATGCGATACCCTTGGATTATGGCCCCCATGGCACTCGCTCACTTTACAAACATGCGCGTTATTTTGTTGTTGGGATACCCCCGAGCAGAATTATGGCGCATTAAGGGGGCCTTTATTGAAATAATTCAGTTAATGTTATGGAGATGGAAAGAATTGAGCGGCTTTTAATCAGGGTTGTTGATAAGTTTGCTGATGGATGTGATTAGTCTCCGTGCTTCATACTACAACATAAACTACTACTAAGCTATATACTTTTCGCGGTTTCAAAATCTTTGCCTCGCAAACAGACATTCATTCTTTACAAACACCATAGTGGAGTATAAAGTACGTAGTGACCGCGGAGGGTGCTTACCCTCGTACATTCGTTTACTCAAGTTGTTGCTACTCCTGATCAACAACAGATCTCAACAACAACAAACAAAACAACTGTTGTCCGTTCTGACATTTCTGACTTCTGAAGCTATCGCTTGCAATCGTCGTAAGTTTGTATCTCATTTTGATCTAAACAATAGCATTTTGCGCAAAGTGAACGTCGAGAGAATGTAAAGTCTCGCTGAAATAGGTTATGTAAATGCAAAGAATATAAGTTCATATCAACATCGGCGATGCAAGCCGCCAGGTTGCCTTGGAAACATACTCTACCATATTGTGCAAAAAACTGCAGCGACATGGTCCTTAAAAATAATTTCACACGGTTTATTAAGTATTTTGGTTGCGTAAATCCAAGTAATAGTAAAAATAGGAACCAACCTAAAGAGTACCTTAACTTCGCTCCTAAAATGAACCTTACATAATAATTACCTACCTACTAACAAAAACTCCAATAACAGTTTCCTCAGTCGGGAATCAAACCAAAGTTTATTAGTCGGTGGTAACTCGACCTCTATAAAACACACGCGTTAAAACACAATTTATACGGAGCCAGCTGAAAGGGCCCAACCCTGTTATTTCATATTTGAATTAACTCAGCTCTAAAATTATACATATGTGTAATGACTTCGTGTACACAAATTACTGACAAATGTTGCTTGTGAATGTTATCCTACATCGTTGTCATATCTTTGTCTGAAAAGGAAAACTAGGTTTCGCGTGTCGCTTTACTTATTGTAAGTGTAGAGGAATAAGTTATGGCGTCATGTAAAAAGAACGGGTTATTCCCTGAGCGGATTATTATTATGTATTTCAAACGCATATATTTAAAGCACTTTTATGTTGACCGTACAAGTTGAAAACAATTGAAAAAGAAATGTAATAATATTTATCGTCTTCGGGGTTCTACGGGACGGGGCCTCGGGGATCGGGGTACTCAGGGAATAACCCAAACGAACGCAGACTATCAAGCTGCATCTAGGTATTTAGTGCTACGACGTATGGTGAGGTAGGGATTTATTTGCTTTACGAAGCCGCGAGCAAAATGCTAGTTCAAAAGCTAGTTGGAAGTTAATGATTGATACACCCGTGCATCGGAGAGCAAGTTAATCGGTCCTGCACCTAATCTCTCTCCGGTGGTGTCGGATGCCAGAGTGCACCTGTGTCTGAGCAAACGCTTGTGCACTATAATATGTCCTGCGGAGCTGGCTGATTTCATTAAATGAGAACAGCCGCCGTGGCCGACAATCGGCTAGGACGCGAACACCTACAAAAGTCATTTTCTGAGTTCAGGGCTGCAAAAAATGCCGCGCAGCTATTGACCTACTCAAACACAAAAAAAATTCTTGCGGCAGTAACAACTGCACGTAGTATTACAACATCCATCTGACCTAGATGCCCTGTGACCAATGATGATGATGGGCCGAGTTCTTCTTCGAGAATTTCATCCCGTGTGTCAACGTCCTTCAGCCGGCACTTGTGCCGCGGCGTCTCTTGGCAAAGCACCACTATAGTTCTCCTCAAATTGTGATTTATTCGCGACAAATGTCGAAATAAACCCTCGCCGCCGCTTTATATTGCAGGCCCCGTGCGCCTTTTATTTACATCGCACTTATAAAGATTCCACCGTCTTTGTAGGTCACTCACATGTTGAGGTACACAGGAGAACGGTGCAAGCGATAAAGTTTCGTAGACATCAGACAAATAAGAAAATAGAAAAAATATATCAAAAGTAAATTTAAAAAAACCGAGGGTCAAAGAGCTTTGCTACCTAAATATGTTTTTTATTCTTAAGTATATTTTTATTAGACATTAACTTGTCAAAAAACATTATGTTTATGTAAAATCGATATCGAATAGGCGCTTGCATTTTATTTGCATTGATGTGAATTTTACGGCCCGAGACTAATAAAGAAATTGAAGCATATTTTTTTCTCGTAAAAATTTACTTTTACAATTTTTTCCAAGCAATGAAGTTACGAGCTTGATTGAATATTATTTTACTGCAGTTATTTTTAAAAGCATTTCGCTTCTGAACCAAACTATTAATAAGTACTTCTTTGAATCAGTACTATTTATAGAGGCAATAACCATCCTAGATACACAGACGCTTGAACAA
Organism: Heliothis virescens; assembly: GCA_002382865.2. Lineage (NCBI taxonomy): Eukaryota > Metazoa > Arthropoda > Insecta > Lepidoptera > Noctuidae > Heliothis > Heliothis virescens. The sequence continues at coordinate 540,112 of NWSH02000537.1, forward strand.
TGAATAGGATTTAAATAGAACCATTATGTGGAACTCATTATCTCAAAGTTTGTATTTGTACCCTTTTACTTAGAGCTCCAAACCTACTAGGAAAAACCAGCGTAACTTGGTGCTGTCTACAAATATTAGTTCGTCTTGAAAGGCGAAATTACTCGTTGATCGTATAAAACGTTAATATGACAAACATTGTTGCTCCCCGGGCCAATCATGGCGGTCCTGAATCGCGCTCATATATATTTCAGTATTTACTCGCGGGAAACAAAGCGGATTTCCCTAGAATAAAGCTAATAATACCGAAGTATCGGAGAGGGGTGCAAGGTATGGGAGATAAGAGGTTTATTTCAGCAACCGATTGCCTTACACTTTGGAAGATTAAAATTGTAGTCACAGATCAGATATGTTTTCACAAATTTTCTTGGTAGAAACCACTGAATACATATGACAGCAGTAGCCTGAAACGCTAAGCAGCTAATGTAATTTAAAATATATAAGTACCTATGTAAGTACTCCTAGCTCTTTGCCATTTACAAGTACCGATAAAAATTGGTAATATATAGAAGAAGAATCTAAGACTATTGTCGCAACACAGTAATGCAAGCATTTACCAAATTACTTACGACACATAAAAAACTATTATATATCAACCAACGTCATATCATTTATTTCACGAGCATCACCTTTCTACATACATTCTTACAAAAAATATTTGTCATGTAACCCTGTTCCCGCTACCACCTATGCCTTCACCCCCGTCACTGGCAGTCGTCAATCCCGGCCGCCCGGGGCGAGGACTGGATGTTAACTATGACAAACACAATTACCCACTACACACAGCAAGCGGGCCACAAGTGATGCCCACCACCAATCAGCTGATCACGGATAGTTCGCCAACTTAATTGACCTTGTGTACCGGGTTGAAAATATTTGGACGTTCAAGGGTTGGTTTTGTTGAAATTAAACTGTGGTTCTGGCATTTTTTTCTGGAGAGCCTCATCGGTATAATACCTGCTGTAATATTATAGTCTTATGTCCAGACACAAGATTGTGAAAAATTGTTCATTGTAATGTCGTCATCCCGAACTCAAATGTTTACTCAATCAATATGAAGTATTGGTTTAAAATAACATGTTTGTGTTGTAACCGCATTATCAAACAGAGCTGACCCGATTGAAGCAAATAAAAATCTAAACAAAATAAGCATCGACCGCAACTCGCTTATACGTGTACATATAACTCGTTTTCTAATAATATTACCCCAAAACGTTCCATATCACAACTATATGAGGAGCACACCCGCGGAATACCGAGCAGCCGGATGATACGGGAACAAAATAATGTATACGGTCAATTAGTCTAACGTACGGTTATCCCGGCCTGCCCGGTACATAGCAATGAGCTATCGGTTACTTTATTTGCCTAGAACTGATGAATGTAGCCACGATTGGTCTGTAGTGAAATGTGGGTGATGTATATGGGCGTTTAAGATTGGTAGAGTATACCTTAGCGGACTGACGATAAAGGTATATTTGAACAGCTTATAAGCAAATGATTTATGGCTATCACAAAAGAACGGGTAAGTCAATTATTTTCTGTCGAAATTAAAAAATGAACTAATAAATTTGAGTTCCTAAAGTAGGTATGTCATTGCTGGTCTTACTTGACCAAAAACCCTCATCTTTTGGGACCACACACCACTTTGGAGCTTTTGGGAGTTCAGCAAAAACAGTTTACAAAAATCATTCAGCCATCAAAAGACCTAACAATCAATCAAAACTCAATCCTAAACTCGGCATTAGCGACAACAAAGCGAGCCGAGTCCGCAAAACGTCGGAGCACACGTAATCCGCTAAACCCAAATAAATAACGTATAAAGGTGGGATCGTGACGGTCAGTAGCATTGCTCATAAGCCGGGTTATCTTTATGAAAACTATCCGCCGGCCGCCATCTGTATGCCGTGCCCGCCGCCAGCCAATCCGTCAGCGGGCTGGCACGTGATGCGAATCGGTTTGTGCTGCCTAGATGTTCCTGAAATGGAAGTGACAGTTGATGCAGGAGAGTTTGTTTTTGAAAGATTTTACAGACTTTTTTTATAGGCGAGTGAATTAGTATCAGATCTCAAGTCTGCCTGACGGCCTCTGACGTGGAATTTTCATGAAAGCTGCTTCTAGATAGCAGTCGTAGATGCTGGCTTATATGTTCTTTTAGGCAATTGGGGGTAAAATGCATCAACTTCCAGACTCCGGGCTGCTTTGTGAAAGTTTGTAAAAATCCGGAATACTATTATGGCCAGTAATCAAACCCAGGACCTCGTGAACAACAGTCGCGCTTCCGTCACACCAATGAGGCACTCTCCTGTAAAGTAGAGACTACTAACCACAAGTCTCCAATGACACTTCCAGCAATTATTCAGCTTGTAAGTCTGCGCTGTTATGAAATGTTACGAACACACAATCGTTATGCCTCGCTATTGACTTAGATTCAATGACGTCATTGGTCGGACATGCCTCTCGCTACATCTACCAATGTACACTTTGGCAGTTTTAGAGGTCCGTATAAAATGACCATTGCTTGTGAAATAATTGGAAGTTTTATAATGTCATATTGGAGGGAGAGAGGTAATTGACTTTAAGGCTATTGTAAACTTGTAAGTTAATATTAAGTTTAAATCATCTTAAGAATCTAAAGAATATTGTACAATTTTAGTAACTACATAAACAAGACTTTTAAAGACTCTATTTAAATTAGGAAATGAACATTAATTCAAATATTTAAGAAGCCACCATTTCTATTTTACGCTCCTATTGCATCAACCTTGCATATCACATGCGGAAAATTCTATAAAAACTGAACCATCGTCATAGCATTTACATAACATTCTAAACTAATTGATAGCTATCAGCCAGATTCCATTTTGGCTGAGTACGTCCAAACCCCGGGATTACCCTCAGACCGCGTTAGTTATTCTTCCTTCGTCTGAACCATTCACTTTGATGTATGTACTGGAGCCAATCTAACGTTACGTTTTGTTTGTACAACTAGACTGCTTTTTTAGGTCTTACCTATTTCATATTTTGACGGGTGATAGATTCGAGTTAGGAGTTGTTGTGTGGTACAAACATTATAGACTTATACGCTATTTATAAACTGCCGGTATGGTAGCATGTAACTTAACGTTTGGTATACTTAGCATTAGTTACCCTATAAAACAGAAATAACATAACTCTGGTTTAGTTAATGCCCTTGGTAAAAAACACTAACAGCTTTACAAAACCAATTAATACCGCTTTTATAATGTTGTATCAACAATAAAATATACCTAAACAAAATATCGAAAAGTTATTAGCGTTTATACCGATAAGAGTGAACTGAACAAAGTGCGTCATTTAAACTCGAAGCTTGAAAGATTGTATCTGCTGAGTAACAGCTTCTTTTCCACGAGTTACACGCCAAACACGACCCTTAGGAACACTAGGACGTAACCCAGCGCGACTGGGGACTGCCAGCGACAGATATAACCCTATAAACGTATGTGTACACCGCGATATCGCACGATTAAGCGCCTCCAAGGAGCAACGACGATAACAGCGCAATAAAATTGGTTATAAACTTTCTGAAATAGTTGTATAATGAGAGTTTTTAACATCATATTTAATGCTTTTCTTGGTTTATGTTTTCTCTAGAATTCGTACAAAGTGCAGTCATAATTCAGTCGTGCACCGTCAATTCGCAGTTTACAGGTCAATGATCTAGCGTTTTCAGCAACATCTGTTTAAGGTTAAACCAAAACAAAAGCCAACACAGTGCTCAGCAGCCGCGGCTCCATCAGCAGGGTTGGGCAATAAAACCCGACTGGAAACATCTATATTTTGAAGACATAAAACTCATATTTGAGCATCTGGTACTGCGTCAATATCTCAGCGGCGGCCAGGACCGAATACTTGGCGTTTTTCTCCCTTTTTCCAATTTCCCGGGGCGTGCTCGCAGTACCGTATTTATTATTATTTGTTTTCAATTGCAAAGTAATCTAGGGGCTGTGCAGCTGGCGGTAAGATGAGAGTCTGCCTCGAAGCGGGCGGCGCGTGGCGGCTCGCGCGACTATTATGTAACGGGTCGCGATGCAGATTGCGTGACGCCGACGAGCTTGTAAGGTAGCCGTGTGAGGAGCACGTAGCGGCTTATTGTTGCAGCTTATGATGCAAAAATATGTAGTTAACTCATGTGAGCATAACGCTCAATAAAGATAATAAAAGACTCAATTTATTTTCTATTAAAAGCTTTTATTTTTATATTAATGTTTCCATCGCAAAAATAACTTTCACATAAACAAAGCAATATAAAAAGTTAGAATTCTTATTACATTTATTACTAAAATTGCCAACTACATAAGATAATTTCAGTAATAAATTGCAGCATTAGTATTTAGAGCAACAAGACGTTAGTAAATTGTGTCGTCTACGAACAAATAGCTTATTGTGTCACTATACTATTGTGAATGGCGCCATTTTGTGGAAACTCAACTAGTGAGCGACGTTTAATTCAATGTAAGGTGTAATCAATCCACTCGGTGAACAAGAAAATTGTGCTTATATGTGGGCACTTATAAAACATGTGCTTTGAAAGGAAATTATATTTTCTGATCAAATGACTGCATATTGCATCGCTAGTAGGTATTATTATGAGAATAGGAGGGAAATGTATGTAAATTGGTATTCTACTTGATCGTTTTAATGGAATGGCTTTCGAATACATGATAGTGCGGCTATTCACTTGTTGCATATATATAAAATGTTTTACAAAATTTTATATGACCAAAAAATCAACATACTAACCTTGTATTTGGCGTTATTTTTTGTATTTTCATTTTACTATATTTAGTTCTGTTTTCAATAATGGATCATGAAATATAGGCAGTAAAATAACAATTCTATTGAAACGCGAGTCGGAAATCGAGTCGGAAATTTTATGATTGTAAAAAAATCATAGCATACAACAAAATAATTATTTCCGAATCAAAACACGTTAATTGATTGTCAGTGTTTCATTAATTTGATAACGTGAACACAATACGTGAATACAGGCTTTTGTTATACATATTATGGTATTGGGCCGTCTTGTATTCGGCAACTCCTTAACAAGGGGGTCAATTAATATTGTATGAGCATTTTGTCGGTGAAGGGCGTGAGCAAATAGCGCATCTATGTCTAGGAGTACCTTAATTAAATACGAAAACAGTCTATACTACTTCACGATATAACTGTAACGTGTCATAACATCACTAAGTTACGTCTGCTAGCGTCTGTGCGCCCAGTCAAAGATGGAAAGACCTATGTAGTAATTAAAATTATGATTGCCCACGAACTATCTAAGCGGTAAAAACACTTTTTATTTTAAAAGAAAAAGCTTTACCTCGCAATTGAATAAAACTTATACTAATCACTGAAGGGATACTTCCTGTGTTAAAGTCACCTTCCCGCTCCCGCTCCGCGTATCACAGAGCGCGCTTCCCCCAAGATAGACTCGTTCGAATACGCCAAAATTGAGCCGTCAATACGGGCGAGAGGCAAATGATTAAAATGTGCTCCTACCCACCTTTTTATTTGTGTCGCAGGTCAACACCTAGACTTCATTCTTACTGCCGGCATTGTTCGCAAAACAGGGCTCTAGCAAATAAGCTGACGGCATCTTAAGGAATATTTTCATTCAGGAACACAGAATTTGTCTTATTTAGCTCTTTTCTTCAGTGCTTTCGTGCCTTTGTTAGAGTTTTTCTTAGCTGTTAAATAATTTGTTTAGCTTTTAAATAAGTTGGGAAGTCTTTGTGAAGGCTTTGTGATAGTTTTATCCAATTTTCTGGAAAGTGTTATAATGGGTTGAATATAATAGCTTGGTGCAATCTTTTAAGTAAGATATAGGGATCTTATTTAGGAAAAGCTTGTTAAGGAAAAAATAGTGATGTTTTCGTACGTAAAACCGTCGACAACCAAATTCATATTCTGCACTCCTACATTCCAACAAACAGAACAAGAAAACCAGACATTTAAACCATAAGCAATTCACATAACACTCATATTCATAGCAAACGCCCCAACATCTACACCATAACGGAAATGATAACGCAGATTACATCTCCCAGATAAGTCCCAGATATGGCACAGTACATTAACACCGACAGATAATGCCGCCCAACTTTCAGCGGAGCCCTGGAGTGTTGTCTCCAAACTTACGTTATTATCTGTGCAACTATGCTGAAATTTGCACCGGCGCTGTGCAAAATTAGTGTTGCACAGGATTTCGGTGCCTAGTTTCTATAAAGTGGTTGCACCTCGCTCCTAACTTTTTCGTGTACCTATTATTGTTTTGTGTTCATTTTATTTTTGGAGCTTATGTGGTCATACAAAATAGTTTAGGAATTGCTGCAGCTAATAGTACCACACTTTTTTAATAATCAGACGTGCAAAACATGGATGTTACTTGTGAGATGACGGCAAATAGAAGAGAATGGAAGAAGAAAGCATGCTGTGCCGTCCCAAATAAATTGGGGTAAGGGCAGGAAGATGATGACGTGCAAAACATGTGTACTTTCTTCTTTGTACTTTCTTTTGTTTAATTATGTCATTTGAACAGATTTGGCATTCACTAAGGGTATTCACCCAGCCTGAAAGCCTGACGACCAGTCTTACCAAGGGGTATCGAGTTTCCCTGATGTAATACACTGGTAGTTAGGTACATCTGATTATACTAAAAGCCAATTCTAACACAGTTACTGAAAAGGCTAGACAGATAATAAATGCCGTCCAAATTATGTCAATAGACTTATCCTCGCTGACTTATATGACGCCTTAACACCTGCATGGTGTAATGCGGCTGTTCTGCAGGAGCTATTTGAGGATAGTATAATATTTACGTAAGTATATCCATGAAACTAGTCCATCGACTCGCTATGGTACACGTGGCTCACTGCCGCTCAGTTTTACGACACGCCATAAATCCTGATGCCATAGAACACGATCCCACGTGTCACAGCTTCAGTTTATAATGATGTATTGGATACCTAGTTCAAAATATGCACGCTTTCATGAAGGACTTTTCTCGTACCTGTACTGTTTTATGTTGTATTTTATGCTTGTGACTTAAAACTATATTAATATAGTTGTATGTTCGTTCGTAAAACTTTAGTATTACCTCGTTATTAGGATGCGCCAACATCACTTAAGTTTCAGTAATGCCAAAACCTATATTATGCATATTTATGAAATATTTCACTATTGAATATTTCACAGGCACTAACAACTTAACCATATCGCATGAAATAGTCTTAGAATACATAGAGCATTTTCTCTCTGAAAAAATACATTGAAGACTTTTACAAAAAGAGCAAGGCTTTCGTTTTCGAAGCACACACTCGACATTTTAATAAAAGTAGATATCTCTATTCCAGTCATCTCTAGAGGTCACTATCGCCAATAAAACGCTGCACCTCATATCTCCTGACTCCTAACCTCACCTACTTTCACATAAGGCTTTACAAAAGCTCCGAGATAGTAGATATAAAATACTTTATTCAGCACATTCGCACAAACCTCAAATACGTACTTAAGTGAGATATGTACGTAGATGATAGAGCGAAAAATAGTGGAAATATCATAAAGTATTCCCCTCGCCCTCTTATAGTTGTTATCGTAATGTGCCGGTGAAGGCCGCGGTATGAGATATGTATCTCGTACGGTACGAGAATCAATTATATAACAGTACTAAGTATTTGTGCCTGCGAGCTCTTAGACAACGTTAATACTACACGCTCCTGAGAAAGATGGAGCTATTTGTGTCACACATTCTTTGCTACTTAGTTGTTAGGGAAAAAACATTTTCTATGCTTTAGTACGAGTTTTAGTAATATAGGTATTTCTCAAGTAACAACTGAGTGTCATATGCCAAAACCAAGTAATTATTTCAGTAAACGACAACGTCTAGCTATAAATAAGCAGGAATCCTACCCAAAGCTTATTACAAATCAAGATAACCCTCCAATTTCCTTTTCCTTAGACTTAAAAAATACATATAAGTAAACTAAATATCTATCGCCGTATCTCAGTGCTGGGCAGCGGGTAATACTCCCGGGCACTTCACACTGCCCAACTACAATATAATCCAGTGTTTTACGCGAAATCAATAGGTCACGTGCGTAAAGATAAGACTGCCCGCCAATATCGGACCCGTGTCAGATACTCGATATTACGGCCTGCCGACGATATTGGGAGAGCCGGAGACGGCCTTATTCCCGGACACGACACTGACGCGGGATTCAAACCTTTGGTGGCACTTTTGAAATGGGAATGTGATATGTGATGGTATGGTTTTCTTTTTGAGGATTTAAATATTTGTATGGTTAAGTCTTTAGGGGTTGTGAAAAGAAATTAAGAACTTGGCTCTGAACCTAGCAACTACCTCTTGAGGCGAAGTTATGTGGATTGGAAACTAGATGACTCGATTATTCCCTTGTTTAAGTTCTCGTGTTTAAGTTTAATCTCTTTGGTATTTTCCATTTATATTTAGAAGAATTTTATGAGCTTTTATCCTTTTTTTCAACTTCTTCACGAAACTTGACCTTTTTGAAATTAATTATAGCTGCCGATTGACATTTTCTGATTTTAAAACTAATTTTGAATTTGAATGTATTATACACAGCAAAGTCAAAGTCAAAGTCAAAGTAAATTTATTTTGCAAATATGGGTATACAATAGTTCTAAAATAATATAATACAACAGATCAGCCATACTTTACCATTCGGCATGCAAAAATTATAATTATTGAGAATAATATTACTACGGAATAGTAGAGTCTCATTTACGTTACGGCGTCATATTCTGGGGGAACTCAAATGA
>NWSH02000537.1:551048-568196 GCA_002382865.2 Heliothis virescens
CTTGTCTATTCTTCTATAAATAAAAAAAACAACTAATGTAAACAAACATGGCGGATTGGTTTAGAATTCGCGTTAATTACGATTGGATTTTGAATGTGTAATTTTAATTTTGGGATGCAATAATTAAAGGTTTGTTGACGTAAAAATATTATAAATTTATTTAAGAATTTTAATTAGTACACACAAATAAGGTTTGATAGTAAGGAAAATAAATATGAACGTAAATAATTAGGACAGTGTATGACTCAATAGCGGACCCCGATCGGGGTTTCAATTGAGCTTACGGTAACCTTCATGTCAAGACCCCGATCGGGGTCCGAACCGGACTACACGGTTAATTATAGGACCTGGTAAAGACATGAGACACAGCATCAGCTTATCTAAAAAATAATGAGCATTTTAGTAACTCAAATTGAAATGACAACATTATAGCTCTTCAATTTAAACAAGCTCAAAAGTTAATATTACAATAAGCCTGCACAATAGACCGACAGAATAACAATTAACCCCCGGCTGGTAGTTTAATAACAAAAACAAAAAAGAACATTGGATTGTAATCAAAAGTTCGTGTGGGGGTTTCATTAAATAAAACCAGTTTAACGTTAACGGGAACTGATAACATCTGCCTTTGAAATCACATCAAAATTTTAGTTAATAATTTGATTTCAATCAAACAATTGCAAAACTTTCGCTTCGTTACCGCCGAGTTGTTGTAACTTTTGATTTATTCACAATTCATTTGTTGAATTTGAATTTTTGATTTATATAAAATACAATCCGTTTATGTTTTAATGAATTAAAACTTTGCCACTTGGGGTCGTGTTTTTTTGTAATTTTTTAAATTAATTAAAAGTCCTCCACTATTTACCAATAATCATTAATTATCATTCGTACACGATATTGCAACAAAAGAGGTGGGTCTCACTGTCGCCGGTGGCGCCTCAAGCGGCTGCGACAAAGACTAACAAGTTAATTTGCGCGCCACTGCATCGCAATCAGATTACCGCTCAGTTATTAAATTAACCGAACATTATAGCAGCAAGAATCCTTAAAATACCGATAAATTAATTTCCTATGTGCGGCTTCACTGGTAATGTTGATTTATTGCTCGCTTTTGTACTGACGCGCTTAGTTTACTTAATCTTGCCTTTTATGTTGGTATAGAAACCTCGTTAACTACATTTCCATGCAATTTTACTGTGTTTAACGCGGATAAAGACAGAAAGCAAATGTACTCAAATGCTCTTCATAGTACCTACACCCATAGCTTTTCGTTAGCTTATCTACTTCACAGAAAGGATTTTTGACATAATTCCTGAAAACTGTTTTAAGTTTACACTAGATTCTAAAGTAAGGAACTTCTACTAATACTAATGCAAGACTTCACGGTCAACTTGCGACAGCTAGATAAAAGACGCGGGCTATTTTTAAGAAGTAGCCGATTTATTAGTTTCCTATCGTCTTCAGGTAAGTTTTAATCTATAGCCGTGAACTAGCTAAGTCGTATGTATAGTCGGTGCTCGTAGCCCGGCTATCGCTACATCCACTACTATAAATCGCACGGACATTGTTACGCCCCTATAGATAAGGCGCAAAACACAGATAACGCCGCCTGGATTGATCTTCAATGAGTGGAAATTCATTTATCTCGACTAAACCTTAAGTGAACTGCCTCACTAAGGAAATTTAGACTCTGCGTTTGTCACAATAAAGTTGCTTTCTGATTGGAGAGGAGTGGTAACGGAGAGGTTAACGGGAAGTTTTCCTAGCACAGATTTTTAGCAGCTCTTCAGTATAATTTTGTCAAATTCGATTTCGGATGTGATTTTGGAATAGCGTTTCCTTTTTGTCTCCTTCATTACGTTATTTTTGTCACTTTCATCTTAGCGAGTCGATGACAAACAATCTTAAATCTTTGAGCCGAAATATAATCGTCAAATTTTGTCCAATCTATGTATATTTTGATTACATTAGACAATTTCAATTTTCTGTCAACATACAAATAAAAATAAAATTAGTCGTCGTTTATAAGGACACCTTTGTATTTCCGACACAATCGCATTAAGGAAACCACACCCTAAACCAAGGAAGCACATAATTTGTGACCGCTATCGACACGAAGATAAAACCGTTCGATTCGGCACGACTTTAATTTCTTTCCCGACGATAAATGCTCTCGTGCACACCTCTCGCTCGCATCACATACGTGTGAGGGGGACGTAAGAAGCTTTGTAGACAAAGAAGTTTAGTTATTGGATCACGGCTAAGAGGTTGAATTGTGTTGTGTTTTTTGGGATAACCGTGGGACGCGGCGCTGTGTGGGAGGATAACGCGATTACGTTGAAGAAGAGAATTTCGCAGTTTGTTCGGAAAATGAGTGTTTGTGCATGTGAGATTAGTGTATGTAAACTATTGGAGAAGGTTATGGCTGAAAAAAGAATTGTTTTCGTATTTTATCGTACGGCAATTCTAATGCATTATATTACATAAAAAAAAAATTGACACATTTTGCATAACTTCAGCTTTTATCGAAAAAATTTACATAAATAGAAAAAAGTTCCACTCTAAGTGAAAAACATAAAAATAGAAATGATACTTTCTATAATTCTTTACCCATTCCACCGTTTCAGTAAAAGCTTGCATGCCTCAATACATCGCGTGCACCGCTGTGTAAGATGTTGTCTCGTGTAAAGCCAGCCTTAGCCCCCGGCTTTACGACACGACAGACGAGCCATGCCATCTTATACAACTTACAGAATTCTTAGAAATACCCATTGTAGCGCTCCTATCACTCCCAGACGCCTCTAAAATAGTTTTCAAGACAAAATTTTGCCGAGAATTAAAGAGAAACATTCTCGTGGTCGTAAATTATAGGATTAGAGCGGTGGTTCTTGTAAGGATCCGAGACTTTATACAATAGTAATATGTCTTGTATGTTCGGTTTAAAGTTGTAGATGTGGTCTTACGTCTGTACTGCACGAGTAATTGGCTGGGAATAAATCGACCTTAATGATGTGGATAAAAATGTATTTGCTAATTCGGCTCATTATTGAATAGGTTTCTTAGATTCTCTACCCGATGTTTACTTCATTAAGCACAAATTAGAACTAATTGATATAAATTGCGTGACTTGATTATTTACTTAAAATACCTACGGACGAGCTTTCGGATCACGATTACAATAATAATGGACTTGTTTTACTTTGAAACGTAGAAACTTCCTACAGATATTTGAAACCCTCATCCCCCAAAAACCGAAATAATATTTTACACCAAAAACATACCTCCTTTCGGCTTCGCACATTATCATTACAGGGTACTAATGAAGATATCAGTGCACATTTGCCAGAGCCAGGCGTCAGTGGAACAAAGAAGCTGGCCACTCGAGGGGCTGATTAAATCTGAGTGACGCGGAGGAATGACCGCCCGGCCGGAGGAGCGCGGGATTTAGACCGGGAGACACTCACACCGTGCTGTTTGGGCCGAGCTTTTGGTTACAACGTTCAATTTTAAAGGTAAGATACACATTAAAATAATGACTTTCTTCTAATCTTTTTTAGGTCTTGTAGGAAGGTTTATAAATAATTGTGTAGGTAGTTTTTTGAGTACTAGAGAGCAACAGGAATTTGTGGAGACATCGAAACTCTACTAATGAATGTACTTTTATAAAAATATGGGTAAGTTAACATAGCTAGTCTCTCATTTCCTCAAAAAATAACTCTCTTCCTTGTACTCTTAATTTTCTCTATCAATCCCACGACATACCAAATTAAAGCAGTTTTTCTTCCAAAGCGAAACGATAATTCACAATGTAACATGACAGATCAGCCACAAGCCTGTGTAACAAGAAACCAAGTGCCCGTTTAATCTGGAGCTGGTACCTGCCGTGTTTAATCTAGGCTACCTGCGGCGGCCGGAGATATGGGCTACCTGGTACCAGTGGCGGGAGATATGGCCTGTCACGCACCGGCCACCGCCTAGCGTCATCGGAGGCTGACCACGAGAACCAGATGCCGTAGAATCTATTTGGGAATTAGATTTGTAAGTGGAGTAGATTTTGAAATGTCCTGGAATGTAAGGTGTTTGAACACATGAAGATGCAATAATTTTGATTTGTGATTGTTAAAAAAAAGTAAAACCCTTTAAAGATGTGGCAATGCACGCCTAGGAATGTCTAGATATGATCTTTGTCATTTGTATATTTTCTCGACAAAAAAATGTGAATTTTTCATATTTTATACTACAAACATACCATATTATAAAGGAAATTTCCGAAAAAAAAATGAAACACCATGCCTGCTAAAATCCTCGACAAATAACAATTCTAACTTTGTACCTTCCAACACCACAGGTAAAAACAAAACCAAACTTTCACTCTGAACTGAATTCCAAGCATGTTGTCTTCTGGTCCAACTGGTGGAACTATGTTAAAATATTCAGGCAGTTAGTTGGTAAGTTATAACAGTGAGATATGGGTCGCTCAGCTAACACGCGATAAGCTAACGACTATCGTTTCTTGTGTAGCTCCTCTGCCTGATGAGATCCCCTCGATGTACACCTTTACTTATACGTTTGTAGGTGGCTGTTAAAGTTCCAAACAGGGTACTGAAAATATCTGTGATGCAGTTATAGGTGACAGTATATTTCCATGTCTTGTAAACATTCGATATACCCTCCGAATTTTGCTATACCATGTCAACGTATACATCTTCGGTTTAGGATAGCTACAACATCTTCACAGCTTCATCTCTTCAAGCTAAACAGGTAACTCGTTGACGTACAAATGTAACTCCATTCAGTGAAGCTAAACCAACATCATTTAGTCGTAACTCCTCACAAACTATCTGCAGCATATCTTCCAGCTTAGTGCCAGATAACGCAACTCCTGACTACACAATTAGTACTTACTGCACCGGAAGTGACGTCACCCAACAAATACTTCCACCATTCGTGGTATCATAAATCTGCACACCTAAGACTAGGTGTTAGTTTAAATTGTCCTGTTTAAGACGCTCTATATCACTAACTTAAGTACTGCCTACCACGCAGACTAAATTAGACTCTATCCATCAAATTCTTAAGTCGAAATTGGTTCGCGAGATGTTATGACTGGGTAAGTTGAAGTACTTTAATGGATTCCAAATACATTAGTCTCTGCTTGCTACACGTACAAACGAAGTGAAAATAATTTATTAATACAACGCGATCATTAATCAGTATAAATGTTGGCAATGGCAATGCAACTGCTTTCCATTCGGAATTTTAATAACTTGTTTAAAATTTATTATTGTTTTCATTCGGATCCGCTGGAAGAAAAATGTTTGTAGTAGTTGTATTAGCTGTTTAAGATTCTGTGCGAGTGGCTGCAAACAGTAAAGTACGTTATTTTGCTGTTTGCGGGACGTTTCTAGAAAATGAACAAAAAGAAACAAAATGGCGGAGGATAACATACAGAATGTATTGAGGAGAATAGACGTGATTAAAGAAAACACAATGTGTTTGTTTTGTTTTAACTATGTACACGTATACAGGTGATCGATGGTAGCTATTTAGACTTGTTCTTATATTTTATATGCTGTGTTTTACTCTGAGCTGTGTTATACCTAGACTATTTAAAGTAATACTTTTAAACACAACACATGAATATAAATCTTCTTTATCACCTAATTCCACTTCAAAATATCATCATAATATTTTCATGAAAAAACAGTCGTCGACGAAATGGTAGCACTGTAACAGCTTCCTTTCAACGCTAAAACTTTCTTGATATTAACAAAGAGATATAAATATAATACTACAGCATCAATGAAATATCTATTTCTTTCCACATTAGGCGAGACATGGGTTCAAGAACTGCGGGATTTCCGAGAAATAACAACCCTCGTCTGAATCTGCAATCGTCACACTCTTTGTAAGAAAGGCCTTATTCGTATAACTTATAAATATTGAAAGAACTCATAATATAGTAAAAAGTGTTGAATTTTCTTCATCGTAACTTATGTTAAAAGTGGATTATTCCACTTTGATGATTTGATTCAACTAAAAAGTGTCATTACTGAATAGATATTTTGGTAATTTGATTGATAAGTTCCTATGCGTCTGATAAATCGTCTGTTTTTGAGATGCAGATGAAACCACAGACCTTATTGAATTTTGTTATTATATGAACAACAGTGCAGCTTTTACAGCTACAAGCTTAAGCCCGCGGCTTCACTTATGTCCTAAGAAAAAACACACAAAGGCAGATATAAGTATACTACGTTCCAAATTACATTGCAATCCACACGTGTGCATTTGAGCTCATTTCATTGAGGAACAAACATCCAAATATACAAACTTTCACATATAAGAATCATATTCGTAGGATTGCTTTAATTTTGTTTGTGAAATCATGTTTTTACATTTTTTAATCGTTAGAGCCTTTTCTGATGAACTGTTATACCCAGAACAGGCATTATAGAAACTAAACAAAGAAGTCTAGTGATATTTCTGCTTAAAACGCGACAGAACTTATTAGATAATACACAAAGACTGCTTTCCAATGTTTCTACGAACCTTGATATGAAATCTAAGTAAACTAGGACCGCTGTTGAAAACTTGCTTATTGTAACACGAGCTTAAAGTTAACAACTTTATTACATAAAATTAGAGATTTTAACTACAAGATCAATAAAAAGGAGTCACTAGCCCAACAAATATTTAGTTCAAAGCGATTCTAGACTATTGTACCGTTAAAATACCAGTTTATGTGGCCACTTTACCAGAAAATGTTGTTAGAAAGACGGTCATTTGCGGCTACAAGCAATTTAAAAGGTGTTTGTATCAAGAGCTGAACGCCAGAGAAGTTCGCCAGTAAGTCAAGTCACTTTAGTTCCCCGAAACTTGGCCATTTTATTACACTACTTGTTGAGAAGTTTGGCGGATCATAAAAATAAATTGTCAGCAGATAATATAGGAGTGTCTTGAGATATTTTCGTGTTCGAAGTGATGATGAGGACTGTATTTCTGGGAATATAAATAGGGATTTTTCTTTGATGTCCGAGAAGTAAAAATATTCAGAGATAAGCAGAATTAGGTGTCAAAAGACATCCGTCAAGGGTACGTGTTTAATGTCTTCGGTTAGCGAGAAAGGTTTTAGCAACAAATCGCATATTTTGGTTCATTTCATTTTATGCACTTTACTGGAATTCAATTTTTATTCCAAAACCATTTCACATATTTTCCATTCCAAAACCTCTTCGCAAAACGAACTTTTTAATTCACAAACATTAAAACCAAACTCCACCTACAAAACAATATTAGCAAACACAAAATCGCAGTACCTTCCTACAAGTAATATTCCAATCACAAAAGGTATTCCCAAACACGTAAATTATTTGCTAAAACCGTTGAAATTCTGCGGAGTTTATTTCGCACGAACAAATCCTTGTAAAATGTAAACTAGCGTAATTTGTTACCGTGGACTTGAGATGGGGACGTGTTGATTGCGAAATACCAATTTATTTATTGTCGTTGCTTTAATCCCTGGATATATTGCCTCGGACCAATCAAGTGCTGGTCCCAGATACTTGGGAACACACGTAGTTATGGGATTCATTGGAAATTGCTCATTGAAGCCTGCTGCGGTAATCTGAAGACAAGTTAATAGTGTCCGCTACAATATCTGAAGTATAAACTAGCTAACTAGTGATTGTGTTCTATTTCTGCCCTGTGTTTGTACTTTAGACTTGGTGTTATTTGGTATCAAAATAGGGTGTTTTTCATCGTAGAATAGAACAACATAGCAACATGGCTAATTGTTTTACTAAAGACTGCATAATCACATACCAACCATTCAATTTTATGAATGACAAACAAACATTTCACTAAGGTACTATCAAGGTACACATTCCCCAAACCAATTGAATACAAATCTATTCTTTGTGTCACTCTGTTATCAGTATCTAAAGAATATAGATTTTTCCAAATGAATGTCACATTTCCACCGCGAGTGAAAGGCGACGGATTATTATCAATGGACTGTGAACCTAAGCGGCTTACCTCACATTCAACTTAAAAAGGCTGGTATTAGGTAAGTATTTTATTTGTTGTCTGTACGTTGTGTGCTATTGGCCCAGACTAATTACTCAATTCCACTTCATTGGGTTTCAGAAGCATGTATAAGCTATTATTATTGGTAACGCTTAGTAATGTTTGTCTTACAAGAAGTCTATATTTACTAAAATGATTGATTGCAAATATCACTCAAAATAGTTTAAAGCAAAGGCAGGCTAAGCATTTGTATTCTGAAATATTCACATGACAAGGTACGACCCATACCTACAAGGCATATAGGAGTAGCAAAGGACTCTTGTTGATTGCTTTTACATAAAAAACACGACACGACATTAAGAAAATCACGATTAGGTGGCTCTATAGATTTCAATTCTAACTAACCAAAAGCATAGTATACAAAATCTCAGTCCTGTTTTAGTGTTGTAAAACTAAACGCTTATCAAGCTATTCCTAAACTACGTGCAGACATCAAAGCACCTGACAATTTGGACACGTGAATAAAACCACTTCAATTTAGTTAGATGTCCCGCTGCGGTGTACTGCAGCAATAAAATAAAAATTTCAAATGAAACGGAGTACGTTTCAGTGTTTCCAACGAAAATGTTTCAATTTGAACGCACTCCCCTATCCTGCATTAAATGCATCCAAACTCTTCGTAGTTCCCAGAGTGATGAATAGCGCTAACAAATTATTAAGTTTGCACGTTGATGCACTGCTTTTCACTTTGTTTCCTACGCTATTGTTTTATGCTGTGGCAATGTTTTTATTTGTTTATCGTGTAATTGGATGCGGATAAAGTATTAAGTTCTGCTGACTGGCAAGAGTTGGCACTACGGAACCCTTGCTGGCTCGTGTTGATACTGATAGGGTTTGCAGATTGTAAACTATATTCTTGAAATGCAATGGACGGAAATTCAAATATCTTGTTATTCTGTTAATTAAGTAAGACGGCATCTATTTCAACATCACAGTGATGGGAAGCTTTCCATTCATGAAAATTATATTAATATAAAATTCCTAGAAATGTTGTTATTAGAGCCACGAACCGTACTTTTGAAACGAACTCAAATAATTTCTAATCAGAAACGAGAAACAGTTGAAAAGCGTCTTATTACAACTCCTACTTTCAAACACAATTTTAATATTTAGGTACTCACTTTTGAAGTATAACCCTGCAGAGTTTTAATGTAACTGTTATGTTCGTACTCATTTGGTTGAGTGAGCTCTTTAATTTGGCAGTGTTGGAGGAGAAATCCGTGCTAATGAGTTGAGGCAGTAATTAGTCATTTATTCCGAGTCAGTCAGTTACCTTCGACGGCCGCGGGTAGGGAATATTTTCCAGTGTTAAGTTATGCCTCCCTCTTTGCATACGATTTTCTCCGGCTCGAATAACAATGTGGAACATAATGGAGGACGTATGTAGATTTATCTAAATTATGTGAGTTCTGTAGTTAAATGTAGATCTAGTTTACACTATGAATTATTTAAATTTAATATTATTTGAGAATCTATTAATATAATTGCTCCGAGTTCGTGTCTATTTGGGGGCACGTTTGACCTACATCAGCTATTATGAGCGATAATATAATGTGATAATATTTTCGGTCGAGATTTGAAGATTCCTAGGTTATTGTACCTAAATACACAAATTCCAACGAAAAGTTCCAATCTTACGCCTTAGCCTTAATAAAATTCTTCAAGGGCTATATTTCAGGCACCAATTGTTAGAAAAAGTCTGCCTAAAAGATATTTGAAATAACTTACAAGTTTACCAAAAGTTATTTTGAAATGTATTTCTCACGACTTATTAGTAAACTGAAACTTATTTGAACTGGTTAGTTTTTAATACTATCGTTTTGCCAACCAAACTATTCTTTCAGGCCTTTTTCTTATATAAATTAAATACTTTTACTAAAGCCTTTTGTCTGACCTCTAAACTCTTGAGGCGAGTGAGCTTAGTGATTAATGCTATACTATATTTCTTGTGGGACAAATATCAAGAGGACGCTAGAATAAATCTGAGGGAACGAGTGCTCCCGGGAGGTTTAGCCGAAGTCGTCGAAAGAGTATGACGTATACTGCGCGGTACATTGGCTTCAGCCTAATTCGATGTAACCTACAGTATAACATGGTCTATTTCGTATATTAGTGCGTTGAATTTGGTCTAATTTATAAACATTTTTAACACAATGCAGAAAGACACCTAGCCATGAAAAAATCCTAGACTATCACTGAAAATCATCTAGCGCTAATGGGATCTGCCTGACATGATTGGTTGTAATTGCAATTACCAAGAATCACGTCTCTTTTTCTAATTACATGTAATTAGATACACCTTAATTCTTAACTCTTTAATCAAACAAAGAGAGCTATTTTTGCAACCAAAATCTGATTACACAATTACTAGCTCCAAAATTATCAGTGACAAATATACGCGCAGGTACATATTATAAACGAGAAATGGTATACGTGGAGTTAAATAGAACATTGAAAACAATGCATATTTCAGTCGAACGTCGGCGCGGGCCTTTCAACCAAAGCCAAAAGTGCCGCAAAAACTAATCCTCAACGAGGGCTGTACACGACTGTATTTCCAGTTTCCATTACTAACAGGTAAACAAAACCACATAGTTGTTCTATAATTCTATGCAAATCTGTGTTTGAAATAGACTCTGTTATTGTAATAATCTTACTATTCCAAACACGTTAAGTGAGAGACTTGAGTCCACAATTCTACTCTTTTATTATTTCAGAACATTTTTTTTCCAATTACTTTAATTTGCAAACATTTCTATAGAAGAAAGCAAATAAGTTTTTTAAACAGTTTTTAAACACACCTCGACAAACACGCATCACCCCTGTTACAACTACTCTACATGTAAAGACAACGTTAAGATCTTTGCTGGAAAAATTTTCACATACAAACATATCTTCCGACATTTCTGATATCACCACAGTTACTCATTTTCATGTCGCGTCTGAATATTTTATAGTAAAATTATTTAAAGTAAAGGGTCCAAGTATTAAGATTAAGGATCCCTCTTAAGTTTACCCATGCTTGTCGTTTAAACTAAATGAGGGGAAATTGCCTTGTAATTGCATAATGTTTATTGGCAAGTTTAACTCTTGTAGTTTATCCTTTAAAAGTGTAATTACATGAAAGCTTCTGATCCTTGTTTATATAGTTCATAGTTTTCTGTATTATTTGTAGGATTACCTTTTTAGGTTTGCAGGTTTCTACAGCAGTAAAAAGATATAGCCTACACCTGCTACTATTTAAATAAACGACACAAACTGTAAAGTCCCATCCACACGTGCCGACAGCGATCGTCCGACCGGCCGTCCAGCCGTCCAGCTGTCCAACGGACACATCACCGAGGAGCCTTTAATAATAATGAATTACCCTCCACCTAAAGGACCGTACTCGACCTACTTTCCTTTTACAACACAACCGAATACCAACCTTATTTTTGAACTGATAAAGGTGAATTTTCACCGAGTAATGTTTATTTTTAACCAATTGTCTTGGCTTGGAAGTTTTACTTGTTCTAGTTGTGCGTGAGCCTGACAGCAGTGTCACGATCTATGAAAGATGACTTGTAGCTACGGGCAGTCGCGCGGTCGGGCGGTCTGGTCTGAGAGCTCTCTTTAATATGGATTCTTTGCAAAATATCTAACTAACCAGTATTACATGACCTGTTTTCCTTTACAAATTTCAGAATTAGGTATGTACGGAAATATCTTGGGAATGGTAGAAATATCGTTTTGGTTTTATTGTCGCGTTACTAGGTGCGATAAGTGGGGAATGAAGAATAAATGTCTACCCAGATATTGTTCTGTGAGTGAGGTAGCCCAATATCTAATACTATTCCACAACTTCTAAATAAATTGACATTTCATGTTTGTTTAGATTTATGTGAACCTTTTTATTTTAAACACAATCTCGCTCTTAACTTGAACCTTTTTCTTTGAAGACACTAAAACTTAACCTAGAAACATGAATTCTGTAAATATCTTCCAAAATAGTCAAGTAAGAAGTTCTCAAGATGGCTAAGTACAGTATAATGAGAAAATCGGAATCGTGTTACTTGCCCAAGTACGTTAAGGGAGATTAGATTAGCTTACCCTTACCTACTTAGATTAGTTTGTTTAAAGGTTCCCGTCCACTATATTACGTTTCAACAAGACTAATATACATATCTTAAAGGTTTGATAGTGCTTTGAACTTCTGACGATCATCAATACTAATATTATAAAGCTGAAGGGTTTGTTTGTTTGACGGCGCTAACCTCAGGAACTTAGCCCATTCATTAAGGAAGGCTATAGGCTACGTTTTATCCGGGTGCGCGGAGCAGTTCCCACGGGACGCAGGTGAAACTGCTGGCGGAAGCTAGTATAATATACACGTACGTTATTCTGTACCTAGGTAAATCAGTTCTTGTAAAGGAGCCACAAAGTCAATCTATTGATTAAATAATACTATTATACTGATTCTAGCAACTGCAGATATCGGTCATTGATACACTAATAGGTATCCTGATTAACCGAACTGTATACTGTATGTGTACATGGCTTCACATTATGTAGACGTTGTTGCGCTTTAGCCGTCACTCAGGTTTAAGCCTAAACTGATATTTCCTATCTAGATTTCTTTAGTATAATGTGTGGGTGTATCAATTAATTAAATATTCACAAATTATTGCACAGAGCTTTAGAACATTTCAAATATGTTTGCTTTCCTAATCCCGTCGTTTGACCTAATGATTTAAATATGGGTCCTTAGAGATATAACCACATTTGTTTTTTTTTGCGACCGTCTAATGGTTAGTTTCACGTTACATTGACTAATGGCTATATTTAATTTGTTTCCCATAAAAGTACACTCAAGAACATCGAATGTCTACTTTTCTATAAATGACAGAATTTCAGGAATCCATCCTACACACCTAAGATTGTTCTACAAACAAACTTTCGGTTCTCATAACATTATTGTACATCACTGTACATTACTTGTTGGCAACGTTTCTCGATATTGATACAATGATGTAAATATATCCTGGTTGGTGTAGCGCGGTGAGATCGGTGCGGGGTGCGCTCGCGTTACACGTGCTCGTAAGGAGCAAAGTAATGAGTTTAATGTCACTCTTTGAAGTTACATTTCGTGGGAAATTACAAATGGCCGCGCTACAGGAAAAAATCGAAGTACTCTCCAAGTGTTTGTGTCATATTCTTGAAGTTTGTTTTTCTTGTGTATTTATTGCCAGCGATGCGTAAAAAAATAAAAAAAGATCTGGGTGTTGTTAAGCTAGATGAAAAAAGTAAATTCGGTTACATAATTAGTCAAGATCCATTTTTATAATAAAAATCAAAGTACTGAGTCATGCACTGACTCATCAGCGTAGAGCCCAAACACGTGAACCTACAAAGCTGAACACAGAGGTGCATTGTAGGAAGTCTCTCACGAAAGATAAGAAAGGATTTTCCGAAATTCGCGCTGGCAGAAGCTGGCAGAATCCAATAGAATTAAACCCTTAAATAATTGCACAATAAAATATTCTTTAACAAAAAACACCACCACATACCAATTAGAGCAACACCACACGTTGAAAAGATTGTGTTTAAAAATTATCATATTTTCACTCGGCGAATGAATTTTAAAAGGGGAATTCAGCCAAGACAATTTTAATTAAGTCCCAGAGAGCTCATTATCTTTAGAGTCACCGTGCGGATGGAAGGACCAACTTATTTTTTTTTTTCAACAAAAATCTTTTTTGTTAAGATAGCGTTATCTGGCGCAAATGTACCAACTTATACCTAGCCGCGTTAAGTTTCTTGAATTCAATTTGACTTTTGTAACAAGTTGTTCAACTGTGCTGTTGATATTATTTACTGTGAATTGGAATTCTTCGTCGATATATTGAGGTTTGATGACTTCGGAAAGGTTTTCTGTTCTATTTTGTTTCTTCTCAGAAGTCAAATATCTTTAGGATTGAAATAGATTAATTGCGAATCTATTTCTGTATTAGTTATTTTCGTTTATCTTTAGAAACTGCAATTAACCGCCAAAGTTGGACTAGCGATTTAAACTCTGATATATTTTTAGAATTACAAAGCACGTCACATGGACTTGTATTATTTTTAATTAAAGATAAATTCTGTTATACTCATTTGTTTTATACTGTTATACCGTATTTAAAGAGTTAGAAAATAATACTTTTAACCAAAAATAGGATTCAGATAAGAGAGACATTTTATTTTCTAATAACATTACACAATCTAATTATTTAAGAGTTTGTGTAAATTAATCCTTAACATTATTACAATTAGATACCCGCCACATTGAATTTACTAGTTAGCTAATAATTATAGAGAATAAATTACAGATAGTATCTAAATAATGTAGTGTTCTTTAATAAACTTAAAAATACATTAGAAAACATTTATTTTAATATTTGAATTAGTAGTAAAAGACTACAATCTCTCTTATTATTTGAATTTGAATGTAAATTTAAAACCATCGTATAATTGGGGGTGGCTAACTCTATCTATTCACAAACGCCAGACATCTACGTGGCTTAACCACTACTATTTGTTCTCACAAACTTGTAATGCAACTGTACAAATGTTAAGTGTGAGTTTTGAGCTAACCTATAGATTTATATTTACTTGAACTATTCTAAAAGTTTACTTAATATTTGCTTTAGAACTTTAATGTAGATTAGTACGTGAAAGGCCGATACAAAACGTAATGTATGTTTATTCTAGTTCTAAAATATGTATGTGCGCGATAATACACGCTTATCATTTCACTAGTTCAACGAAAAACTAAAATTCTTATTTATAGCAATTAGTTCTTGTCAATGTAGACACATAAGTCTTAAAAATAACTAAATATTAGTCATTTCAAATAACAAGGCCACACTAAAAATAGCTCT
The DNA here is from genome assembly GCA_002382865.2 of Heliothis virescens. NCBI lineage: Eukaryota > Metazoa > Arthropoda > Insecta > Lepidoptera > Noctuidae > Heliothis > Heliothis virescens. The sequence continues at coordinate 566,039 of NWSH02000537.1, forward strand.
ACCTGTCCATAACATTATCACTTTAAACTCACTTTCAGACTTACAATCTCCTAGTAGTTCCACTAGGGCTCAGTAACTAAGTGGTCCTTTACGCACGAAGTGACACAATTAGGGTCAGTGTTCGTAACCCGGGTCGCGTAATGAGCCCCGTCCCTGATACACGGGGATCACTTGAATTTCTGACTGACCGCGGACGGGAGGACCAGGAATAAAGTTCGCTGGAGTGACAGATGTTGATTAAAGATCTAGTTAATTAAATAGATACTTATATTTATAAAAAAAAAAATCATAAAATTTCGTTCTGATTCGACAAGATTGAATACGTTTATTCTTAAGAATTTCTGCCTGCGGGCATCAATTTCACGTTAAGTAACTTAATCTAGAAACTAAATATAGATTTCATAAACGGCATACATAGTAGATATTAACCTTTTGCCCTTTGAGGTATTTCAGTACCTAAATAATCTTTGAATTCAACATTACACAAAATCTTAAGATACTGTAGTCCAAATACTTATCTCGTTATATTTACCACTATTATATCGACCATTTTATCCCTTAAAAAAATAAACCCAGTCCAATGTCTGGCCATTAAAACTAGTAGAAATTTTAAACTTTCAAATAAAGAACGTAAAAGCTTCAACCTCAAACTCTTTTGTCCATTGCTCTTATAAAGCTGATGACCTAATAGCCATCTCAGTGCATCTAAAAGGAGCAGCCGCGTAGTGTGCATTCGCCTTTATATCGTCCGCTGCAGATAAATATTCATGTCGCACTTTTCCCGTGTTAACCAGACAAACAAACAAAATATTTTTAATTGAAAAATATAGATTTACTATCTAAATATAAACAAACCTAAATGGAGAATAATATAGAATATATTGTACTTGGTACAAGAATCCAAACGCTACTAAACTCCAAATTTTCCATTTCCAAATGAACATAAAATCCTTTCGTTACCAATAACAGCGCAGTTACAACTAAACCCGTCTGTCAATTAGTCCGAGTGAACTCAAAGACTATCACAAAAGGTTTGTTGGAAACTTTTTAAAAAAGAAATGGAAAAAGTTCGCTCATTATAACAGATTTAAGGGCGGCTATAGAAGGGGAGGCTTGTAGTCCGAGCCACTTCTGATTTACGAATGCTGAAGACAGATGTTTGAACAGCCTATAAATATTCCACTTTTAAAAATTATGTTTATTAGAGATTTTTTCTTTTTCTCCCTGTAAAGGGTTAATTATTTTATATTAGCTGTCTTACAGCCAGACTGATTCTACGGCCAGTTTCAGAGGTTTCAGATATGGTTCTGACAGATCATACCATAAAAAAATAATCAAAATTAAAAACATTTCTATGGCACTATCTGTCTGATAGCTATTTAGAACATTATCTGGCACCTGTGAAACTCACGCTGGGTCTCTCAAAATTTGAATGACCCAATAAGGTTACTTCGATTCAATTTTTTTAAAGTAAAATGTATTTGATCTTATAAGTCTTATCTTTTCGTCTTATAATTTATTTGCAATCTATAAGAGACTGTTCACAAAGTGCTTTGACACAAGTTTCCAACAGCTGATACAAATACACATGACATACGCCAGCTGATGTAACAATACTTTGAAAAGTTAGTTTTGCTGAACTAAGTCTTCTTGCAGTATGTTGTTCAAAAATAAAACTCAAAGTCCTGACTAAGTATTGAGCAAACACTCTGACCTTTATTTGTACCATACAGCTAAAAATATATAATATTCATTCAGATTGACGTAGATACTAACTAAAGGTTTAAGCAGCTATCATCTGCCTAGCCTTTTCCCAACTATGTTGGGGTCGGCTTCCACTCTAACCGGATGCAGCTGAGAACCAGTTTTTTACATGGAGCGACTGCCTGTCTGATCTCCACATCCCAGTTACCTGGGCAACCCGATACCCGTTGGTAAGACTGGTTGTCAGACTTGGTCAAATGACAGTCGTAGTAGCTACTCATATATAAAAAAAAAAATCTGAATACAACGGTATATATAACTCATTTCCGAGAAATGAAATGATATGTAAGGGACAAATGTCCCTTACATTATTTCATATTTCCGGTATTGATGTATTTTTTTATTTAGAGAAACAATCAAAGTAATTAAGTTTTTGTGTCGGGGGTTTTTTAAA
>NWSH02000537.1:571447-637352 GCA_002382865.2 Heliothis virescens
TTTTTTATTATTTCTTACTTTTTAAAGGGAAATTAAGTTTTTGTGTCGGGGGTTTTTTAAATTTTTAATTTAATTTTTATTTCATTCTTTTTATAGGTAGGTAGGTCGGTCGGTACAAGTTGGTATTTTAATATACAAAGCTATTTGAGACCCCATCAATAATATACTCGATATCAATATACTCGATATTTGCCGACATTCGATTCATCTCCCCACTTTTACCCCCACAACTTTTCAACGGCTTAACCGATTTTGATCAAACATGTCTAAGAACACTCGCCCGTAAGTAACCTTTAATACAAAAAAAACTAAATTGAAATCACTGCATCCGTTCGGGAGTTATGATGCCACAGACAGACTGACAGACAGACAGACACGTCAAACTTATAACACCCCTCTTTTTTTGTCGGGGGTTAAAAACTAATTGGCCGTCAGGCGGATTTGAGAAAACTCTGACACTAGGGCTTGTCAGGTAATTAAACCTGCAGCTCACTCGATAAGAAGAAGAACAACTAATTTCAAAACAAAAGAATATATCTTTAAAATATCTCTATCCCATACATCAAGCTTGCTTTGTAAATGTAAACACTTAGCCGGAAAGCCTGCGACTATCCGCCAGCCGTCACAGACATGCTCCCTAATCCCCACTCGCTAGCCGACTGCAGAAAAATAAGTTTAATTCCTTGATTAAGGCGACACATTCGTCTACTGATGCACTAACAGGAAGTTACTATGTTTTTCTTGAATTAACTACTTTGGAAATCTTAACAATCCTTGTTTTGTGGCTAGCCGAAGCAATTTTTTCCGTCACTATCAACTTGTTATACTAACGGCCGGTTTCACAAGTTCTAGATAAAGTTCTAAATAGTTATCTGAAAGTTCTAAATAGTGTCATAGAAACGTTTTTAATTTTGATTACTTTTCTATGGCATTATCTGTTAGATAGCTATCTATAACCCGTGAATAGTAGAAACTGGCCGTGAATTGTTAAACGCACTTCTTTTTTTTACTGAAATCCATGAAATGGAAATAAGTACCTATTTTTCAATAGGTACCCTATGGGTATAAATGTTTTTCAAATGTATTTTGTTCAAAATAATTTTGTAAGTAACTTCATGTTGAACCCACATTGTGCTAGAACATGGATTACATGGCTCATGCCGCATCCAGTCCTTACACAGTATGTGGTGTCTCGGTCCGAGTCAACAGTTAAATGCCTGGAGATTCGCATGAAGTTAATATATTTGCTCTCGGTACAGCCCGGTCTAATAGATTAGTTTGGACTACGAGATCAAACTAGCTAAATTATTGGGACTCGCTCGACAAAATGTGGATCTAAGCAGTGTTCTGTTTTAGCTAGTGGAGCTCTTGTACGAAGTTTACTTTGTCACAATGTGTAGAATTATTTTATAGTGGTGATAAAATGACCAATTTATCAGACATGGTGTGACTACTAATTCCTGAATTAGCATTGATGGTGATATTTGAATGGCTTAATGTATATCTGAACTACGGAAGAACGTCAGAATCTTTTTTCTTTTTCATGAAATATAATGTACAAAGTAAATATTTTCATAACATTATCAGTTGTGTATTGGAAGACTTGAAGGTGACCCTTACCCAATAACTTTGTAAATATGTACAAAAATAAATGAGGTCTTATTATAGTGCTAACTTATACAATCAAGAAGTAGTAAAACTGTCCATAACTGAAACAAAAACTAGTCAATGACAGGCAATGTTAACAGTGTGAGGCGTGTCCGCGTGACGTATGCTAGTGATTAGCGCGCCACTGCACCGGTCACTGATATATCGCGCGGAACACCGCTTTTTGTCAGCGCTGAAGCGGGGAGGTCACGTGTTGACATACAGTTTCCTTTCATGAGGTGAAGGTTGCTTTAGTGGTCATACAAATAATATTTGGAGGAGTGGAGGAGCCATGTCTTTGATTTACCTTGTATCTTTTACTAGTAATTTCCAAGGTTATGGTTTTGCAGCGGTCACCAAGTCTGTCGTTATTAAGAAAGTTAAATAAAGGATCAGTGTAGTTGTAGCGGGTTAAGGCATCGTCTAACTGCTACAAATGTTTTAGTTCTAAACATTAAATATGGTTAATAGTCGTGAGATACACCGTACACTAACGTTCCTGGCATTAAAGGCACAGTAGCTGCCACCAATTTCCCCGTAAAGGCATAATATCCGCCACCATTCACCAATTTACACATTTTCTCTAAGTTGCATTTATAAAAAATCAGATTATTAAAAAAGTTCCAGCACATTTTCACGAGAAATAATAGTAGTGTTGCACCTACATACCCGGTATCACAGAGTGTAGGAGCTGAACAATTTGGCGGGAACACCTGGTAAAATCAATTTTCTGGTGCGCGCACACCCGGGCGGCCATGTTGCCGACGAAAATATAAAATCTATTTGTTCGCACACTTTAATTATGACTAGTTGATTGAAAATCAAATGGTGGGAAACGATTTGGTTCCCTAAACTGTTTGTTGCAATTCTGATGACGTGATTTCCGAGTTTTGATTTAGTTGAAATAATTCCGAATAGATAAATAATTAGTGTTAACATATAATGAAAGGTAAAGATACCTCATAATTTTTTTACCGATACGTATTAATCAAAAATCATCAGTCATCACAATCGCTAAGAAAACTCCATTCATCATTGACCTGCCTTCCTCTAAACATGAAATAAATAGAACTAGATAGAACACGGGTATAATTTCTTCGTCCATTCCTTATTGACACCCTTTTAGTCCTTTGCCGGCCGAGCGAGCACTCGCCCGCCCAAGGGCACCCATTGTTATCATAATGTGTATGGAAATATACTGAATACTGTATTAGTATGTATATTGTTTCTGTCCTTGGAGCCTCACTGACGAATGACCAACACATTGTTTGCTGGATACAAGCAATTTTCCGTGGTTTCAGTACAACTTAAATCGTTCTACCATATCATAATTTTGCAAATAGAATACCTAAGAAGGCTTCCGAAAGTTACAGTCATTCGCAAAGAGTAGTACCATTTACTACCATCAACGTCAGCTCTAAAAAAGATTTTCTTGAGATATTTTTAGATTCTGTAACCCAGTGTCAAGTCACTAACAAAACCAGAGTACCTAAAAGATAACATTTTTCATACATAATAATACACAAACAAAATCCGTGAGACATTTTTTTACGACCTAGGTATCAATTTACGCATAAAATGGTTCTATTACTACGTTAGATATTTTTTAGGTGTAAATCATATTCACCGTATTAAAACTCCATATTTTCGCACAGTGGTTAACGACGCAGAATAAATTTTATCTGTTGTGCATTAATAACATCAGCTCAGTGTGCGCACAGTGGTACGATCGTGGAGCCAAGATCAAAAGGTTAGACAAAATTGAGCGTAAGTAAGTAATTTGTATTGTGTAGACACATTGAGCATTATAACCTCGTAAATTACAGTGACCTGGCTAAATTGAATAGTTAATATTATCAGCAACTAGATTTATTGAAGCATAAATGTTTCTAAGAAATGGTGTTAATCTGACGACGTTAAAAGGGAAAATAAGATTGAAATATATCAGGTTATAAATTAAGGTTAATATTCCATTTCTGAAATAGGGATTCTAGGACCTTTGTGATCTATCTTTGACTTCTGTTTAACACGGTAACTAAATATTGTAGAACTACGTTTAACTACTAGTACTTCCAAAAAATAGAGACTGAGTTTAAAACATACATCAAAGTTATCATCATAATATTAAGTTTACTTACCTATTATGTTTATCAACAAAATAGAATAAAACATCTTAGTATGTTGTAAGAAGATAGTAACATTTTCAGGGAAAACTGAATACGTTGTGAAATCCGTTGAAATACAGTTAAACGGCCATGTATCTGTGCCTGTATGCTCGTCTCACGAAAATAAGGCAGAGGGTACAACGGCCGCTGTCTTTTGTTCTTTCTGATTTTTGTTCTTAGATCGAAATATATTGCATAGAATGGATGTAACTTTTTAATCTAAAATGAACAATTCTATGGTATTACTACTCAAAACCCTGTTTTTCCCGTTCCCGTGGGAATTTCGGGAAATCCTTTCTTATCTCGCGTGAGAGTCTTAAAATGAACGTCTGTGCAAAATTTCAGCTGTATAGGTTCACGGGTTTGGGCCCTGCGTTGATGAGTCGATATTTATATCGATAGTATAGATAATTTGAGCTAGTAAAATTGTCAGTTCTTTTCTTCATCTTTTCAGTTTTCTTCTAGAAATGATCACATATCAGACGATTTTAATATTTCCTAACACATGATGCGATCAATACGTACATAAAATCCTTTCTACTGCGTATTTCTATGACCTACCTATCCGTTATTTTGGGAATTTGACATAAAATCATGTAAAAATTAAATCTCTGATGGCAAAGCAAAAGATAGATACGTTATAGAAAATCTACTATTAAACATCCAAGTACTCCAACCATCTTAACCACACGTGCACACCGCCTTAACCCCCGGCTTCGCATGCTTTTAACTGATTGGCGTCGTTTCGACCAGTTCGGCCCGATAGCCCGCACGTACTTAGCTGTCCATGTAAGTTTTCAATTTAGATCGGTTAAGTAGCATCTTTGATTAGCTTTGGTTACTTGAAATGCTTGCTTTCGGATTATATAGAGTGCAGCTTTATACCTTGTGTTTACCTTTGTTGATGAACTTGAGAATTGTACGGTCAGTTTCACAGCTATCAGATAGTCTTGTAGATGGCAATCTGACAAATCATGCCATAAATATCTGCCAGATAGCTATCTAGAATTTTATCTGGAACCTCGGAAACTGACTGGTAATGTCATTGCAATCAGACGTTTAGTATGTATTCTTTAGTTATCTAAGGATGTAATGTGAAACCCTATCGCTCTATTACAGGCAGGAACGTTCGAAACCGCTGTCAAACCCGAACCCTTTTAAGAAAAAGGTGTGATGCTAATTTCGTATGTAATTTAGTAGTAGTAACATCTTTCTTTTGTTTCGACCGTTTGTGAGATACTTGTAAAATTATCGTAGTCTCCTAATATTGAAATCTATTTATTTAGGTATCCACGGAATCTGCCTCCGTTAGCATTTTCTAAGTAATAATAACTTTTTCATGCGTGTACTGTCATGGAAAAAAAAACTTATTCGTGTGACAAATGACAATTACAAACAAAATCTATGAGTTTCTGTGACAAACATCAATAATTCCTCGTGATCCAGATACGCCTGTGTCGTGGAGCAGTATCTTAATATCACGTCAAATAATACAATAGTGTCACTCCTTCCACTTGCCTCCCTTTTGACGTCCGTTCGACCGAGCAATTCGTTCATTGTTTCTTTTCATTCACTCACTCCCGGCCGTTGAATGAACGAGTCTGTTGAACGGGTCGGCTCAAAGACAACTCTTTTGTCGTTCGAGATGAAAAAGCTACGATTGGAAATGTCATTTTATGTTCTGTCCGTGTTAAAATGGAGTTTCTGCACTTTTTGTGAGTAAAAGAAAGAATGCAATTGGCGTAAGAATGGGGACGTTTAAGAAAGTCTTTAAATGCCTGCAAGTTTGTTACAGGAATTCATTTTAATTATGCTAGAAACTCGTTGTTGAAAATGCGTTCTACAAGAAATTGTGAAAATGTAATTCCAGATAATTGCTATTATGATATACCGCGTTAGAACTTAACAACTTTACTATAAATTCCAGATATTGAAAACAAAATTGAAATATATTGTTGCCCGGGTAAATGTGTTGTGGAGGTCAGACAGGCAGTCGCTCCATGTAAAACACTGGTTCTCAGCTACATCCGATTATACTGAAAGCCGACCTCAACATATTTGGGAAAAGGCTGGGCAGATATGAAAAGAAAAATCTAAATATAGGCCTTATAAATACGTAATTTAGCTAAGACTAATAATAGTCAAGATTACCTAAAATACCAAATAATAATAAATATAAACCAAAAAAAACCTTATAATTTAAGACATCACAGAAATATTCTCGGGCAAATCGCACGCTATAAAGTATAAATTGGCTACAAAATTGTAGTGAAGCTCCTGGCTTTTGATTCTCGCCGTTTTCGAGGATTAGCTGTCCGCGCAAAGTAAGCGATAGAACGGTTCGGTCGAAACGTGCCGGCGCCCCTATCCCCCGGCTGCCGGTATTTTTAAATCTTTTATACTTATCTAGAGTCGATGGAATAGTACGTATGTACCTAGTTAATAGGTTTTTGGGTGGTGCTGGATGGGAGAAGAGAGATACCAGAAATGAAAAGATGTCTTTGCTGATAATTTTCGCATATTCAATAATAGCTTTCGATTGCAGGTACGAGTTCGCACAATAGTTAATAAGCGATTGCAGAACACTATATTTGTTTAAGCTCATTTTATCAAATACGGATAAGTGATAGGTAAGTTTATCATACGCTTAAATGCAATACACACATTCATAACTTATAGCCATTTAATTGAAACCCCAGTTAAATTTATCTTCGCTTCCTACAGCGGCCACAAAAAACCGCGTCAATATATTTATAACGCGCGCATACACCTACATTATCAAAAATTTACGAGCATAAGTCAATTTCAATTTGTGAGTACCATAACCAAAATGGCGAGTGCAACTCTTTGGCAAAAGTGCAGTTAAATTGCAAATGAATGGGCCCGTTAATTTAATTTAATCGCTTTATTCAATTAATTGCTCACGGCAGCGCAAAAATACAATTTCGCCTTTATTTTTACAGGCAATGGAGGTTCTTGATGACTCATTTGCTGGTAATGAGCGCCCTAGTGACGGACAATCCGGCCGAGCCTATTAGTTTCCATATAATGTCAAAGGATCGAACTTTAAATGGATAGTTGCAGGTTAATTGAACGGGAATATTGTGTGATACTGATGCAGCTTGTGTTTGAATGTTGCCTCCGAATTTGAGAGTGGTTATATGTAGCTACAATTTGTAAAGTGAGGAATATGGTTTATCCCTTCAAAAACAGATTCTAGGATCCTTATTAACATTCAATAAATTCGTAAAACTCTTTGAAGAGAGTGTGGTCTATGGATAAAAAATATTACTTACATATTCATTAACACGTCGTTCACGCTGAGATGACCCAGCAGCCACATCGTGCACTCATACATACCTTAAGAATAAATTACCTTTACACGGAATAAATTGAAAATGTATACTCAGGAAGCTACATTTAATAAGAGAAAAAGTTCAAATAGAGGTTGCGTCCTACATCGGAAGCCATACGCCAAGACCGCATCATTATAATATTTCCTCGTTTATATTAAAAAAGCAAATAATTCAATAACCTTCATCTTTTCCTCCGAATGCCAATACAAACTCATTGGAAATTCCCTGAAAATTCTGTATTTCTTAATTATTTCCGCGTAGACGACAAAAATGTTGACGCTGTGAGAGCTCACCGTCACCCGGGTGGAGCCATAAAACGCGTTGCTGACTGATCGCAGCTGCGAAGCTTTACGAGTGCACGAACTAGGCCGATCAAATACTTGCCTCTTGAATTTCGTGTTCGGCCACAAATCAAACGACATTGATACAATGCTTAATATTAATTTTCCGGTTTATAATGTATTCGATTTACAGATGGGCTATAGGTACTCGTATGTACTCAATACTTTCTGTATTACCTATGTAATATAAAAGAATTTATATTCCTGTTCAATTTAAACACTTTATATCATGCATAAAGTAAAATTAAAATAAATGCCAATTGTTCGCCATGCTGCGTTAATAAAAGCTCTTTTGTCTGTATGATTTTTTATATAAACCGCTTGTTTTATGGCCCGCTGCTATAACTCACTTACAAAGCTTATGCCAAGTATTTGATTGACGTAAAAACTCTTTGTCCACGTGCATCGCTTGACTAACGAGTCCACGAGTAGATAAACAGACCTCAGCAGAATCAAAGGTTTATTAAATACCTTGCATAAACTTTCACATAGACATTGCTTGCCTATTTATAGAAATGAAGATGGATGTATTTATAGGATACCTTTGTTTTCAATTAATGTTTAAAAAAATCCAATATTTAAACAACTTATTTTATTAGTCTAACCAGCAAGCTAACGAGTACCTAAAGCAGATCTAGCCACATACTTTTGGTACCTATGACGCACCTGATTCAAAGAAAAAATATTTTCAATGCCACTAATATTTTCACTGACAATGCAGCTTCAAAATCAATAAACAACGTGCATTAAGCAGTCGATCCACCTCGTCTAATTCAATGAGCAGAGCGCTGAGAGCGGCACGCGGCCGGCCGCGCCGCGCAGCCTGTCTTACAAAATTCCATTTCAAATAAAGTCATTACGCACGCCCGAAATCCCTTGGAAAACTGTGAATAATGACTGGGAATTATACTGTGTTTTATGCCTCCGCACCACCGGGCCACGGCGGGGGAGCGGCCGTAGCGCGGGGCGCGGGGGACACGCAAATTTTAACGAATTACTGGAAAGATTGGAGCTTTTGCCTGAAAGAATTGGTGTGTGAAATTAGATTGTTGGTTTGGGAAGCTTCACATCAGTTTATTATAACAAAGAAATTGTGAGGGACGGCCGTGTCTTTGTAGAACATTCAAGCATGCCCAAGTACGCTCAACTAGGTTATTAAGTTACAAACAAATAGACGCGCGGGCGTGTTCCCCGTCATAGCTAAAGTACAAAGGTCCGTGTAATTAATATTACAACAAGAGCGACAAAAATGTTAAAGCTGCATCTCTGACGTTGAACGTGCAATTCAAAATGTCGCATTCAGCAGCAAACACAATTTTCTTAATTAACAGTCTGCCCCGAGTGTGCCCAAACAAAACACCCAAAAAATCATAATCAACAAAATGCTCGGCTCACAAACGAAACGGCATCAAAAAATATATCCTTAATTACTTAATTTTTGTAACGCGGGTACATTTCGGTAGAAAGTTATCAAGGAGGGCCGTTGTGCTAACATCGGACGAGGCCTCGTAATTATCAAATGAGATTTTAATCTGGCCCTTAATATCTTTAATTTAATCACTTTATATTAACCCTGGAAGGAGTACCGGATGCGTTGTGTGATTTAGTACGTCAATAATAATGAGAGGAAATTAATTACTTCGTCCATAATATAGGGATAGTAGATACCTGCCGTGATGATGAGGTTCATTGTCAAAGTTTGGTTAACTCGTCGTCAGGAGGACATTCATTAACAGCTACCTTGTTTTAACAGCACACATCACTGAGCACTATCACACTTTAATATTCACTGTTCGGTCTATTCGACGTCCTTTCGTCATTGCAGGGATCCAGCAAGATACATGCTGAGCTGGACTCGTATTCGATTTTCTAATATAATATGTAATATAATTATCACCAGCACACGTACATTTGCAGCTACATTTCATAAACTTACATCATAACAATATTTTCTTATTTTTTGCGATAAAACCGTTCTATTGTAATAAAGCATTATGTATAATGTTATAACTCCCACTGTTTGTCCTTTCCATGCACGATAAATAATATTTTATCTAGAACAATTTATTCTAAAATTCTATGAAAGAAGGCGAACAATATTTCTTTTTTATTATAACGTCTAAAACTGGACCTACAAGTTTTTATGATTTACCCTTTGGATAAACAAAACTTGCAAAAGTTTTGAATATAGATACTAGTTAATTAAGCAAAGAAGGGGGTGTAGATAACAGGTTACAAAACTGAATGACTCATAAATAAAGCCAATATCTTTCAGTGTACAACACGTTACATAAATAGTTGAGTCGTGTGTAGCAACAAATTCTTTGCAGAGTGCAATATATCAGGAGCCGATATATCATGTGAAACATTATACATCACTTCGACTATTTTATCCGTTCCTATTCCGGGTATGCAGAATACTATTCGAAAAACTTTGCATTGGAAACATACGAAACAGTAGGTGATTTTTGAAGCAAGACAAGGATTTTCAAAATGCTCCGGCCATAGTCTAAATCTGATTTTTCTAGAGATTGTTAAGAGGTGAGGTGAGACTTGATAAAATAATTCTTATAATGCTTCATCAGCTTTAGAAGAAAATCGTAGCATACATAAATATCTTCGTGTACCCCTTTAATTTGAGTTTCAATTTTGCCGATGAAGACTTTGACGACTAAAGTAATAATGTGACTCGAAAATCCAAACATATCTCCTGAATATTATAATTCAGATATCTCAGCACCATAATCCTGTGCAAAAAAATCAATCGTCCCAAAAACCTCAAGAGCAAGCAGTCCCGTATATTACCTTACAGCGTACCCTTCTCAACTGGCTGTTATCAGTATATTTTCACCCAGGCTACCGTACAAGTCGCCGCTACCGCCTAACACACATACCTCATCCTCTACAAGCAAAAACAGCCCATCTTCCAAAGACAAAGGGTCCACTACAACTGCAGAACTAAGTTGGCAGATCCGTAACAAGTTGGACCGAGGTTGGCAACAATTTACAGAGTCCATTCGTGGCGATCGCTGGAATTATGTTTCTGTTGATATTTGGATTTTTTGCTGTTGTTTTATAACATGAAGTATGGATGGGAAGCCTTCGTTTGTTTATAACTTCGGTTACGGATACTACCTACTTGGTTCTATTTATACCTTACTCAGATTACTGACCCAAGTTTTGTTTTTGTTTGTATGTAAGTATCAACTTATCAGATACATTTTAACTTAATCTACATAATGTTGAATTATATTTATTGGTATCATCTAGCAAGCTTTTTTATGTCATTTCCCTCATATTCTCGACTACTTTCAGTAGTTTAACAAGAGATATTGTCAGGATACTGCATAAAAAGGTTTTTAAAAGCTATTAAGGATTGGAAGCTGAGCAAAAGTAACACAAACACTTGGACATTAACTACAATTAAAACAGCAGCCTAAAGTACCTACTCTAAACTAAGGATCAATTAGTAAATAAAGTTAACAATTCGTAACACAATTGGCTCAGTTAAACTACTAAGTTAATCTCCGGTTAAAGTCGTTATGTAGCTGGCATAGCGCCAGGTGAGCGGTAATCATTACTACACTTTGTATTGTTACTCCAACAATTCAATAATTAAAAGAATTTTCTAGCATTACGTTGAGAATTAAGCTTTGCCATGCCAATTTTTTTCGTGAATTTCCAGTGTTTGAGAGGAATTAAGTTGTGGGAATATTAACTCCATCCCCTATTTGTAAACGCATAGGTATATACTGCTGCCGATGCTGAATAGTGATAAAGGATAATCCAGAAAATGACCCAAAAATTCAGCTTTTAGCAAACGTCTCGATTAACGATCGTTCAATTCTAAATAAGAAATAATACTTATACGCCTAACGCATTAAATGGTTCTTTATAGTTCTAACAATCCAAATCAGCGCAGAAGTAAATGTTTAGCAGGTACAGACATTATTTCACCTTCATGATACTTTAATCCCAGCAACGCCATCTATCGGAGCCGCCGCGACCCCGCTCAGGTCCGCACCGCACAAACCTTATAATTATCTTGAATGACACCAACCCCTTCTAAGAGTTCACCCTAAGAGAAACACACACTAATTACTCCATCCAGGGCAGAGTAAAACATCTTCTAAATAAAACCTATTAAAATTAGCATATGCCGCGTCCTCGCTAGTAATTACATCATAGCGTTTAATTACTTGCCAACCGTTTACCGGCTTAGTAATTAAATACAGACAATTTTACGAGGAAATTGTGAGGAATACGGGAACCTGTCGGAATTGTCACATTAATGTAGATTCTAGAAAATTGTGTACTCCCGCTAAAGACTACGACGATTTTGTTGAATTATTATGATTTGATTTTAAAAGCGATTTCCGACGACTTCGTTACTTTGGATTTTCTGCTGAGTGGGATTTTGTGAACTGGATTGTTCCCAACCATGTACTTCAGACCTACCTCTAATTGCTTTACTAAGATAATAAATCAGTCGTTATTAATTACGGCGTTTTTTTGTTATTTTGTAGTTTTGACAAATAAAATGTAGAATCATGGTAAAGGCAACCTATGCGTAAATCTCATTTCAAAGGAAGCCAAAAGCTCTCCTCACTCGTACTCCTTAACAAAATGACTTCTTCTCTTCAGTTGAAATCTAATCGACTTAAAACGATTACCTACCTCCTAATATATCAGTTGGAACAGTGATTTTAGTTCGTCGGATCACAAATACGCGGTGGAACGGCGACCTGCAGGGTGTATTGTGCGGGGATGAAAGCGACTGACAATGGAAACTTGCCCCGAGCGTCCGGCCAACTTGGACGCCACCCCGATATACTGCTACTGGATATACTTTCGACTTATGTCTTGTTTCATATTTAGTGCTCTTCTAGGTGTGTTTTGAATATTTGGTCTTGTAATGTTTGGCACAAAGATGGTTAAAATATTTGCAAGTATTTATGCATCAATTTCTGAAACATAATTTAGATGATAAACTGAATCAAATGGTATCTAGATGTTACGTAGTCCTAATTTTGATGATATGGATGCTTTAGATAGTTTCATCCTGCACGATAACTCGTAACTAGTGACTCCGCTCTACTTAGCTGTATCGTGTAACATAAAGTAGGTTCTATCTCGTCGAGCTATTCAACAAAATAAGATTTTCTGCTGAAACTCATTACGCGCGATAATGACTTATTACATTAGTGGTGTCGTTCAAGGCAGCTCTAGATCGGGGTCAACTAGTTTACAAACTCGCTACTGTCTAGCTGTCTTAATTCAGTTCTGCTGTCGCAGCCGACCGCTGCGGCACCGCTGCGATTTGCCGACGATAAACTTGCGTTAAACTGTTGTTCACTAGAGTGGGACCGTTTAAAACGGAACTTTTTCAATTATTCCTCTTGTAGTTTATTGGATTCGATTCCAAGCTAGCAAGTTATTTGATTTGCAAGTTCCTGCAATGCCGTTGAAAACTTGCACAACTAGTTATGAACAGAGATTGAGGAAAATTCTAGAGATGTTGAGATTGTCCCCTAACAAAGAGCTCATAACAAAAGTCAGTCCGTGCTGCGCCCCTTGGAAACAACTCTTTTGTAGTGGAGAAGCGAGGACGAGCAGCGCCCAGCTCGCTGGGGATTGATGGCCCGCGATAACATGGAAACATTAAGCAATGCCATTTAAATATCTCCTGATTATAAAAAGCTTCGCATTTGTCTTATTTCTGTATTATTCATCTTCTTTTTCCGTTTGGCACAGGCAAAGGATTATATTAAAAACATGTACTTAAGTCGACCTTTGCGCATATTTTCAATACATGACCCAAATAAAATATCCGATAATCCTTAAAGGAAACTGGTCAGAGACAGTCCAGTTTTTTCAACTTTGCCGCAGAACGTCTCACTGCTTCTGAAAGTGTATGAAACAATATTTTCCGATATTAAAACTGTATTTCGAATCGAGTCTCAACAAAAATTCGATTTAGTAACTTTTGTAAAACGTGCCAAAGTTTAGCAAAGTTCCCAACTTGTCGTCATATCGTGGGTAGAATATATGCTCTACACGTTTGCAGCTTATTGAAGCCTTATAGCGAACGGATTAAAGGCTAAAATGGCCTGGCACGTATGCATAAACCCATTTATTATCAAGAAAGATGTGATGAACATCAATGTAAATATTTAGTCAGTCGCTTCTGATGCTCATCTTTACTTTATTGCTTTCAAATTAGCTATCTACATATCCTAAGAGTTGCTTTATCTGTGTACTTTATATTCCTCTACATATTTTATGATAAAACATGACAGTTGTACGTATTCAACTCTTCAGGGAATTAATACTGTTGCCCCAGTTGTCTAGCTAAGCTTTAAGAACAGAAATCATTTTTTTATCAGGAACTGATAGCTACATTCATCCAATGATACGTTGGATGAGCTTGAAAGCCTCGTTACGGTTGCAATTAGATAAATTAGTTAATCGATCAAAAACATAAATATTTGCCTATGAAACCTCAACAAAATGTCTTTAAAAGAAATTACGATAAAAGGAACACCCCAAATACCTTTTTCCCTTATCCAAATCCCGCGAGATTTGTGTGGAATGCTCTCACATAGTCAACGGATAACTCCAAATAAAAACAAAATAGGCTATCTGCTGGAACCGTATCTAGTAAATCATAAAACAAATAGTAATATCGAGCGAACAAGGCCTGTATCCGCTAGATTATGTTAAATGGGTCGCCCAGCGTTTGAGATCATGATCCAACCACTTATAAAACATAGTTCGGCTGCGAGCTCCATTTACCGCTGGTCACTCTAACCGGATCGGGCCGGTTAAATCCGGTAAGTGGGCCTCGGTGCTCGAATAAATCCCCATATTATTGTTATTGCCGGAGAGGTTGCAGCCTCCTTTGTATACGGACGTGTAGTGCCCGGATGAACGGCTCCCTATGCTACTTGTAGTTTTCAAAATCGTTTAGCAAAGACCTAGCCCCTAGTTTAGTTAGTTCTGTATGAATTTATTTACGTGAAATATACCGTCACATTGGTATCCCAAAATTTGGAGGAAGTAGAACATCAATAAAACCACGTTACGTTTCATCCAACTACATACGTTACTTTTATTTATATTTACACACACACTGCATAGTTGTATAAATAAATAATTGGCATTACAAGAAATTAATTAATATTGCAAGTAAATAGCGCACTTTACCATTTCTACTGGACGAGGCTTTGTGTCTTAGAATTGTGTTTATTTCAGCTACAACTGCTGTTTCACAATCTTACATAAGAAAAAATGTTTTTGTATTAAATTTAGTGCCGGTCATTGCCCTGTTACAAGTACACAACTGTAGTACATATTGGTATTAGGAAGGTACTTATTTTATGCATACTGGTATAATCTCTTACTTTTAGGTAAAGCTGCATGAACATTGCAACCACCTAATACTTCACAAATTTACTGCATACTCGTAATTACATATATATGTAGAAACAATTATGTAAAAGGAAAAAAAATAAGTGAAAATTATATTAATAAACAGAAACTTTAGTAAATGGATGTGTCCTACAACTTGTGCCAGCGTGATCTGCAAGTCGAGTCTTACTTACATGATGCAATACTAACAATTAGATACCTCCTAATAAAATAATCGGAACAATTCAATTTTGTACAATCCCGCATTACACGTCATTTGGTTACAAGTTGCAACAGCAGGCTCTAAAATGAAGTAGTTCGTGTAAATTGTATCATGTAAATTGACCTCAACAGACACCACGGAAACTCGATTACCAAATGAGACATCGGACGAATCCCTCGCTTCTTTAAAATTGTTATTTTTTCGCCGCTTTCAATTTTTCCTCCTCTTCTAATTTCTTCCTGAGTGACTCGGGCATCTCTGCAGGCGGCGGACGAGGCATTCTCGTGTACACCTTGAAGGCGTCGTACACGAACCACTGCAGGCCCGTCAGCGTGCCGATCATAATGATACGCGCCACCAAGCCACGCCAGATGCCCATGAACCCTACGTCCTTGATGATCCCGCCGATGGTAGAGCCCGGCTCCTTGTTCAGTTTGGACACAATCGTGTCAGCGGGATGCGACACTATCGCGCACAGCACGCCCGCGATGTACCCCGCAGTGAATGTCACTATCAACTGTTCTACTTTCGTGCATTTGGACCTCGGCTTCGGAACCACAGCATCGTACAGAAACTCCAAAGTTTTCTCGAATGAAGCGAATTTCATCATTGTGTAGGGCACCTGTCTGCCCCACAGCGGCACCAGGCCCTTGTAGAACGTCCCCATCCCTTCTGTGCTCAACATGTGTGGCATGGCCCTTCTCATCTGTGAAGTGTAGCCCGGAGTCGTCTGCATCCGAACCTTCGTAGCCTCGAGCGGGGCGAGGAACAGATCAGCAATGAATTCGGCCGACGCTGCCGCAGCTAAGTAAAGGTATGTTCTGTATATGTAACCAGTTTCCTCGTCGACCATATTGGCGTATCTATATTTGAAGTACTCGTAGCCACAAAACTTAGCTGCACCTTGCATGGAATACCCAAAGAAGGTGGGCGCCCAGCCCTTGACGAGGTTTTTGGCACCTCCTTCCTTGAAAGAGACGAGGAAGCCACGCGCGATGGACTTGTAGCGATAGGGATCGACCTGCAGGCGGCACTTGACCAGGTCGAGCGGCGTCACGAACGTGTGCGTGGTGCCGCACGCCAGCGCGCCGCCCATCGCGCACAGGATGAAAAACTTGTTGCTGTGCATCTTGCAGTAGTACTCCTCCTGCACCTCCCCCTTCTTCGCCATGCTTACTGTTACTTGGTTTCTTACGTTTCGTTAAATTCAGGAAAAAATTCTCCACAGAGTACTTTTCACTCCACCAAGAGGGATTTGGTGCTAATTATTATACAATTTGAAGTAAATTTACCAAGACGATTTCATTCTTACACTGTCATATTTTTTGTTTGGAGTAATGTGTTTAGAAGGACTGCAGTTTTATGTTATTGTGTTTATGTTCAAAACAGTTCAAAGACTTTTTTAGATGACAGCCACAAAGGTGTGCCAAAAAAAATTAAGCATTCCGAGTCCGAATTTTTGTGCAGTTGACAGCTGCTGTCAATCAGTCATTGATACCATACGTGAAAATTCAATTACCTGTTATTAAAAAAGAGGTTTTACTCAAAATCCAAAGTTATACTAAATCTATCTCATTTCGATTTTAAGTATTAGAAACGCAGTGAAAGTTAACCGACATTCACGTTATGGATAACTATTTTGAACATAACCGACGCCTTTAGAAACTCTTAGTCTTCTGTCATGCCTTGAATAAGTTATTATTCAAAATTATTTGTTACTCAGATTTTTGTGATTCTATTACGCTTTCGCTATAAAAGAGACTGATTGATGTGGGACAAACCTGCAGATAAATGTAAACTTATTAATGACTTTAATAAATTTTACCCAAAAATTGTTACTCCCAAATTTTTTGGTAAATTACAAACATAAACAAACCTCCGAATTGAGGACACCTTCCTTTTTGAGAAGTCGGTTAAAACAGCGAACGAATCGTAAGGCCAGGCGCCCATTATCGGCATCGGCACGACTGAGGATTTTAGGTGGCAAATAGCAATATACATTAACATAATAACAATAAAGTTGAAATTTCGATTATATACGGTATTTTTGTTATTACGACCTAAAAGTACATTACTTCATAAAACAAGAGTGGCGACGCGGGAGTAGGAAAGAAAAATAGAAATCGAATTAAAAATTTATTAATTTGATTTTGATCCACTTCGTCTTACAACTACGTTAAAATAATTCTTAAAATATTTCTTACTAAAATAACTAAATATTTTATATTAATTTTAATATCTGTATACACATATTTACAAACAAGACTATTGCATTGGTTTTTTGTACTTTTTAGGGAACGACTAATAAGTGCCAAACGATGATAAAAATGTAAAAAAAAATCTCACAAAAAATGTTTCAAATATCCATTAAATGTATTAGAAAAATATCTGCAATAAAAAAATAAATAATCCAATATTTAAAGTCCTTTTCCCTTAATCAATAACGACGGGGCATTTTAATTTATCTTATTTGATACAGCAATAAATTTGCATAAATTAATTAATTTCAAAAGCGTGCGAGTTTTGTGTTTGTGCCCTTTTAATAATGCAAAAAGAAAAAGACTTTAAATTAAAACATTAGTTCGCTTATCATAATGACAATAAACTTATTCACTGGCTTTTCATATCAATGGCAAATTAACTAGTGTTGTATCGTTAATATTATAAAATAATTGTATTTTATATGAAACATCGATACGTCCCAGACTTCGGTATGATAGTCAACTAACTACGTATTATGCATTCAATCTCACACAAATTATTTAATACTGCCGACGAGGCCGGGTGGCCCGATGGGAACGTGCGGCAAATATTTTGTGGGGACGGCCATTTTACTAACATTAAAAATTAAACCTGATCGCCATAATCGATTCTCTCGCGAACATTAAAAACAATTCCGTCGACACATAATATTTAGTCACACATTAAACAGAACCAGTCTATCATTTCGATGACACATCAATTTCAATCGGTAGTGAGACTTAATCGATACATTCCAATCGGTGAACTTAGCATTAATCGATTTAGAAATTTCTACTTTTATAATTTACAAAGGGTGGCAGTCGTTGAACGTTGGCAGTGTTATAAATAAGGAGTATATTTACAAGTCTCACTACTGGACACTAGATAAGAAGTTGCAGGAAGCGTCTCGCGAATAACTTGCCTAGGATTGGGTAGATGACACCACTATGTAATTAGACGTACAGACAGTGCATGAAGTTACCACAGTCTGTCAAAGTTTTTCAATAGATTTTCAACCTTATCACAATAGTGGAAGGTTATTGTTCGATTGGTAAAATTTGACAGACTCGGGTACCTACTTTTGTAAACTGTTGAAAACAGATTTTATCAAAAAGTTTTTTTTAATATTTTTTTTGTTTAATCGATATTTTCAGTCTACTTTCCTTATTATTAGTTTCTCGCATGGGTAGTAAGTGTCAAGTCTGCAACCTTAGCTAGTTATCGGCTAGGCGGGCGCGCTCAGCGGCTGCGCGGCGCGACGCGCACGGACACGTAGAGGCGCAGCGGCGCGGGCACGGGCTGGGCGTGGCGCCGCGCGCGCCCGCGCCGCCGCGCCTCGGGCGGCGCCACGAACCGCGCCTCCAGCTCCAGCTGACGCTCTAGTACCACCTGGNGTACTTTTCACTCCACCAAGAGGGATTTGGTGCTAATTATTATACAATTTGAAGTAAATTTACCAAGACGATTTCATTCTTACACTGTCATATTTTTTGTTTGGAGTAATGTGTTTAGAAGGACTGCAGTTTTATGTTATTGTGTTTATGTTCAAAACAGTTCAAAGACTTTTTTAGATGACAGCCACAAAGGTGTGCCAAAAAAAATTAAGCATTCCGAGTCCGAATTTTTGTGCAGTTGACAGCTGCTGTCAATCAGTCATTGATACCATACGTGAAAATTCAATTACCTGTTATTAAAAAAGAGGTTTTACTCAAAATCCAAAGTTATACTAAATCTATCTCATTTCGATTTTAAGTATTAGAAACGCAGTGAAAGTTAACCGACATTCACGTTATGGATAACTATTTTGAACATAACCGACGCCTTTAGAAACTCTTAGTCTTCTGTCATGCCTTGAATAAGTTATTATTCAAAATTATTTGTTACTCAGATTTTTGTGATTCTATTACGCTTTCGCTATAAAAGAGACTGATTGATGTGGGACAAACCTGCAGATAAATGTAAACTTATTAATGACTTTAATAAATTTTACCCAAAAATTGTTACTCCCAAATTTTTTGGTAAATTACAAACATAAACAAACCTCCGAATTGAGGACACCTTCCTTTTTGAGAAGTCGGTTAAAACAGCGAACGAATCGTAAGGCCAGGCGCCCATTATCGGCATCGGCACGACTGAGGATTTTAGGTGGCAAATAGCAATATACATTAACATAATAACAATAAAGTTGAAATTTCGATTATATACGGTATTTTTGTTATTACGACCTAAAAGTACATTACTTCATAAAACAAGAGTGGCGACGCGGGAGTAGGAAAGAAAAATAGAAATCGAATTAAAAATTTATTAATTTGATTTTGATCCACTTCGTCTTACAACTACGTTAAAATAATTCTTAAAATATTTCTTACTAAAATAACTAAATATTTTATATTAATTTTAATATCTGTATACACATATTTACAAACAAGACTATTGCATTGGTTTTTTGTACTTTTTAGGGAACGACTAATAAGTGCCAAACGATGATAAAAATGTAAAAAAAAATCTCACAAAAAATGTTTCAAATATCCATTAAATGTATTAGAAAAATATCTGCAATAAAAAAATAAATAATCCAATATTTAAAGTCCTTTTCCCTTAATCAATAACGACGGGGCATTTTAATTTATCTTATTTGATACAGCAATAAATTTGCATAAATTAATTAATTTCAAAAGCGTGCGAGTTTTGTGTTTGTGCCCTTTTAATAATGCAAAAAGAAAAAGACTTTAAATTAAAACATTAGTTCGCTTATCATAATGACAATAAACTTATTCACTGGCTTTTCATATCAATGGCAAATTAACTAGTGTTGTATCGTTAATATTATAAAATAATTGTATTTTATATGAAACATCGATACGTCCCAGACTTCGGTATGATAGTCAACTAACTACGTATTATGCATTCAATCTCACACAAATTATTTAATACTGCCGACGAGGCCGGGTGGCCCGATGGGAACGTGCGGCAAATATTTTGTGGGGACGGCCATTTTACTAACATTAAAAATTAAACCTGATCGCCATAATCGATTCTCTCGCGAACATTAAAAACAATTCCGTCGACACATAATATTTAGTCACACATTAAACAGAACCAGTCTATCATTTCGATGACACATCAATTTCAATCGGTAGTGAGACTTAATCGATACATTCCAATCGGTGAACTTAGCATTAATCGATTTAGAAATTTCTACTTTTATAATTTACAAAGGGTGGCAGTCGTTGAACGTTGGCAGTGTTATAAATAAGGAGTATATTTACAAGTCTCACTACTGGACACTAGATAAGAAGTTGCAGGAAGCGTCTCGCGAATAACTTGCCTAGGATTGGGTAGATGACACCACTATGTAATTAGACGTACAGACAGTGCATGAAGTTACCACAGTCTGTCAAAGTTTTTCAATAGATTTTCAACCTTATCACAATAGTGGAAGGTTATTGTTCGATTGGTAAAATTTGACAGACTCGGGTACCTACTTTTGTAAACTGTTGAAAACAGATTTTATCAAAAAGTTTTTTTTAATATTTTTTTTGTTTAATCGATATTTTCAGTCTACTTTCCTTATTATTAGTTTCTCGCATGGGTAGTAAGTGTCAAGTCTGCAACCTTAGCTAGTTATCGGCTAGGCGGGCGCGCTCAGCGGCTGCGCGGCGCGACGCGCACGGACACGTAGAGGCGCAGCGGCGCGGGCACGGGCTGGGCGTGGCGCCGCGCGCGCCCGCGCCGCCGCGCCTCGGGCGGCGCCACGAACCGCGCCTCCAGCTCCAGCTGACGCTCTAGTACCACCTGGAGGGGGAGAGAAACTTCATTGTATCTTGATTTTAAGTTTTTAATGGCTTAGCCGCTATGAAAGAGTCACAGCCAATTTCACAGGTTCCAGATAAAGTTCTAGATAGCTATCTGACAAATAGTGTACATAGTAATTTTGAATACTTTTATATGGCATTATCTGTCAGATAGCTATTAACAATATAAATAAATGTTTTATTAACACTTTTTTTTTACTTATTCACAGTTTCTAATAGCCAAATTCAGAGCTTTTTAATAAGAGATGTATGAAAAAAAATATATAAGAAGTCCCAATGATATTAAACACATGATATTAATATTTATTAATCGATTTATACGTAGAACATACCTGACTCTTTAGATGCCTCCTGAGCCGTAGCGCCCAGGCGCCGTCCCGCTTGGACAGCAGGAAGTCCTTGTCGTGGTCGCCGTAGGCGATGCGGTAGTGCGGCCGCGCGCCGCCCTCGGCCGGCACCAGCCGCAGCAGGGGCGCGCGGCCCCACGTCTGCTGCGGGGTGGCCGACACCACGATCAGCTCTGCCTCCGGCTCCAGGACTGAACGACGACCTGCAGAAGTAAGCACATGAGTGGCTGAAGACTAGGTATCTTAATGAAGGAAAGGCTCGTTAATTACATGAATTATAACTCAAAAAGTACTAAATTGATTTCGCTTAAAATTGGTAAGTGAAAAAGTTAAGCCCGGGAGTATACAGGAACTAGTTTCTTTAGAACTCTGGTAAAACCAGGGGTGGAAGCTTATAATTATCACTGTATGTAAGGTCAAAGTGGGTCACAACATGCTAATATCTGGATACTTACGGCGACTACGCCTCTTGCGTTTCCTGACGATCATTGTGCCGTTCGCGAACACTATCGCCTCGTCCGGAGCTCTTCGTCTTCTGCCGTTCACCTGTACAAATCATAAAATGTAATATAACTTGGACAAGTTAAATTAAAATTTTCTTAGTTTAATCTGAAAAACAGTGTCTTCTAAGATTCACATTTTCTAAAATTTATTAAGTAATTTATTTAAGTAACATTTTGTTCTACTGTTATCCCTCACCTTACAACTGAAGCATCCCTCAGTGGATATAAGGTCCTTATCTCCACCGATCTTGTACTGGTCCCGGACAGGGAAGACGGGCGCGTCGCCGATGTCTCCGGGCGGCAGCGCGCCGTCCAGCGCCGTGAGGCAGTGGCCGGCGCCCACCAGCTGGTAGCCGGCCGGGCAGCCGCACTGGTACGAGTCGCCGAACGAGTTGCAGCCGTACAGGCAGCTGGCCGTCGCGCACCCGCCCGCCAGCTGGGGGGGAATAACCCGAGCTTAAATATACCTACCATATATGACTTCAAGATTTGATTAGACTTTGTGTAATCGAGAAATGGATATAAAATGTTGTGGGACAAAAAAGAGATAAAAGTCGGAATTATAGACACAACAAAAATAATATGCCTTCATCTTATATGATGTGTCCATTACGTATAATGTGACCAACTGCAGGATATGATCTGATAAGTAACACAGAAGGCAGTTTCGCGGTTTATTCCATCCAACCCTTGGAATCCATTGCTGACACCGTCAAAATCAGCTAATAGCCATGACCTACAGATATTGTAAGTCCTCCCACCCTACCTGCAGACACACAGCATGCCCGGCGTCCCAGCCGTACCCGGCGGGACAGCCGCAGCGGTACGCGCCGGCTACCGCAAAGCACGGCGACGAGCCGCACGGACTCGCCGCGCACGCGTCCTGCGGCACGCACACGCCGCTTGATGAACGTGTTGTACCTGAGAGATGAGATGATGGGTAAATAAAAGTGGGTTTTGTGATTTGGATACAGCAGAATCCTATTTTCCAATCTAAAAAAGCACCTCAAAAGGCATTTCAATTATCTATACAAAATTGCAATCCACGCCATCTATGGCCGCGCTTTGGAACCAGATTCGTTTTGAGCAACCCCTACGACTCAACGTTCACTGCGTTGCTGCAGTAAGTCACGGCCACTAGAGGGCAGTATACACAGAACTCACCAGCCGGACAGTCACAGCGGTAGCCACCAGCGTAGTTGCGGCAGGGCGCCTGGCAGCGGCCGTCGTCGCACTCGTCGCGGTCGAGGCAGCGCGTACCGTCCAGGTCCAGGCGGAACCCGCGCGGGCACACGCAGCGGAACGAACCCAGCAGGTTCACGCACTTGCCCGGGGGCGGGCACAGACCTTCCTCGTGACATTCGTTCACATCTAAAGGGGAGGAAATAGATTAAAAATTAAGTTAATGATAAATTGAAATGTTCATAATTATTGTCATAATCTATATGGACAAACGGAGTACAGTTGTAGGGCTAGTACAAAATAACTGACCGACGCAGGCGTCCCCGCGCTTCTCGTATCCGTCGTGGCAGGAGCACTCGTAGGAGCCGTCGGTGTTGGCGCAGAGCTGCTGGCACGTGTGCGAGCCGCGCGCGCACTCGTCCACGTCGCGGCACGCGGCGCCGTCCTCGTCCAGCTCGTAGCCGCTGCGGCACAGGCAGTCGTACGAGCCGTCCGTGTTGCGGCACAGCTGCTCGCACGGGCCGGGCCGCGCGCTGCACTCGTCCACGTCCGCGCACACCTCGCCCGCCGCCTTGTAGCCGCGACCGCACACGCAACGGAAGCTGGAAATATGTATTGCTCAAATTATTCCTCTTCTTATTCTCAATTTGACTAAGAATCTGAGACTACTGTTTTTTTTTTTTTGGAATTTCATTATTTTACTTTTATTCCAATTTTGGCAGTCATATTTGACCCGTGGAATGACACAAGCATACAAAACTACTTGTAATTTTTTTGGAAACCATTCATAATTAGATAGAGATTAGAGTAAAATCTGCGGAATCCAAATGATCTCAAAATATGTTCAGTCCTTAAGCCTCACCTTCCAATAGTATTGACGCATCTGCCAGGTGCGCAGAGGCCGGGCATGGCGGCGCACTCGTCCACGTCGAACATGTCGGTGCCGAGGCCGTGGTTCTCGCCCACCAGGCCGGGCACGCCGGGCACTAGGCCGGGCCGGCCGCCGGGCAGCAGGTTGTCGGCCGAGCACAGCGCCCGCCGCTCCGTGCTGCCCGGAGCCGGGCATAGCTCGCACTCAGGACCCCACGCGACGCCTAGCGTGCAGCAGCACTGAGCTCTATCGAACAAACATTATACTCAACACCTAGGATTTTATCAATACCTACTTCAATATCACCAAGTTTGCCTATATTGCCTAAGACGCACTTATTTATTGTTGAGTATGTATGCGCACGCGACAAGCGCGACCTCTATAAATCAGTGCGATACTAGCCAGCGAGTGCTTCACTTGTCATATATAATAGTACTAGCTTCTGCCCGCGACTTCGTACGCGGATCCTGTTTTTTTTTTATAATCATATTTTCTCATCGTTTAAACCTTCCCTCGATCTGTACAAACATTTTAAGACCAAAATAAGCCCGATCGGTCCAGTCATTCTTGAGTTATGCGCTTGCCAACACATTTAGCGATTCATTTTTATATTATAGATACTCACTTAGTAACATGTGCAGGTGGTACGGGTGTGGACGCGATAGATCTTGGCCACGGCTCCGGCATGCAGCGGCCTGACACCAGGGAACGGTGACACATGCCTGTGCGGTGATCTGGTGGACGAAGGATCTCATTTTATCCACTAACAGAAAACAACACTATCGGCTAGTTTCACAGGTTTCAGATAAAGTTCTAGATAGCTATCTGAAACATAGTCCCAAGAAATGCTTTTCTAGAACTTTATCTGGAACCTGTGAAACTGGCCGCATAACTCTTAAAATATATCACTTTATGTCATTGAATCTTGGCATCTTTACGTCGTTCATCATTGTGTTGAAATATTTAACACAACGTCAGCTAAATCCTTACCAATACAAGCCATGCCGTCCTCACTGGGCTCATACCCAGCGTCGCAGTCGCAGGCGAACCCGCCCTCGCTGTTGATGCAGACGCCGGGCGCGCACCTGTCCGGGTTCTCAGAACACTCGTCGACGTCCTCGCACGCGTCCGGTGCGTCGTGGGGAGATGATGTTCGTCTGTAGCCTGGATGAGGAAGTGAGGTTGATAAAACTGGTATAAAGTGTTTAGGGTGCAACAGAGGTGGTCACACGTTGTTTCTTCGTTGTGTCATTCCGTCGTCTGAAGCTACTCAATACAAAACTGTATTTGCTTAATGCAGCCAGTATCAACTGATCCATTTTTAGGTGTCTTGAGATACAATAAACAATCTTTGTATTGTTCATTGACTTAGACACATGGACTTCATTAAAATTTGACCTTATTATCACCCGAGATTAGTACAGGTACAACAAGTACAGGTTCACTGTCTCTTTACCGGACAAGGGAGCATACATCCGACATTACTAATTCAATACTTTCACGCCATACCGCTCTATAATATTTAAATTATTTTTCAAAAATCAGCTTACCTTCAGGACACTTGCATATATAAGAGCCCACGACATTCTCGCAGGCGTGCGGACAGACCCGCGGGTCCTGCGCGCACTCGTCGATGTCCTTGCAGTGCACGCCGTCGGCCGCCACCTCGTACCCGTAGGGGCACGTGCAGCGGAACGAGCCCAGCGTGTTGTGGCAGCGGAACGTGCACGCCGCGCGGCCCTCCATGCACTCGTCTATGTCCACGCATGTCTGGGGGTGCAAGAGATATATTAGCTAAGTAAAGATTATCGAAGATTTGTATGGTTGTGCAAATTTTATTGTATACCAGCGCTTTTACAACTCGATTTTTGTCGACAGATTCCGAGCGGGCAAAATCTGTGACTCGGTCATTTGTTCGCCCGTACGAACCGAGTCATTTCGTTCGGCAAACCAAGCAGGAAAATCCGTCAGTGCGAAAGCGCTGTTACAAATTTTATCAGCTCTTATAAAATTAAGCCTTTTGCGAAAACATTGACTTATGTGTCTTTTACTTTCCATTCTAATTTTAATTAGAATTTCTTTATGGAATTTAAAACAAAAATCAAAACCCACCCCATCAGGTCCCTGCGTGAATCCAAAGTTGCATCTACACTCGTAGCCCCCAGGGGTGTTAGTACAGGTTCCGTTGCCGCATATCCTGGGGTCGGCGGCGCACTCGTCCGCGTCCACGCACACCAACCCGCTGCCGTCCAGCACATAGCCGGGCGGACACTCGCAGCGGAACGAGCCGTCCGTGTTGATGCAACGGCCGCCTTTGCACACGTCTGGACGGACTTTACATTCGTCTAAGTCCTGAGAAGAAGTAAAAATTATATTATAAACTTTCTTAAAGAAGACCTTGTGAAATATAACTTCATGTTATTTATATGAACGCTTTGAAAAGATGTATCAGTTTATATTTAGGGTCCGTTTCACAGGTTCCAGATAAAGTTCTAGATAGCTATCTGACACATAGTGCCATAGCAATGTTTTTAACTTTCACTACTTTCCTATGGCATTATCTGTCAAATAGCTAACTAGAACTTTACCTGGAACCTGTGAAACTGCCCCTAAATGTTTTTCAGAGGGTGTTACAATCGATGTTAAGTTTACCTGAGTCAGATTAGGTCTTCCCATTCCACCTTGACAAATTCGTAGGAATTCAGGCGAATCAGGCGCCGGACAACGTTCACAATATCTACCCCAAGCAGCACCTGTTCACAAAATACATGTATGTATTTGTCCATTTATTGCAAAAACCTGGTCTATTTTCCAAATAAAACTGCTTAGTGGTCCTTCGGGTTAGATCGCATTTGACCAAAAAAGTGGAAAAAATAGGGTGGTATTTTACCACAAATAAAAAATCTAAATCCAGTGCTATATAAATATACCTTCAGAACAGCAACACTCGGGTCTGCCGAGCTGCAGAGGCCTGGCTCGATGGCATCGTCCCGAGTCCCACTCGTCGTAGCACAGCTCCTTGCGTTCATCCACACAGATGGCCGCTGCCTTGTCGAAACGCCAGCCGGGTGGACAGTCGCACACGTAACTACAGAATGAGATTTAAAGTTAATGAACCACACGCAGAAATGGCCTCCATGGCAACGGTTAGCATTAAATCTATAAGGTTTTCTTTCAGCATGCTACACAACCAAAAAAATATGTATGTCTTTGTTATTTTTGTGATCCAGAATTTTGGTTCTTAAAAGCATAATAAAATATTACTTACCCTCCATTAAAGTTCCTGCACTCGCCGCCCGCGCACACGTATTGTATTTCCTTACACTCGTCGCGGTCAACGCAGCGTCTGCCCACTAGACGCCAACCGGCGCCGCATGAACATTCGTAACTAGGAATAAGAAGGAACCATTTTATAACAAGCATTGAAATTATTAGTTACTAGCTTCTGCCAGCGACTTCGTTCGCGGATCATGTCGCTTATGCCAGCGACAACGGGTCGTCATAATCAAAGATCTTTCCCTTCACTGCTCTGCTCCTATTAATTGTAGCGTGATGAAAGATATAGATAAAATTATCATATAACTATCATAGCAACATCACCAAATATCGGCAGTTATTGCAGAGTAGCCATTTTACCAGAACTCTAAAGCCTGCCTTACAACTTACCCGCCATTAGTATTAGTGCAGGAAGGCGATCCATCCCTGCCGCAGGGGTGCGGCAGCTCGGAGCACTCGTCGACGTCGCGGCAGTGGCGCGCGTCGGCCGTGAGCGCGTAGCCCGGCGCGCAGTCGCAGCGGAACGAGCCCGCCGTGTTGCGGCACCGACCGTTGCGGCACACCATGCCGCCCTCGCGACACTCGTTTATGTCTGAGTAGCGAGAGATTATCATTGGGTTATTTAAAAGTGCAGAAAATATACGTAACTGTCGTTCACTCTTAAAAGTGGGCGGATGTAACCCTCAAAAGAGATTGTAAGCACACCCATAGTTGAAAATGCACTTTCATTGAATTCAGCTATTATAGGAGAGAGTAAATATGGTAAGTAGATAAGGGAGTACAAAGATGAAGTATATAAGGGAATAGGGAGGATAAGTAGTACATAAGGGAATTAAAGTAGTAGGTAGAACGAAAGACAACAGAGGAATTATATAGGGGATGTATTTAAGAGATAACTTAAAGGTATGACATACGAAAGTACGTAAGGGAGTATACAGAGTATATCGGCCATTTTCTTTATCATTCTTAAAAATATAATTAAAAATATGTGCTGCACAAACTCACCGATACAGTCATTATTAGCCCCCGGCTTGAATCCCTCGTCGCAGTGGCAGGTGTAGGAGCCGGGCAGGTTCTCGCAGGTACCGTTGCGGCACATCGGCCGCGGCCGCGCGCACTCGTCCACGTCGCGGCACACATTGTCGCGCAGTGTGTAGCCGGGCTTACACTCGCATCTGGGTACACAGTTATAGGTGAGTAATGTTATTTTGCTCAAATAAATTCCACATTCGACAGAAAGATTTTGTAAAATTCTATACATTTTTAGGAGGGATAAATTGATCACCAAACAGGCTTGCACAAATATTGAATAACATAAAATTGACGTTTCGACTCATAATATATGGCGGAAAGTATATTTAGTTTGTTTGAACGCGAAATCAGGAACTAGTGGTCTGATTTGTAAAATTTTTCAGTGTTAATAGCCCATTGGCTTAATCCACTTTTTCCCCCTAAGAGAATTTATCGAGGAAGGCTATAGGCTAAAAGCAATATTTTAGTATTATTTTGAGAAGTCGTGTCTTGAAAAATTTTGAAAAAACACTGTCTCTGACAGAATTGAGTGTAAAATATTTCCTCACCTGTATGAGCCAATAGTGTTCTTGCAGTCGCCGTGCTCGCACAGCCTCTGGTCGGCGCACTCGTCGACGTCGTCGCACTCGTCCAGCGAGGCGGACAGCGCGTAGCCGGGCGGGCAGCGGCACTCGTACGCGCCCGGCAGGTTGGCGCACTGCGCCAGGCCCCGGCACGGCCCGCGACCGTCCGCGCACTCGTCCACGTCGCGGCACAGGTGCGACGTGTTGTCGTGCTCGTAACTACGGTTTGGGGAATAAACTCAATTAAAAAATCAAAATTAAAATAAAAAGATATGAAACTGCGGATAATTAACATTTCTATTAAATCATCATCTGCCTAGCCTTTTCCCAACTACGTTGGGAACGGCTTCCAGTCTAACTGGAAGCAGCTGAGAGCCAGTGTTTTACATGGAGTGGCTGCCTGTCTGACCTTCACAAAATACCTTTCGGTAAGACTGTCAGACTTTTTGACTTCTGACAGCCAATTTATCGTGCCTTCAGAAACACGGAAGAACTGGTTTTGACAAGATGGTCACTCTTCCACGGACCGTCCGCGTCAAACGTTGCTTAACCTTAAGATAGATCGATCCGCGCGGCTTCGAATTAGCCACGAGCTCTTTGAGATCCCTATTATTAGTATCGTCATTCTTCGGTTCGTTCCAGGAAAAATTAACAAAGTGAAAAACCTCTAGAACTTTATCTGGAACAGGTGAAACTGACGCTAAGTCTATAAAAAAAAACTAAAAAGTTACCCGTGATCACATCCACACTGGAAGCCGGTGGGGGTGTCGTGGCAGGTGCCGGGCTTGCAGAGCTGCGGCATGATGTCGCACTCGTCGATGGGGCGCGTCTCGTTGGTCATGGGGTTGATGTACTCGCCCGGCTTCTCGCCGCACAGCGCCGTGTGGTCGCGCGAGCCCTTGTCGGGGCAGGCCTCGCACGGCGCGCCCCACGCGCGGCCCACGGAGCAGCAGCANATTGTAGCGTGATGAAAGATATAGATAAAATTATCATATAACTATCATAGCAACATCACCAAATATCGGCAGTTATTGCAGAGTAGCCATTTTACCAGAACTCTAAAGCCTGCCTTACAACTTACCCGCCATTAGTATTAGTGCAGGAAGGCGATCCATCCCTGCCGCAGGGGTGCGGCAGCTCGGAGCACTCGTCGACGTCGCGGCAGTGGCGCGCGTCGGCCGTGAGCGCGTAGCCCGGCGCGCAGTCGCAGCGGAACGAGCCCGCCGTGTTGCGGCACCGACCGTTGCGGCACACCATGCCGCCCTCGCGACACTCGTTTATGTCTGAGTAGCGAGAGATTATCATTGGGTTATTTAAAAGTGCAGAAAATATACGTAACTGTCGTTCACTCTTAAAAGTGGGCGGATGTAACCCTCAAAAGAGATTGTAAGCACACCCATAGTTGAAAATGCACTTTCATTGAATTCAGCTATTATAGGAGAGAGTAAATATGGTAAGTAGATAAGGGAGTACAAAGATGAAGTATATAAGGGAATAGGGAGGATAAGTAGTACATAAGGGAATTAAAGTAGTAGGTAGAACGAAAGACAACAGAGGAATTATATAGGGGATGTATTTAAGAGATAACTTAAAGGTATGACATACGAAAGTACGTAAGGGAGTATACAGAGTATATCGGCCATTTTCTTTATCATTCTTAAAAATATAATTAAAAATATGTGCTGCACAAACTCACCGATACAGTCATTATTAGCCCCCGGCTTGAATCCCTCGTCGCAGTGGCAGGTGTAGGAGCCGGGCAGGTTCTCGCAGGTACCGTTGCGGCACATCGGCCGCGGCCGCGCGCACTCGTCCACGTCGCGGCACACATTGTCGCGCAGTGTGTAGCCGGGCTTACACTCGCATCTGGGTACACAGTTATAGGTGAGTAATGTTATTTTGCTCAAATAAATTCCACATTCGACAGAAAGATTTTGTAAAATTCTATACATTTTTAGGAGGGATAAATTGATCACCAAACAGGCTTGCACAAATATTGAATAACATAAAATTGACGTTTCGACTCATAATATATGGCGGAAAGTATATTTAGTTTGTTTGAACGCGAAATCAGGAACTAGTGGTCTGATTTGTAAAATTTTTCAGTGTTAATAGCCCATTGGCTTAATCCACTTTTTCCCCCTAAGAGAATTTATCGAGGAAGGCTATAGGCTAAAAGCAATATTTTAGTATTATTTTGAGAAGTCGTGTCTTGAAAAATTTTGAAAAAACACTGTCTCTGACAGAATTGAGTGTAAAATATTTCCTCACCTGTATGAGCCAATAGTGTTCTTGCAGTCGCCGTGCTCGCACAGCCTCTGGTCGGCGCACTCGTCGACGTCGTCGCACTCGTCCAGCGAGGCGGACAGCGCGTAGCCGGGCGGGCAGCGGCACTCGTACGCGCCCGGCAGGTTGGCGCACTGCGCCAGGCCCCGGCACGGCCCGCGACCGTCCGCGCACTCGTCCACGTCGCGGCACAGGTGCGACGTGTTGTCGTGCTCGTAACTACGGTTTGGGGAATAAACTCAATTAAAAAATCAAAATTAAAATAAAAAGATATGAAACTGCGGATAATTAACATTTCTATTAAATCATCATCTGCCTAGCCTTTTCCCAACTACGTTGGGAACGGCTTCCAGTCTAACTGGAAGCAGCTGAGAGCCAGTGTTTTACATGGAGTGGCTGCCTGTCTGACCTTCACAAAATACCTTTCGGTAAGACTGTCAGACTTTTTGACTTCTGACAGCCAATTTATCGTGCCTTCAGAAACACGGAAGAACTGGTTTTGACAAGATGGTCACTCTTCCACGGACCGTCCGCGTCAAACGTTGCTTAACCTTAAGATAGATCGATCCGCGCGGCTTCGAATTAGCCACGAGCTCTTTGAGATCCCTATTATTAGTATCGTCATTCTTCGGTTCGTTCCAGGAAAAATTAACAAAGTGAAAAACCTCTAGAACTTTATCTGGAACAGGTGAAACTGACGCTAAGTCTATAAAAAAAAACTAAAAAGTTACCCGTGATCACATCCACACTGGAAGCCGGTGGGGGTGTCGTGGCAGGTGCCGGGCTTGCAGAGCTGCGGCATGATGTCGCACTCGTCGATGGGGCGCGTCTCGTTGGTCATGGGGTTGATGTACTCGCCCGGCTTCTCGCCGCACAGCGCCGTGTGGTCGCGCGAGCCCTTGTCGGGGCAGGCCTCGCACGGCGCGCCCCACGCGCGGCCCACGGAGCAGCAGCACAGGTACTTCGTCTGCGGGACCCCCGCCGCGCCCGTGCAGCGGCCCGTCTCCGGGTCCCAGTCCATGTAGCACTGGCGCTGGCGGACGTCCACGCATTCCTCTGTGAAAGACAAGAGATACTTGAGAGTTTTTGTTTCTAAGGATGGAACAAAAACAAATGAAAGCGTATGCGCACTGATTACAGTGGTCACTTCTACCAGTATGCCTATTTTCTACTGTAACCGAATGAGAGGTCTTCCAGAGCTGATTATAATTGTTAGAGCATGCAATCATCAAGTAACCATTTCCGTTGCTGACACAAGAATAATTCAAACTTGTAGTCCACTTTTATAGAATACCATTCTACAACCATTGTATCTCTTCCAAAATATCCGATACCCAAAAACACTGACCTCTAATATATTTTAGGCAAAAGGACGTTTCACGTAAGAAAAATTTAAACGTACTCAAATGACCATAACAGTTCCAAAAAAAATATAGTCACTGTAACAGAAACTCTTAAATTCGCAACTAATACTCACTTCCATTAGGCATAGCGACATATCCCTCCGGACACAGACACACGTAGGAGCCCTGCATGTTCCTGCAGATGCCGGGGCCGCAGACCCCGGGCACGGCGCACTCGTCCACGTCGTCGCAGCGCTGCTCGTCGGCGGAGAGCTGCCAGCCGTCGCCGCACGTGCACACGAACGAGCCGAACGTGTTGGTGCACGTGCCGTGCGCGCACAGCGCCGGGTGCTGCGTGCACTCGTCTATGTCGGCGAGGGTCACCACGTACGACGGCTGTGGGGGAAATGTTACCTTAGTAATCTTAACTACTATGTAATATTTTAAAATGCAAAAGTGTTTTTTTTTTATAGCTAAGCTTTCATAGTCAAGGAACAGAACCAATTTTAATAAAAGCATGAAGTTGAATTCGATTAATGGACATGGACATTGTTCGTCAGGTTCAAACATTTATGCACTTTATTTCAATAAAGTTAAGGTTGATTTTCTAGTGATGACTAAGCGTCATTAAAAAGACACGTCATTAAACGAAACGATAATATCGGATGCCAAATACTTACAGGTTCAAGAACAGGTTGATATCCGGGGCCGCCAGGACACAGTTGTCTGTAAGCTTCCGAACCCGGCTCAGGACATAAATCACAGTAATTGCCCCAAGCAGCACCTGCCATGAACAACATCCAGTATTAACATTTACGAATTTCTAGAATATTCCAACAGTGCATAAAAATAATTAATAGTATTATCTAGCTTACCAACAGAACAACAGCAAGCAGCCATGGTGCCATCTTCAGAGAGTTCGTCACTGTCGCGACAATGTTCCGCGCCAGACTTTAAGTCTACTTTGCCGTAGCAGCGAGCCTTTCTTGAATCTGTAAAAACACTTTAAGTTAGAGCAAGAAAATACCATTGAACTTTCGTCTCATAAATCCTGCAAAGAAATTAATCGCTTTCTTTTCCAAATATTTTCAAAGATCAGGTCAAGTTCCTCGCTAATTAATTTTATGAAACTGAAGAATTTGTCGCTTGAACACACTAATCTAAGGAAATACTGGTCCGATGAAAAAGCAGGTGGGCCTAGTAGTTCCATGAGACGCAAGTAAGACCGCTGGCAAAAGCAAATCAAAAAATTACGGCATAACATGATCGCTTAAAAAAAGTAAGACTACTTGATTGAGAGGTCCAAATAGATCATAAAAATGTGTGCGGAGTCGAAGAAAGATCCTCCTTCTTTTTGAGAAATTAGTTCCAAAACACGAAGCTCACCATAGCAAGCGGTGCCGTCGGACACGAGCTCGTAGTTGGGCGGGCAGCGGCAGATGTAGGAGCCCTGCGTGTTCACGCACTGCCCGTACTGGCACGACTGCGGCGACTTGCACTCGTCCACGTCCGTGCAGTTGAACCCGGGCATCACTGCAGAATACATCACCAATCTATTTTATTTGCTCGTGTAAAAGCTCTATCCAAGAGACCCAAGTGGCTAACTATTCAAACAGTTTTTTATCAGAGGTGCAGTGATTTTTTTTAGCCTGTAACACTGCTTATATACTGACCAATACCGCTGTACCACGCGTTAGAAATGCGCGTGGCATTACAGCTGTTGCAATTTGTCAGTACGCGGTACACGTACCGCATACACCGTGCACCACATATTGGTCGAAGTATAACGAAAAATTACAGGTTTCAGTTAAACCTGCACCACATTCAGGTGCATCAAATCAGGTCATAATTTAGAAAGTTTCTTAAAACCATTAAACTAACCAAAAAAGAAGACATCAGTATTTTATCAAGCCACGCTCAATCTCATCCTTATGCCCCAGACATAAGTTTCATTCTCACACAAAGACATATTCACTTACAATCGTCGATGCTATCGGACTGGTATCCCTTGTCGCAGATGCACTTGAACATGCCGTAGGTGTTGACGCAGCGGCCGAACACGCACACGTTGTCGAACGTCGCGCACTCGTCCATGTCTGTGGGAGGAAGAAAATTTTACAATTTAAATGAAATTACAAGATATCTTTATATCACCATACTGGCAATATCGAATATACGGATAGTTGGCGTTCAATAAGGTAACCTATGTTAAGGAATGTTGCTGACGATGAAGTGAAATTGCAAATGAGTAAAATTTTACTCATTTGCAATCATGTTTGCGCAAGCTAAATGTAGAGACAAAAGTGTTTTGCCCATCTTGAAGACACTTACCAAGACAAGATCTGCCATCAGGAGACTTGGTAAAGCCGACGTCACAATCGCACTCGTAGCCCCCAGGTGTGTTCGTGCAGTGACCGTTTTCACACAACGTCGGGTCGTTAGCGCACTCGTCGATGTCAACGCAGGAGTAACTACATAGGACAAAAATCAATAATTTGTTATTTTTAAAACTCAAACAAGATTGACTGAATACATTTTATATTTTTTTCGACCAAATCGACTAGATATTCCTGGATTTAGTAGTCGATAGAATTTACAGTAAGGACATATTTTTACTTTCTCATCGCTATCAATTTCTGCATAGGTAAGATGCCATAAAAACTTAATTCTGCACTCACCCATCGCCCTTATATCCCGTGTCACACAAACACATGAAGGAGCCATCAGTGTTGGTACATGTGGCTCGCGGGTGACAGCCGCCGTTGTTGGTGAGGCACTCGTCGATGTCCTCGCACTCCGTGCCGTCACCGCGCCAGCCGTCACGGCAGCGGCATTGGAACGAACCCTGGGACGAGTGATATTAAGGTCATATGGTGTTTTTGGTCTAAGTCAAAGCCTGCGGATTGTCGATCATACGATTAAGCAACGCTTGGTGTGGTCCTATGACCATCTTGTCATAACGAGTTCTTCCTTGTTTCGGAAGGCACGATAAATCGGTGTGTCTTGGCTGTAATTTGAACATCTGCGGCAGTCGTTATGGGTAGTTAAAAGCCAGAAAGTCTGACAGCCAGTCTTAGCAAAGGGTAGTCGGTTGCCCGGGTAACTGGGTTGTGCAGGTCAGACATAGTCGCCATGTAAAACAGTGATTTTCAGCTGCATCTGGTTAGACTGGAAGAGCTACACCAAGGCTAGGCAGATGATCAACCTAAGGAAAACATAACATTGATAAAAACAGAATGAAGGTATACCGGCAAGTTGATGCAGTCGGCGGCAGGATGGCAGTCGCAGGTGCCGAGCTCGCACTCGTCGTCGTCGGTGCAGGCGGGGCCCTGCTCCGGCTTCACGCTGTAGCCGTCCGGGCAGCGGCACACGAAGCTGCCGATCGTGTTGTGGCACTCGCCCGCGCCGCACAGCTCCGGCACCTGGGAAGAAGTTGGGGGAAATTGCCCATACTCATGCTCAGTGCGCTAAGAATGCGTGTTGGTGAGCGCAGTGGGGGATATGAGTTGGCTTCGAAGATGTGTTACAGCCCATCTCCGAGCAAGGTATTTACGACCAGTTTAACAGGTTCCAGATAGAGTTCTACATAGCTATCTCACAGATCATACCATAGAAAAGTAATCAAAATAAAAAAACACTATCTGTATATGTGTTAAAACGTATTTCACTCGGTGTGGTTATAACGCCCCCAGCTGGCCACCAGTCAGATTATGTTTTGTCCCATTACACCCCACGAGTATTTTTAAAGAGCAGTATGGTATACGTACATCAGTGCACTCGTCGATGTCGTGGCAGGTGGGCTTGGCGGCGTCGGGCGCGGGCAGCAACCCGTCGGTGCAGGTGCAGACGTAGGAGCCGGGCGTGTTGCGGCACTGGCCGCCGCCGCACGGCCGCGCGCCGCGCCCGCACTCGTCGATGTCGCGGCACGTGCGCCCGTCCGCGCGGAGGTGCCAACCGTCTCTGCCGAGGACATCAGCTTTTTGACAAGGATCTTATAACGGAAGGTTCTTATAGCGGATTTTAATGCCAAAAAAGGATAGTTACATGATACCAATAGAAAGCCGCAAGTACTTTACACCCATAAGTGTCTTTCAACATGCTGAATTTTTGACGTTCAGAAAGTGCTGTTTTCAGCCTACTTTGAATAAATACTTTTTGATTTGATTTAATTTGATGACTTGACGCATTTTGATGCAAACTATGCTTGCAATCGGCTAATCCTCACACCTCGCATTGCTTGCTATGCACTAACAAATCACACATACAAATAATATAAAATAGCATGTAACAATTCATAAAAAAAAATATCCCGACTCACCTACAAGTACAGTGATAAGACCCAGGCGTGTTGACGCACTCGTGTTGACACCTGGTGGGGTCCTCGGTACACTCGTCAATATCCTCACAGTGCGACTTGACGGTAGACTGCGCGTAACCCTCGTCACATACACACTGGTACGTGCCCATGAGGTTCTCGCAAGCGCCGTTGCTGCAGATACCTGGGGAGTTTTGGCAGTGTTAGAAATGTTATCTAGACTAAGCAAATAAGCAAGCTAGAGTAGCACAATCAGTTGATGAACTTTTGCCGACGGCTCACTATAAACTTCTGGGGTGGGCCAGGTGCGCTTCAATTACGCGTATGACAAGAATATACCTTTGAAATACTACAAAATTAAACTGACCCGATGTGATGGAGCACTCGTCGACGTCCTTGCAGGAGAGGCGGTCGGGTGCCAGCTCCATGCCGGCGCCGCACTCGCAGCGGAACTACTAAATAGTATGAAGTAGCGCACTGACCCGATGTGATGGAGCACTCGTCGACGTCCTTGCAGGAGAGGCGGTCGGGTGCCAGCTCCATGCCGGCGCCGCACTCGCAGCGGAACTACTAAATAGTATGAAGTAGCGCACTGACCCGATGTGATGGAGCACTCGTCGACGTCCTTGCAGGAGAGGCGGTCGGGTGCCAGCTCCATGCCGGCGCCGCACTCGCAGCGGAACTACTAAATAGTATGAAGTAGCGCACTGACCCGATGTGATGGAGCACTCGTCGACGTCCTTGCAGGAGAGGCGGTCGGGTGCCAGCTCCATGCCGGCGCCGCACTCGCAGCGGAACTACTAAATAGTATGAAGTAGCGCACTGACCCGATGTGATGGAGCACTCGTCGACGTCCTTGCAGGAGAGGCGGTCGGGTGCCAGCTCCATGCCGGCGCCGCACTCGCAGCGGAACTACTAAATAGTATGAAGTAGCGCACTGACCCGATGTGATGGAGCACTCGTCGACGTCCTTGCAGGAGAGGCGGTCGGGTGCCAGCTCCATGCCGGCGCCGCACTCGCAGCGGAACTACTAAATAGTATGAAGTAGCGCACTGACCCGATGTGATGGAGCACTCGTCGACGTCCTTGCAGGAGAGGCGGTCGGGTGCCAGCTCCATGCCGGCGCCGCACTCGCAGCGGAACTACTAAATAGTATGAAGTAGCGCACTGACCCGATGTGATGGAGCACTCGTCGACGTCCTTGCAGGAGAGGCGGTCGGGTGCCAGCTCCATGCCGGCGCCGCACTCGCAGCGGAACTACTAAATAGTATGAAGTAGCGCACTGACCCGATGTGATGGAGCACTCGTCGACGTCCTTGCAGGAGAGGCGGTCGGGTGCCAGCTCCATGCCGGCGCCGCACTCGCAGCGGAACTACTAAATAGTATGAAGTAGCGCACTGACCCGATGTGATGGAGCACTCGTCGACGTCCTTGCAGGAGAGGCGGTCGGGTGCCAGCTCCATGCCGGCGCCGCACTCGCAGCGGAACTACTAAATAGTATGAAGTAGCGCACTGACCCGATGTGATGGAGCACTCGTCGACGTCCTTGCAGGAGAGGCGGTCGGGTGCCAGCTCCATGCCGGCGCCGCACTCGCAGCGGAACTACTAAATAGTATGAAGTAGCGCACTGACCCGATGTGATGGAGCACTCGTCGACGTCCTTGCAGGAGAGGCGGTCGGGTGCCAGCTCCATGCCGGCGCCGCACTCGCAGCGGAACTACTAAATAGTATGAAGTAGCGCACTGACCCGATGTGATGGAGCACTCGTCGACGTCCTTGCAGGAGAGGCGGTCGGGTGCCAGCTCCATGCCGGCGCCGCACTCGCAGCGGAACTACTAAATAGTATGAAGTAGCGCACTGACCCGATGTGATGGAGCACTCGTCGACGTCCTTGCAGGAGAGGCGGTCGGGTGCCAGCTCCAT
Organism: Heliothis virescens; assembly: GCA_002382865.2. Lineage (NCBI taxonomy): Eukaryota > Metazoa > Arthropoda > Insecta > Lepidoptera > Noctuidae > Heliothis > Heliothis virescens. The sequence goes on from NWSH02000537.1 coordinate 610,287, forward strand.
GCCGGCGCCGCACTCGCAGCGGAACTACTAAATAGTATGAAGTAGCGCACTGACCCGATGTGATGGAGCACTCGTCGACGTCCTTGCAGGAGAGGCGGTCGGGTGCCAGCTCCATGCCGGCGCCGCACTCGCAGCGGAACTACTAAATAGTATGAAGTAGCGCACTGACCCGATGTGATGGAGCACTCGTCGACGTCCTTGCAGGAGAGGCGGTCGGGTGCCAGCTCCATGCCGGCGCCGCACTCGCAGCGGAACTACTAAATAGTATGAAGTAGCGCACTGACCCGATGTGATGGAGCACTCGTCGACGTCCTTGCAGGAGAGGCGGTCGGGTGCCAGCTCCATGCCGGCGCCGCACTCGCAGCGGAACTACTAAATAGTATGAAGTAGCGCACTGACCCGATGTGATGGAGCACTCGTCGACGTCCTTGCAGGAGAGGCGGTCGGGTGCCAGCTCCATGCCGGCGCCGCACTCGCAGCGGAACTACTAAATAGTATGAAGTAGCGCACTGACCCGATGTGATGGAGCACTCGTCGACGTCCTTGCAGGAGAGGCGGTCGGGTGCCAGCTCCATGCCGGCGCCGCACTCGCAGCGGAACTACTAAATAGTATGAAGTAGCGCACTGACCCGATGTGATGGAGCACTCGTCGACGTCCTTGCAGGAGAGGCGGTCGGGTGCCAGCTCCATGCCGGCGCCGCACTCGCAGCGGAACTACTAAATAGTATGAAGTAGCGCACTGACCCGATGTGATGGAGCACTCGTCGACGTCCTTGCAGGAGAGGCGGTCGGGTGCCAGCTCCATGCCGGCGCCGCACTCGCAGCGGAACTACTAAATAGTATGAAGTAGCGCACTGACCCGATGTGATGGAGCACTCGTCGACGTCCTTGCAGGAGAGGCGGTCGGGTGCCAGCTCCATGCCGGCGCCGCACTCGCAGCGGAACTACTAAATAGTATGAAGTAGCGCACTGACCCGATGTGATGGAGCACTCGTCGACGTCCTTGCAGGAGAGGCGGTCGGGTGCCAGCTCCATGCCGGCGCCGCACTCGCAGCGGAACTACTAAATAGTATGAAGTAGCGCACTGACCCGATGTGATGGAGCACTCGTCGACGTCCTTGCAGGAGAGGCGGTCGGGTGCCAGCTCCATGCCGGCGCCGCACTCGCAGCGGAACTACTAAATAGTATGAAGTAGCGCACTGACCCGATGTGATGGAGCACTCGTCGACGTCCTTGCAGGAGAGGCGGTCGGGTGCCAGCTCCATGCCGGCGCCGCACTCGCAGCGGAACTACTAAATAGTATGAAGTAGCGCACTGACCCGATGTGATGGAGCACTCGTCGACGTCCTTGCAGGAGAGGCGGTCGGGTGCCAGCTCCATGCCGGCGCCGCACTCGCAGCGGAACTACTAAATAGTATGAAGTAGCGCACTGACCCGATGTGATGGAGCACTCGTCGACGTCCTTGCAGGAGAGGCGGTCGGGTGCCAGCTCCATGCCGGCGCCGCACTCGCAGCGGAACTACTAAATAGTATGAAGTAGCGCACTGACCCGATGTGATGGAGCACTCGTCGACGTCCTTGCAGGAGAGGCGGTCGGGTGCCAGCTCCATGCCGGCGCCGCACTCGCAGCGGAACTACTAAATAGTATGAAGTAGCGCACTGACCCGATGTGATGGAGCACTCGTCGACGTCCTTGCAGGAGAGGCGGTCGGGTGCCAGCTCCATGCCGGCGCCGCACTCGCAGCGGAACTACTAAATAGTATGAAGTAGCGCACTGACCCGATGTGATGGAGCACTCGTCGACGTCCTTGCAGGAGAGGCGGTCGGGTGCCAGCTCCATGCCGGCGCCGCACTCGCAGCGGAACTACTAAATAGTATGAAGTAGCGCACTGACCCGATGTGATGGAGCACTCGTCGACGTCCTTGCAGGAGAGGCGGTCGGGTGCCAGCTCCATGCCGGCGCCGCACTCGCAGCGGAACTACTAAATAGTATGAAGTAGCGCACTGACCCGATGTGATGGAGCACTCGTCGACGTCCTTGCAGGAGAGGCGGTCGGGTGCCAGCTCCATGCCGGCGCCGCACTCGCAGCGGAACTACTAAATAGTATGAAGTAGCGCACTGACCCGATGTGATGGAGCACTCGTCGACGTCCTTGCAGGAGAGGCGGTCGGGTGCCAGCTCCATGCCGGCGCCGCACTCGCAGCGGAACTACTAAATAGTATGAAGTAGCGCACTGACCCGATGTGATGGAGCACTCGTCGACGTCCTTGCAGGAGAGGCGGTCGGGTGCCAGCTCCATGCCGGCGCCGCACTCGCAGCGGAACTACTAAATAGTATGAAGTAGCGCACTGACCCGATGTGATGGAGCACTCGTCGACGTCCTTGCAGGAGAGGCGGTCGGGTGCCAGCTCCATGCCGGCGCCGCACTCGCAGCGGAACGAGCCCGCCGTGTTCACGCACCGCCCGCCGCGGCATAATGCGCGATTTTCAGCACATTCGTCTATGTCTACACAACAAAATCATTCATTCAAATATCATGTGTGCTACAGTTTAATCACCTAACAAGTCCTAGTATCAGTTTTCGCAAATTCACCTTACAGCTGACGTGGAATTGTAACAACTGATACTGAGTAGCATTCGGGGACGGCCTTACACTCTCAGGCACGGGGGTGTAACACGGCTCCTTTTAAACTCGCGGCTGCTTTGCGAAAGTTTCTAAGCCCCAAAAAGTGATTTTGGTCTGATTTATATGAAATGTTGGAAATAAATAAATAATGCCTAAATCTCTAAAATGTTTTTCGTCTTATTTTCCATACCCACCAAAAATTGCAGAAATGCTTCATAGGCGCACTTATCTTTGCCACCACGACATTCTTCTGAAGCTTAAGCTAACATGGCAATAAATGGTCGCTAGCGGTATAACTAGTGACATAGCATAACTAAATAAGAACAAGTCCATAAAACAAGAAACAAACCGATCAAGAAACATTACACATTGACACAAAAAGGTAAAAAAAGGTTTTTTTAATCCAATCTTCAGTTAAATTCTTCATATATAAGAGCACTAGCTTTCCGCCCGCGGCTTCGCCCGCGTGGAATTCGGTTATATTGCGGTATAAAATTATTACCTTGCTTTAAACGACACACAGCGCCATCTACAATCCATCCATCAAGCAAACAATATTTTTGTTTTCCCTCGGGAATCTCTATTTTTTTCGGGATAAAAAGTACCCTATTATTTAATCCGGACTTCTAACTTTACGTCTGCAAAATTTCAAAGCAATCGGTTCAGTAGTTACGGCGTGAAAGCGGAACAAACAAACAAACAAACAAACTCACTTTCCGATTTATAATATTAATTAGTAAGGATAAAAATGTATTAATTCGCATGAACTCACCGACACAAACTTTAGAGAAGTCGTCGGCCTTGTGTCCGGGATGGCAGTGGCAGGAGAAGCTGCCCTCGGTGTTGCGGCACTCGCCGGCGCCGCACACGCCGTCCACTATCTCGCACTCGTTCACGTCCACGCACGTGTGGTTCTTCGAGTCCTAGTACAACAACATATCATTAACATTCCAAAAAAGAAACTGAAATTCTCGTTTTATGCCCCAAAAGTCTGCCATCAAAAATCATGATAGCTAAAATATTCTTCAAGAATTAAAAAAAAAAAAACATAAAACTGCAATATTCCATAGTATTATTCCAAAACTTGCAGTTCCACATTTAAAAAAATGTTTTATTTATTATGTCTAGAAATAATCATTTGAAAAACAGTTTTCGGATTATAAAGTAAAGATAAGTTCACAAACCTTTTCATAACCAGGGAAACAGTCACAGGTGAAGGTTCCAACGAGATTCCTGCACCGTCCATGGCCACACAGACCAGGGAACGCCGCGCATTCATTGACTTCCATCTGTCCAGGTATGAGGCCTGGTGTTCCCTTGTGCCAACTGTCTCCGGTGACATTCCCCCAGTTGTCCACTCCCCCATGTCCCCAGTCGTAGTCGCCGCCATCACCACCGCCGTGGTCGCCGCCCCCCCAGATGGCAGTGCCGTTGGCGGTGGGATCGCCGGGCCGGTCCCACACGGTGGGCGGGTGACCCGTGCCTTCAGAGATGCAGAGGTTGCGGTACGAGTCCGTTCCTGTGTGGACAATACATTGGATAAGTCTTAAGATAAGCATTTTTTTGAAGACAGATAACATTGCTCGCACTTTCAATTGCAACGAAGTATCGGGTCAAAATTAGTCAAAAGAGAATTTACAAATCCATCAAGCGTCAAACAAGCCATTTGGCTTAAATAGTATGATCTATAGTTTCGTCTTCACGAAGTTCAACTTACCCTTCTTAGGACAAGGTTCGCAGCGTCCATCGCCCCAGGCTTTCCCGAGAGATGAGCAGCAGCACACCGCTCGTAGTACTTCAATCTGGAGAGGGTTGGAACAACGCCCGCCGATGAAGTCCGTGTAGCAGTATTCACGACGAGTGTCCACACATCGGTTTCCTTAGTATAAAAATAAAAAAGTATTAAATTATTACAGACGCCAGCAGGCCAGCCTACTCGAATCTGTCAAATTTTACGAATAGAACCTTAACATTCCACTATTGTGACAAGGTTGAAAATCTATTGAAGAAATTTGACAGATTGAGGTAGGTTGACGTGCTGGGTGTACCATTTTGTTTAATACCTACAGCAAATAGGCCTTATATTTTAATTATCTACCTGTAGTATCAAGCTCTAATCCAGGTGGACAGTCACATCTGTAAGAGCCGTCAGTGTTAACACAAGTGCCGCCGATACACAACTCTGAGTCTAGCTGGCACTCGTCTATGTCACGACATGTCGCGCCGTCCAACTGTGAAAGTATATTTGAATATGAGGATTATACGTCAATTACTAAAAGTCATTCTAAGATGATACAATTTTCAGTTCCCTTAGATCCGAAGCCTGCCAGGGCTGCGGGACTGTTCGAGAGAGTTGCCGCAGCCCTGGTAGACGAAGGGCTCCAGAAGGAAGGAAAATGGTAAATTTTAGTCAGCGAGAGGGTATTTAAAAATACCTCAACAAAAAAAAATAAGAAGCCACGATTTTTGCAGGTTTGCAAGTGAATATTGACTTGATGACAAAATACTGGTATGTTGTACCTTAGCGAATCCCTTGGGACAGGGGCAGTGCTCGGGGTCGCAGACCTCGCAGGGCGAGCCCCAGGCGAGGCCGACGCTGCAGCAGCACTCCTGGCGCAGCAGCGGCCGCAGCGCCGCCGCCTCGCACTGCCCGTCCACCACGCGCCGCCAGCACGACCCGCGACGGTTGTCTGCACATCACAGCTCGAGTCACATCACTAAGTTGAACTCAGCCATTTGGCCTCGCATATGTACAGAAGATAGAAACATCGAAAGCTTAACGTATCTTCTCAGACTATTCTTAAGCTGATTCAGACACAAATAGATAATCAATAGAAGTCAAATATTGCGCCCTAGGTTAGACCAACAAGGCAAGTCTGTAAGCGAGGCTATACTTTTGGTATTATTATCTTATACTATAACTCACTATATAATGACGATTCCACCTATTTTAGAAAAAAAACTACCCCATAAAAGCACTCTGTTTCTATAATTTGCATAATATTACTAGACTAATAAAATCTTACCGATACAATGCTGAGCAGTGGCATCGAGAACAAATCCGTTTTCACATTCGCATTCGTAGCTGCCGTGCGAGTTGATGCAGCGCCCGTTGTCGCATGGGTTCGATTGTTCTACAAAACCACACAACTATTTAAACCAGTCATTCAAAAAGAATTTGAAAGTGGGACCTAAGTTCTGTAAAATTATCAACTAAATAAAATATATTAAAAGATTGCGTTAACAGATTTATAAAAGTGGTTAGAAGTAACCGATTGTTGCCTTGCATATCGTGGAATAGGTACTCGCAACAAATGTATTTCTGTTTTTTTTTTTATATTTATACTTTTGAATAAATAAGATCAATTCCAAATGAATTATTTTAAAATACTATTTTTTTATGGTTACAAATAAATTAATCCATTCACTGATGATTGTGCATTCCATTATTTTTGTGCCCATCACGGCTTATTACATACCATAATTTTAATAACATGAATAATAAATAATCAAGCAGTGCAATGAGATCGAATTGCGTGAAATTAATGTTCTATTAAGATATCAGCATCCATACAACGGATGGTAGGTGACCAAGCTCGGATGTTGGTCAGATGATGCTGGTCCAAGGTTAAGATGTCTGGATGGCGCATTATGAAGGCTATCAGACAAAGGTGGGTAACCTGTTCGGACGGGGATGAGGGGGGGTATGTCCCCGCGATCGTATTCCCTGACGCGGAAAAGAGTCTCACCCTCGCACTCGTCTATGTCGCGGCAGATCTGCTCGTCCGGCTCGTGCCGCGTGCCGGCCGGGCACACGCACGCGAAGCTGCCCGGCGTGTTGCGGCACTGCCCGCCCGTGCAGTACTGGAACAAACCACCTCATTATACAGTTCAATACTACTACTTAAAAGTCTTCAAACCAAATCTACATTATTATTTTGTAACATAAGGCCAAACTCCCGAGCTTTCAACTCTGTACTCACAGACTGATGCATATCACATTCATCAATATCCCTGCAGATGCCATCAGCGTCAGGATGGAAGCCAGGGTCACAGATGCACTTGTACCCCGGCTCCAGGTTCTCGCAGGTGCCGTGAGGACAGATGCCGGGGATCATAGTGCACTCGTTAATGTCGGCTCCACCGTTATCTTTGCTTGAACCTTCTGGACAGAGGATGTCATACTCCTTGCTTCCACGTTCAGGACACGCCTTGCAGGCCACACCCCAGCCTAAGTGGAGTCCTGAAATACAAAAAACATGTGATTAAAATATTCTTATTTTAATATTATCAAGGTATTAAAACGTAGACAAAACTTCACCTTTGCTTGAACTGCAACAGCATTGAGACCTAGTTACTGGATTCGGTCCAGGCAAAGTGCAATGTCCTTCTTCGTATTTTTCGTAACACAAGTCTTGTACCTCGTCTGCAAAAAAACAAAATACTTTGTAGCACCCATATGCTTCAAATTTCTAGATATGAATCATTCGTTAACTGGCTTACCAAGACAAGTCCTGCCGTCATTGCTAAGAGTGAATCCAGGCAAACACTCGCATCGGAAGGATCCAGGAGTGTTGTGACATCGTCCATTCCTACAGACGCGTTGTTCAGAGCACTCGTTGACGTCAACACACGCACCGCGGTCAGGCGTGGGTCTGTAACCAGCTTCACACACGCACTGGAAGGATCCTTCGCTGTTCACACAGCGACCACCCTACGAAAGAGAACAGAATGAAAGTTGACAAAAAATATGAATGGTCCAGCAATATTACCCTGTGGTACACCCAAATAAATATCAGCATCCTTCTAACAGAATTGTGTATAATTTTGTTTTTACACATAATGACATAATAATATAATTTATTCACGCATTCTTGAACAACATCATCAACTTCCTAAATAACAGCCACAAGTTTGACTACATATCAACAGTATCAAAAGCTTTTCTTAACCCCAACTGAAACCACAGCAATGTGTGTTGCATAATGTTGCAAATGAATCAGGCTTTACATCTTCTTATTCTTTACATTGAAAACCAGACACCCTTTGCACGTCAGCCATAGCGGACCTCTCTAAACCTTAAAAAAAAATCCCTTCAGCTAAATGAATCAGGCTTTACTCATTAAAAACCATTAGCCACAATGGATCCCTCTGGACCTGCACATGATTTTCCTTCAGCAAAAAGCTAATAATACGTACCTGACAAACACTCTTGTCAGCACACTCGTCGATGTCAGTGCAGTAGCCGCCGGCGGAGATGTGGAAGCCGTGCTCGCAGTCGCAGTCGTACCCGCCGGGCGAGTTGCGGCAGCGGCCGCGCCGGCACACGCGCGGGTTGTCGCGGCACTCGTCCACGTCGCGGCACGCGTGCCCCGTCTCCGTGGACTCGTAGCCCGGGTTGCACACGCACTCGTAGCTGGCACGAACAATTATATGATTTATTTAATTTACAAATAATTTTAGATATTCATGACTAGTCATCAAAAAGGAAATAATCCATATTTTACGCAAGCCTAAAATATTGGACTCCTATTTTTCCATTTTTCAACTAATGAGAGAAAAGATACAACGTCCGTAAGTTTTACGTTAAGTCACTTTTAGGTAGAAATTTTACGTAACTGTGACATCACAAAAACCTCCGGAAAAAGAAGTTCTATCTAACATTTATTTTTGTTGCTTAAAATTAATCGTTAAAATAATGATGGTTGTATTTTTACTATTTAAAAAGAATTGTGTATCTATGCTCACCCTCCATCACTGTTTCTACAAACTCCATTAGTGCACATGCCTCCATGCGTCGATTCACATTCGTTTTTGTCGCTACATCTCAGACCTCCTTCAATCGGGTCGAAGCCGGGCGGACACCTGATCAAACAACATTCACATTTCATTATAACAACAGTAACTTTAATATTGAATTAACAGAATTTGATCTAGTTAATTTCCCACCTGCAATCAAATCCGCCGGGTCTGTTGATGCAAGAACCTCCTTTACAGTATTCGAGAGCACATTCGTCGATATCGATACACGTCGGGTTCCCGTCTTGTACTACTGATTCAGCGCCATCCCAACAGTCACATTGATACCTGGCATACAACAAAATTTTATATTTATTTTTATCAGATATACCTCTTTAGATTGAATTCTTTGTAATTACATTTTTGTAGAGAAAAGCGATTTTTTTTTAATTTTTAGTAGTTCCTCGGAGTTTGGGCACCTATGCCTTAGGCACAACAGCTTACTATAGGTTAAATGTTTCCAAGAAATGCATTAATCAAAGTGAGTGAAAATATGGTAGGCATCTCACCCAATATCCTTGTCGACACAAGTGCCAAGTCCGCAGATGCCATTCCTGAGCATGCACTCGTTGATCTTGGCGATGGCAGGCGGCTCGTAGTTGCCGCCGCCGTCGTCGTCGCCGCCGGTGACGTTGCGCCGCCAGTTGGGCGGGATCGCGCCGCCGCCGCACAGGTGCGTCCATTCCGCTGGGAAACGACACATGTAAGTCTAGCTTTCTTGTGTGCATGTAATTAACAAAAAGGCAAAAAATTGTTTCGAAGTTCCCTAGAATTTTAGAGAGTTGTGTCTAAGATATAGCAGTTATCTTATATTAATTGATTTGGAGAACACATGTCTTATTTTATACTTTTTGACCAAATTTTTAGTGACCCTAAGGACGTTTACAAAACAAAATAATATAAAAAATGAAAATTTTTAGGTACGAAAAGGGATGCGCAAAGAATGACCTTTTGAGGTTATGCTCCAATTAAAATCACCCCGTATATTGCGAAAATTACAATTCCAGTATAGAACAGTTTATAGTATAGGTGTGTGACTCACTGGATCCCCGGGGCGGGCAGGGCGTGCAGAGGTCGCCCCAGGCGCGGCCCATGTTGTACCCGCAGCAGCAGTCGCGGTTGGACAGCGGCAGCGGCAGCCGGTCCGCGCACTCGCCCGTGTCGCTCATGTACGTGAAGCAGCTGCCCACGCGACCGTCTGGACAACAAAAAACATCATCCATTAACACCTGGATAAAATTCATTGAAGAAATGGTTAGGTCAAAAAAAACCTTCACTGATTCTCCTAAGCCATTTTACAAGGAGAAATGACCATGCCTACTCGACCGTCTGGGCACATAAAACATCATTTATTACAAACAAGTTCAAAATTCTGTTAAGAAATGATTTGGTCAAAAAAGACCCTTCATAGATTCCTAAGCCATTTTACCAGGAGAAATGACCAAAGAAATTCTCCTAGCAACACATAGGTATGCCTGTTATGTTTGCAGAACATGGTTGTGAGTGCATCTGTATAAATATTGCACAGGCAATAAGATGTTGCTATGTTGGCACCAGCTCAAAAGTTACGTTAACTAGAAGGTATTTTTCCAATGAGTACAACTTACCTATACAGAACTTCTTGTCTGGACTAGGAATGAAGTGAGGGTTGCATAGACAGTAGTAGTCGCCTTCAGTGTTCACACACTTGCCGTTCTGTTAAAACATTAAAATTATTACAAACATTGAACTGTAATACAAATAATCAATACAAACACTACCACAATCTAATCTAATGTTACATCAGGTTTTCTTACCCATTCATCACTCATCATTTGAAGCTTATAAAACATACACATACAGTTATAAATTATGACACCTTATAGTGATCCAAGTCCCAGTGCGAGAAAGGGGCAGTGGTATGACTTGTTATCTCCTCTCTAACACTGAAATCTGGACCACTATAACATGTTATAATGACCCCAGACACACAAATAATGGGAAAACTGGTGCTTACAGGACAAATATCGGGGTCTTCGCACTCGTCAATATCTTCGCAGTTGTTAGTGACGCGGTGCCGCCTCTGTCCGGGCGGACACTCGCACGAGAACGAACCGATCGAGTTGATACATTTACCGCCCTGACACAGCCCGGGCACTGCTGCACATTCGTCTATGTCCTGGGAAAAACGCAAATTATTTGAAGCAATGAACTAAAATTTCTGATTGGTCAATATTTAAATTAAGTTTCGAGTAAGGAAAGCTCAAATCTGAGCGATATAGAATATTCAGATAGCGGATCAGCAATACCAAAACTACTCTCGTTCTAAAAAACCAGGCATTCAAAAGATTTTGGGAGACTCAAATCAAACTTTGAAGCGTCGATAAAAAGCTAGAATGTAAAAAGATTTTGGAAGAGGCAAATAAATTTTTCAGGTATCAATAAAATTTCCCAACCTGGCACTCCTTGGTCGCCAAGTTCCTCAAGTGTCCCTGTGGACAGTCGAGGTCGCCGCAGCGTTCGCAAGGATGTCCCCAGGCCACGCCCACCGTGGCACAGCACAGCTGCTTGGTGCACACCACGCCTTCCAGCGCGCCCGTGCACAGCGCGCCGCGCGTGTCCGTGTAGCAGGGACCTGGGGGACGAAATAATATGTATCAGGCGTTTTTGACGTTAGGGAAATCTTCTGTATGGTCTGATTTTCTTACGAATGACGTTGCAGATAAAATCCAATCCAAGATATGAAAAGGCAAAGGAAAAGGTTTCGAATGTGGCAGTATTTTATCAAAAGTTATGTAATGAACAAACAAGTATGCACCTTGCAAAGTTTACTTACGAAGTGAATCGATTGTGAACTAGTATCAACTTACCAGTTCGCCTATCGATCTCGCACCTCGTCCCTGACAGTCCGTGGAAACAGACGCACCTGTCCGGCGCTATACATCTACCGCCGTGCAAACATGGCTCCCTACAAATAGCTGGAAATAAGCAAATGCCATTTATTATAAATGTTATTTTTTTAAAAATGTAAGAGACTATCTCAATGTATTCTATACTTACGTTCAGTACAAAATTCCCCGCTCCATCCGGGTGCGCAGGAGCAAGTCCCGTTGGAACACGTGCCGCCGTTCATACAGATACGACGACAGCCGCCCGGCGTCCGTACTGCAAGCGAATGAGATTATAGCCGCATACCCATTTTACTACGAATTCCAAGGATACTATGAGCCTACATAAGTATCATATTATCTTCCTAGAAGATTATTGTTGGTGTGCTGTCTTACCGGGATACGGGTAGAGCCCGCCGCCTCCGCAAGAGGGCGCTTCTACCCCACTGGCACATCGACACATGTTGGGAGCCACACAGGCTCCGGGGGAGCCGCAGTCAGGGCGGCATACAGCTGAAAATTACATAACCGTTGAATCCACCTTAATAATAAATATAAAAATAAATATAAGATGACATCAGTAAATTGAACCCTTCAAGGAAAAAATAAGAATTATATTTTATATTTATAATTTTAGAATATAAATGTACTTACGGACTATACAAAGTAAAGAATTCGGCCTGGACGTCCATCCGGGACAGCAATGCGTGCTGTTACGAGAACGGCATACGTGGGGGCTGCAACAAGGAACGAGGATTACTTCTATTTATTTTAAACATAAATCCATCAAACCGACCATAAGATCAACTTCCAAAGTAAATGGTATTTTTGTATTTCAGAACACTTCTTATATTAATTTTGTGAAAAACTCAAAGTACCTTATAACATGATGACCTACATATCTCTAACATTACCTTGCATTACAAAGCTTTACTACAAAATACTGGCAGCACGAAGGCCACCAAGAATTCCATAAAATATTAGCTTTGCTCAACAATGCAGATGACAAGCCACGAGCAGCGCTCATTAAACTCAGACAGGTGTTGTTTGAATCTGATTTATTAGCCATCGTAAACACGTCCGAAGCTTCGACATTTTATGACAACTAATAAGTTTTTCCTTAGCTACTGTTAAGATGCTATTTTGTCATATTTCATACTTTGTAGTCTACTTATTTATTTGCTTAGATATGTAATCATGAAGAGGAAACCTCCGAATCAAGGTTTTCCTGCAAAAGCTTTTTATTGTCTCTGATTGCTTATTTGGAAAGTATGCATAAAATATATGACACCCACCCCCCGAAACGCTTCGAAGCAGCAACCACAGGACTACGTGTGGTCCTTTTATAGACAGATCGATAATTAAGACTGTAAATAAGTATGATTGCCACCAACAATAGGTACAACGTTTTTGGAGATACTGTAGCTGTATTGAATGACAAACTCATTGTCGTCGGTCAATTAACACTTAGCAACAAGAACTGTGTTAGCAACAATTACGCAACTCTTATAAGAGGAGCTTATGAGCGATGATCCCAGTAACCTTGCTCCACGTCCAACCGTATCTAAGTTGTACCGAATAGATTCTACTCGCTTGGTTAAACTAATTTGTTCTAGGGTCAGAGAGTATCGCGAGTCCTTACACAGAAAACCTTGTATCGAAATCGAGATTTAGTGCAGCACTGCACTTAATTATATTATCACTGTTTTGCTAAATATTAGCTTATCATTCAAGAGCATTGCGGTCAATTAAACAATTAAATATTAATAATAGATTGACTTATATTTCGCTCTTTTTATAACTACGGGATGTTGTCAGGTATTATTATTAAAATGAGATAAAACTGTTCCGGAGTCAAGTCGGAGTCAGTTTTTAATAGTGTCATAACTATTCTATGTTCATGTTAAATAGTATTGTTATTTGCGTGGTTACCATAGTAAGTGATAATTACATCATCATCATGTCATAATATTATCACAGCAATACTAATATAGTAAACGATTAATCAATCATTTATAATATTCGCATTGATAATGTAATTTATCCATTCATTATCCTTTCCATAACCTCTGCTTATGTCATTCCCTGTTTTTATAAGATTTGCATTAAACATTTGTATTTTTGATTGTTTTAAATTACAATACATAAATTAATTAAAATTGCACTAGCTATGTCTAAGTTCAAGTTGTGATTCAGCATCGACTTTTTCGGCTCCATTGTCATTAGCATGTTCTAAAGCAAAATTTATTGCATCACCGATTTTGGTTGTGTCAGTGTCATCCTTGCATTGGTTGATTGCATCCACGACCTTGGAACGTAAACCCGCTTCGTCATAACCTGTCCCAGTGAACCAGTCGTCGGTTCCGCTATTGCCCTCTGCCCGACTCCCGAAATTATAAGCGTGAAAATCACCTACGCGTCGCCGCCCACGGTAAGAGTACTACACATGTATCATGTTACTAGGTTCAGCAAATTGTTGAAGGAATGTCATTGTGTATTGTTGTAGGGTTACATATTGCTGAAAAGATGTGGAATTTCTAAAATTTGGATTCCCGGAAAATTCTGCTGAATTTATTGGGCCGTTGCAGATTTCTCTTGCCAAGGACATGGCACACAGCTTTCCAAAGTGTTGCAGTTTCTTTTAATTTGTAATTCAAAAGGATCTTGAATAAATTGTATTATAAAAAGTTTTTTTACTACGGTGTATTTATATTTTGGATGGCGAAATATCTCTTGGGATGCTAAACCGCTACATCCACGATTAAACATCGATGAAAGTGCACTTCATGATTCTATGAGATTTAAGACAGGGCCTCACAGTTAGCCATAAGGTAAGCTTACAAACAACGGCGGTGAACGATATATGTAAGTAAAACGTGTAGAGCTTAAAGATGGGAACAGTGCATACGATTATAAAACCGTACGGTGTGAACTAGCAAGATTTGTATCATCGCATCAGTCGCATGCGCTTCACGTACGCTTCCAGGGAACGAAGAACGATGGACCTCCGATTAAAAATGTATTTACAACACATTCTTTTACTTTGATAGTTGACGCTTTTAATTTTTCCGATCATCACATTTTATGGCTACTGCTCATTAGAATAGTTGTTACATCCTCCATGCATTCATGATAATAAGTAACATCTCATTTTGTCAGCAATACTATAAACATCAGTTAAAATGCGAATATGTTCAGGGTTACCCCTGAACTAAAACTCCTTCTTTTCTACTTATCCCAAAAGCTTCATCTCATTGCATGGAGTCTTTCATGGTCCAACAAAGCTTTTATAATTTTTTGATTTGATTTTGTCATTTTCAAAAACAGCATAATTTGATTGAAAATCTAAAAGTTTCTAAGTAACATTAATTTATCTCTTACCCTACGAACTGGTTAGGCTTGCGCTCTGAGAGCGTGCGCGGCGCGCGGGGCCACAGGCGCGGCGGGCGCGTCGGCTGCGGCGCGCGCGCGTCCCCCGCGGCCACGTGAGCGCACGCGCACACCACCGCCACCGCCGCCACGAGCCGCCACATTGTCATCTTGGAACCATCACCCTGCAACAACACCAACTTGTACTTCCTCTTCTTACAAGGTTTTCTGACATTTTGTAGAGCCCTATTTCTAGAAGATTTACTCTTTTTTTTGGATCCTGGGAGAACAATTTGTAAGAGTAATATAAAACTGCTGAACTAAATCAAATTACCTATTCACTTTCAAAATGACTTCAAGTTATGAAAGGCCTAAAAGTAAATCAAAATTAGTAATTAGTAAATAAATTAATTTTAAACGGTTACTTTGTTCTTGCTTGAGATAAAATTCAAAAGGCTATGAATGAACAATCGTTATCATAATATTTCGTTCATAACAAAAATAGTTTTGAATGAATACACAGATTCTAACGCCACGTAATACTACTCGCGAATAAAAAATAAGATAACCGTAATACAGAATAAGATATCTGAACAAACATTAGTTATAGGCAACATATAAAAATAAATAGTTATATAACTCATAATAAAATTGTCGAGCAGCAATACAGTAACCTTATAAAATCTTAATAAATAAACATTAATTGGGGCAAAGATTACGCGGTGAGCACTCTTATCTACAACTGCATTGATAATTGAATGTTTACACAATAAAAGCTCATTCTGATGTCAGTGCCAAAAACATTTAAATACTTTAGATAGATACGCTTTATAAAATTGGGACTGTATGACGTACGGTAAGTACTGTAACCGTTTTTAGTGTTATTCAAAATTTTCACATGTGTATCTGATGATCTATGGTTCGTGACGTGAATTAAGCTTCAGTTTGTATTAGAGATTATGTGGATCGTAGAAGATTAATCTTAAACACATATTTTAGGGTTTCCATGAAATAAGTCAAAACTAAGTGTTAATGATTTAACGCAACAAAGAGACCATTCTACGAAGACGTGTATGACTCGAAAGCAAGAAACATAATAAGAGCTTTTAAAAGCATCAATTTAAAAGAAGAAGAATACAGAGATAAAATAATGAGAAACCTTGTTGAATAGCAAAAGACAGCACATGTAACGCAAGAGGAGGCCCGCACATAGATGGCAGGCGGAGCGGGGCGGGATCAAGCAATCTGTGCCGAAATGATAACGAGGGCCGTCGACCGCGCACGCATCACAATCACAATCTGTTGCTATAATTAGTAAAAATTCTTCATCGGCTTTGTTCTACTAGTGACGTCATGTGTTAGTAAAAGCAACAACCATACGTCGATTGTGGACTAAATTGTAAAGCTGTTGTCAATGAATCGGTGGCAAGTTATTCAGTGTCCACATTGTCTGATGCTCTACATCTATTGATGGTTACAAAAGTGTTTTGTCCGCTAATGCCGCTTCGATTATTGAAATACAAGCATAACAATCAACTTATATTGAAACCAATTAACTATTCTATACTACTGAATAGATTTGGGCCAGTGTTAGGAGTAAGTACAGCAAAAAGTTGACTTGAAATATCAGAGACTATTTCGAAAATCATTATTCCATGATTTCTAACCTAACCTAACATGCCAGAATGTCTTCAAACCACTTGAGGGTCTACGAATTTCTATAAGTCAAAAAAAGTCTCATGTCATATTTGAATATGATCCTAGTTAGTTTTAGGTGGCATTGTACCAGCCAGCTCAGTTCGAAGTTGGGCGCCCATCAATGGCATGAGTCACGTGCAGTGAATGCTGCCGCCCACGGCGCGTCTTCCTTACTTACTACATGGTCACTTGCGGCCACACACTCCACATCATACTAATAAAATGTGACGAATTTTACGCGGCATTCGGATGTCGTGGATTAAAATATATCTGTATACAGGCTAGGTGAACAATAGCTTGGGGTGGTAGGAAAATGGTCCTTTGAGACGAGATGAACTAATAATGACGATCTCATCAAAACATAATCTGAGTGTCGAAATGTTTTTACTATTACCAAATCCAAACATAACACGTTAATTATATCAAGTGCTAGTCAAAGGTTTTAATGACGTGGCATATACTATCTTAATTATGAAGCCACCGTATCGAATTACTCTCCGATTCAAGCGATCGTGATTTACCGATCCTGGATGAGTACCGTTAGATGACTGACCCACATACTCCATCAAATCAATGGCATCCTAAGCAAACATCACTCCTTTCAACACATCCTGAATGGATACAAATGAACCTTCACATAACATTGTGCTTAAAATAAATAAAGCCCCGAAAAGTTCGACTATGCCCAAAAGTATTTGGTAAGGTCAGATTCAAAAAGATCTTAATTAAATAGATACTTCAATAAAATAAATATTAATATGGTAATGCAGACTTTACTAGGCAATTCAAGACAGATTTACTTATCGTAGACTGAGGACTAAAGTTTTGCTTGCTAAAATTCAGACAATTGAAAATTATTTAGGACTAGCTTCTGCCCGCGACTTCGTACGCGGAACATGTCGCTTATGCCAGCGATATCGGGTCGTCAAAATGAAAGATCTTAAACGTCTGATGTCGAATTCTAAGAGCCCGGGGAAACGACGGGTTGCGCGAGACGATTCGAGATGTTTCAGACTTATCATACCATACCATACCATTGCATTGTATTGACTGCCTTTTAAGAATGTATGGACAACGCCATCTATCGGTAAACGCGCGAGAAAGCTATATAAAGCAATCCGTGTGAAAAACAGTGACACCGTTACACTACGAAGGGCAGAAACAGCTTTAATTTTCATCAATTTAGCTTAAAAACTGACGAAGTTTCATAGACACTTACCCCCCTTTTTTCACCCCCGTTAAGGCAGAATTTCCAAAAATAATTATTGCGTCATTCTTACGCGCGCGTCCCCCGCGGCCACGTGAGCGCACGCGCACACCACCGCCACCGCCGCCACGAGCCGCCACATTGTCATCTTGGAACCATCACCCTGCAACAACACCAACTTGTACTTCCTCTTCTTACAAGGTTTTCTGACATTTTGTAGAGCCCTATTTCTAGAAGATTTACTCTTTTTTTTGGATCCTGGGAGAACAATTTGTAAGAGTAATATAAAACTGCTGAACTAAATCAAATTACCTATTCACTTTCAAAATGACTTCAAGTTATGAAAGGCCTAAAAGTAAATCAAAATTAGTAATTAGTAAATAAATTAATTTTAAACGGTTACTTTGTTCTTGCTTGAGATAAAATTCAAAAGGCTATGAATGAACAATCGTTATCATAATATTTCGTTCATAACAAAAATAGTTTTGAATGAATACACAGATTCTAACGCCACGTAATACTACTCGCGAATAAAAAATAAGATAACCGTAATACAGAATAAGATATCTGAACAAACATTAGTTATAGGCAACATATAAAAATAAATAGTTATATAACTCATAATAAAATTGTCGAGCAGCAATACAGTAACCTTATAAAATCTTAATAAATAAACATTAATTGGGGCAAAGATTACGCGGTGAGCACTCTTATCTACAACTGCATTGATAATTGAATGTTTACACAATAAAAGCTCATTCTGATGTCAGTGCCAAAAACATTTAAATACTTTAGATAGATACGCTTTATAAAATTGGGACTGTATGACGTACGGTAAGTACTGTAACCGTTTTTAGTGTTATTCAAAATTTTCACATGTGTATCTGATGATCTATGGTTCGTGACGTGAATTAAGCTTCAGTTTGTATTAGAGATTATGTGGATCGTAGAAGATTAATCTTAAACACATATTTTAGGGTTTCCATGAAATAAGTCAAAACTAAGTGTTAATGATTTAACGCAACAAAGAGACCATTCTACGAAGACGTGTATGACTCGAAAGCAAGAAACATAATAAGAGCTTTTAAAAGCATCAATTTAAAAGAAGAAGAATACAGAGATAAAATAATGAGAAACCTTGTTGAATAGCAAAAGACAGCACATGTAACGCAAGAGGAGGCCCGCACATAGATGGCAGGCGGAGCGGGGCGGGATCAAGCAATCTGTGCCGAAATGATAACGAGGGCCGTCGACCGCGCACGCATCACAATCACAATCTGTTGCTATAATTAGTAAAAATTCTTCATCGGCTTTGTTCTACTAGTGACGTCATGTGTTAGTAAAAGCAACAACCATACGTCGATTGTGGACTAAATTGTAAAGCTGTTGTCAATGAATCGGTGGCAAGTTATTCAGTGTCCACATTGTCTGATGCTCTACATCTATTGATGGTTACAAAAGTGTTTTGTCCGCTAATGCCGCTTCGATTATTGAAATACAAGCATAACAATCAACTTATATTGAAACCAATTAACTATTCTATACTACTGAATAGATTTGGGCCAGTGTTAGGAGTAAGTACAGCAAAAAGTTGACTTGAAATATCAGAGACTATTTCGAAAATCATTATTCCATGATTTCTAACCTAACCTAACATGCCAGAATGTCTTCAAACCACTTGAGGGTCTACGAATTTCTATAAGTCAAAAAAAGTCTCATGTCATATTTGAATATGATCCTAGTTAGTTTTAGGTGGCATTGTACCAGCCAGCTCAGTTCGAAGTTGGGCGCCCATCAATGGCATGAGTCACGTGCAGTGAATGCTGCCGCCCACGGCGCGTCTTCCTTACTTACTACATGGTCACTTGCGGCCACACACTCCACATCATACTAATAAAATGTGACGAATTTTACGCGGCATTCGGATGTCGTGGATTAAAATATATCTGTATACAGGCTAGGTGAACAATAGCTTGGGGTGGTAGGAAAATGGTCCTTTGAGACGAGATGAACTAATAATGACGATCTCATCAAAACATAATCTGAGTGTCGAAATGTTTTTACTATTACCAAATCCAAACATAACACGTTAATTATATCAAGTGCTAGTCAAAGGTTTTAATGACGTGGCATATACTATCTTAATTATGAAGCCACCGTATCGAATTACTCTCCGATTCAAGCGATCGTGATTTACCGATCCTGGATGAGTACCGTTAGATGACTGACCCACATACTCCATCAAATCAATGGCATCCTAAGCAAACATCACTCCTTTCAACACATCCTGAATGGATACAAATGAACCTTCACATAACATTGTGCTTAAAATAAATAAAGCCCCGAAAAGTTCGACTATGCCCAAAAGTATTTGGTAAGGTCAGATTCAAAAAGATCTTAATTAAATAGATACTTCAATAAAATAAATATTAATATGGTAATGCAGACTTTACTAGGCAATTCAAGACAGATTTACTTATCGTAGACTGAGGACTAAAGTTTTGCTTGCTAAAATTCAGACAATTGAAAATTATTTAGGACTAGCTTCTGCCCGCGACTTCGTACGCGGAACATGTCGCTTATGCCAGCGATATCGGGTCGTCAAAATGAAAGATCTTAAACGTCTGATGTCGAATTCTAAGAGCCCGGGGAAACGACGGGTTGCGCGAGACGATTCGAGATGTTTCAGACTTATCATACCATACCATACCATTGCATTGTATTGACTGCCTTTTAAGAATGTATGGACAACGCCATCTATCGGTAAACGCGCGAGAAAGCTATATAAAGCAATCCGTGTGAAAAACAGTGACACCGTTACACTACGAAGGGCAGAAACAGCTTTAATTTTCATCAATTTAGCTTAAAAACTGACGAAGTTTCATAGACACTTACCCCCCTTTTTTCACCCCCGTTAAGGCAGAATTTCCAAAAATAATTATTGCGTCATTCTTAATTTCTAACCAAATAGCCAAATATTAATTTTGATCGAATTAGCTTCAAAACTGACGGAGTTTCATACAAACTTACCCCCTCCTTTTTACCCCCTTAAAGAGCGAATTTCCAAAAAAAATATAGCCTATATGTTATTCTGATATATAAGCTATATGTCTGCCAAGTTTCATCTAAATCCGTCCAGTGGATCCTGAGATTAGCGCGTGCAAACAGACAAACAAACAAACAAACAAACATTCAAACATACAAACAGACAAAATTTTTTTTTCGAATTCTTACTCTTCTTTCAATTTCTAATAACCCTACATATTTTGTTTTGTAAAAATATGAAATGTACAGACACGATTTTTTTACTGTTTTATTATATGTATAGATATAGATAGATTTTTAGCAAACAAAAATTGATGATCATATCCATATCAAATAACAAATTATCACAAAATACGTAAATGCATCAACAATTTAAGAAAGCTATATGTTTTCTTATTTGATACTTTGTCGTAATACCACAAAAATATAACTTGAATATCTTAACTCACTTTCTACATCACAAATTTCTCACATACCAGTCATTTTCATGGTCTCCTAGTTTGGAAATTCCATCAATAGTAGGTACTGGTGTGGTTTATTCTTCAAGACCACACACAGTTCCCATTGTTGACAGATAATTTCTAAGAATTACGCGTGTTCATATTATTAGGTGTACACTTATTAGTACAGTCGATTTATGCTGATTCTGATCACAATTGGCTGTTAGCACCAATGTATCACAATAGCCTACCGCACCTTCGTATGCTAAATAGCGTCTAAAGTTATGACCGTCATTAATATCAATGTATAGTCCAATGTGTGTTTGTTTTAAGCTGATAATACAGATACTTTTTTCGCAATGACAGTGGGATTTCTAAACATTTTACTAACGCGGAGCCAAGGACCAGAGGGAAAATTTACCGTATCGAGAGCTTTGTCATCAAGATTAATTTTCTTTCCACAAACGTTTTTAAAGCAACGTATGTGTTGAATAGCTATTTATGTTGACTTTCTACATCGTTACCTTTCGTCCTTGACCAGGTTGGAATCAAAGCATCGCCCAATCAGTGTCAAGTGTCACGCAAATAGTGTGTACGGTCAACAAACGCAGTGATCAACGATGATGCGTCTAACGCTACGGCCGGGAGGAAACGTCGGCACGCGCTTACATCAATATAGTAGGGAGGGACATACAATTTATAAGTGACAGCGACATTCAGCAAAGGGATTACTGTAGGAATACAGTTCCTAAGTTAATCTTAAGAAGACAATGATGAACAATGAAAAAAGAAAATTACAAACATATGTTTTGGTACTTCAACGATGAATATTTACTTACATACAAACATTTTAACTGTATTTTATTTCATTACCATAAATAAATTTCACTATTTGGTATAATATTCTTAGGTTAGTCATTCTTAAGTCAGACACAAACAATTCAATAAATCGCTTTCTCTTATACCTTGCGACGGTTCCTTAAAGGCGAGCGAGTGCCCCCAATTGAGGGGTTATTAACGCACGCCGCCGCTGCGCCCGCGCCGACTTCTAACGATCCGATGCAACAAACAAACTCAACTGTCGGCCGATGCAGTTACATTGTTTAACTTAAGTTTCTTATATGAGCTTTAAAGTGTTCAACTGGGAATCTTATTGATTTATTGGAAGGCTGATAAAAGTATCGCGGAATTGCTGTGAATCATCCATTGCAGTACTTTGTAACAGAAGCTTGCAGTCAAAACAAATAATAAGATATAATTCACAGTTCTGACATAAAGAAGCTACTTCAGCTTACAGCATAAAAATATTCTTATTTTAACGTAATCCCGCCATTCTGACGCACACAACATTTCATAGACATCCGTTTACCGGTTTAATCATGAAAACAAACAGGGTAATAAATATCGATTTACTGTAGATTTTGGAATGCAAGGTTATGCTGACAAGTTGACCTAAAAGAATAAATGAGATGTAATAATAAGTCTTATTGACTGAAGTGACAGTTAAGTAATTTACACAGTTAAGCATGAAGGACGATTTTCTATAAGCCTGCAGTCACGTTCCGCTGAAGCCTACTGTAATCCTTACATTTCATTGAAGAACTTGAAGATTAATATTATAACTGACCTATTTTCACAGGCTAGAAGTTGGTCAATGAATATGAAAGGTCAATAGTTTTGGGTAACTAATGAGCTAATATTCTTAAACATATTTTTTCAGAATTAGGACTTTCGACAAGGATGTCCTGATTTGTTTACTTTAATTTTAACTAAATAAAATAGAAAACAAAATTATCCAACTTTTCTCCAGGTACGATTCCGACCGTAGATTTTTTCATTTTTGCATTGCATTGCAAACGTGTTCATAAAAAACTATGGATAAGCAACCTGTTACGTTTTTAAGAACACTATGACATAACAATAACGTTATGTTAGCTGTCGGCGTTTTTCTGTCAAGGGGGTGGTCTCCAGGCGGCACAGAGCGTGGCCATTAATTAAAATACGTAATTATACCAGCTTCGGAAGAACAATAATTAATTATAACCCGTATACTATAATGGTAACTTCGGGTAATTGATTGTACTAAATAATTTATTAGTCGGTTATGGAATGCAGTTATAAAGCTCAAGTATCCTTTGATTCTACGTTTTTATGTGCTTTGTTAGTTATTGCTTAAAATATCAATTTGTCTTACGATTGGATTTAACTATTGGGTCGTGCACGAACTGAGTTCTTACGTTCTAGAAATTGCGTCCAACAATTTGATGGCGCTCTAGCTAATTAAAACGTTAAATGCAGGGCGGTTGGCTACGTTTGAAGAGCTTTATTATTTGGTGTTAGTAGGTCTACAAGAGCCGTTACGGGACGTCCACCATAAAACATTAACAGCATCAACAGTGACGTAACATAACAAAACTATAAATAATTCAGAATGTTTAAATAATGCGCGATGGTGAGTCGCCATAAACTGAGAGTTCAACGACCTCGCCTGCATGCAGACAGCAAGGCGCCAAAACATTTGACATTGAATCGAGTGATTGATCGATCTATAATCGATGATCAATGGAATCAGTCGATGTTACGATGCGGCTTTATGTAACTGTTTCTGTGCTTAGGTTAAGTACCAAGCTGTGATGTAATGCGTTAAGCTTTTAAGCTTAGTTTGAATGTTAGTAATTCAATAAATGTACGAGCTTTCGAAATTGATAGTGCCGTAATGCCTTGTAAAATATACAGCTTAAAAAACAAAAGTATGTATTTACATTTTGAATCTGTAAATCATTTGATGAATTTTTGATTTATAATATTTAATTACATAGGCATGTACATTACATTTATCTACAGGCAACCGAAATGGAAATGATTAATTTATTTATAAAAAGGATTTTCACGAATGTACGATACTTCAGGCAGGCCAAATTATTAATGTTAAAATTCACAATTGAAAATTAACCATATTTATGTGTGTAAACAATGACACACTGAGCAGACATTAAAAATTAATCATGCAAGTTGTTTAAATAATTTACTTTACCTGTCTGACTTTTCCGTCTACGTACCTACGTAGGTAACACAAAAACTGTTTAATATTTATAATTTACAGAAAATACATTCTGATAACCACATTTTGGTCCTTTAGTCCAAAAATATAACTGGTCCTTATGATCGATCTATCAGCGTCTATGATAGAGACACGTCACTACTAAAACACCAGGCGTGCATGTCGCAACGAACCTTAAAGGACACACTGGCACCTCACAAAAACTAACACAAACTATCAGCATAACCTCATTATGTTGCAAAATAAAGGTTTAAAAGCCTCGGCGAGGATCAATCATGTTGATTGATCGGTCAGGTAAACAGCGCGGCCGACGGCGCAACACTATTGAAACAAGAATGCGTGACACTAATCTTAATTAGAGCGCGTGGACTAATTAATTTAAGGTGTCTGAGTTCTGCTGATGAAGCGTCCCCAAATGGTTTAGTGGCTTTGACCTGCTTAATGCAAACTGTCTGGAAAATGAGCGAAGAAACTTTGTTTTGTCACAGAAATCTCAATATTAAATTGTAATTTAAATTACAAAGTTAGTATAGAACAATCGTGATTTAAGTTTTCAATAGATGACATAAACAGCATTCAATGGGCGTCTCTTGTTTAACCATTTAAAATACATTCAAACCTCGTAATGACAAATAACAACTTCAAAGATAATAAAAACAATTCACGGAAAAAGACTGCATAAAAAATGAATTATTTCTCTGGAAATAGGCACTACATTACTGTTTGAACGTAAGAGATTTTTATACAGAAAAGGAATGATTTCTTCTGACCGATATCTGGGAGGTCTGTGAGGTCACATTCGGATAAGCCGACTGTTGTCCCATTCTAGGTCCACGAATATGACGAAACTGACCCAACAGGGCTAACTTCAGCGATAACTAATGGGGTCAAGGCCATTTCTTTTAGTGATTCATATTTGTGGAAGTATTTCTTTAAAAAGAAGATATTTAAAAAAAGGGCCTCATTATCAGGTAAAAAAAAATTAAGACAAGTAGTTCCACAACCCCCATAATATGATCGATGTGTTTAAAAGATTATCTCTATTTCAAGTTCCAAAACCATAATGAACTGTGGTGTGGATAACATATTTTATGAATTCATATTTATATTTCTTCCTAGCCAGATCTGATTTATAAAAGAGCTCATAGGGTAATTTTTGAATTTAGTTAAAATACTCTTAAAAAAGAAAAGATGCGTTTTGGGCAAAACAGCAATACCAAATGTCTTATCAATTATGATTCAGTTAAAAAAAAACGAAGTCCGCAGAACTGATAATGTATTGGTCAGATATACAGAACCTTTCCTGTTATCAAAGCAATAGAATTATATTATTTGTATTTAGAAGAACATCAACATTTATACCATGAAAACATATACCAGAAAGCTACAATAATCAAAACTATTCCTGGAAAACGCTCCACAATATCTCTGAAATTGGTCCTTGGATACAATAAAGTCTTATATTTATGTAACATACATAACGTTGTACTTATGAAATAATAGGTCATCAAACCACAGTAACAGCTTGGCAACAGAAAATAAAAAAATATATGTAAAGCGTGAAATAGGCTCACTTAAGTTTTGTACAGATTATACTGTAGGGATTCACTTGAACGCCGTGTTCAGTATCGATCATGCGATTAGGTTATGATGCGAACATTTGTTCTATTTTTAGAAGTAGAGCAATCGAGCGGATTAGGATTTAGATTCACGTTTAGGATTAAGGCTGTAGTAATCAGATCCATGGGCTCGTACGTCGAAGGTTTGATTTGATACCATTGTAATATTTATAAGTAGGTAGTTACTATTCTACACTATTTGTATCTAGATATTATGCATAAAAAATCTTAAAAATAAAAATAATTGATACTAAACTAAATTTGAATAGATAACTAGAATACCATTTAATTTTAGAAGATTATTTTATTAATCTTGCCAAATTGTACATCTATTGAATTTCTAACGAAGATGTTACTGCAGATACGACCAACAAAAATAAACCTGAAAACCTTCAACATTAGCACAAAGATCGGAACTCGGAACGTGCTGGTAGATGCACGTAACTTGTGAGCAACGGCAGCACATTACAAATCAGCCTATTTCGATCATAAGGAGGCCATTCATACGTCAACTAGGAAGCGCAGGCGCCGGTGTACGTTTCAGGACGATCAAAGAGCCACTTAGTGCACCACTCGCCAATGGAGATAGCTCTCGAGGGCTTGCTTTGGAAATAAATGTGCTGTTGTGTCAATATGATACTTATGTGGGAGATGTGAGAAAAGACAACAAAGCTCTTGTAAATCTCAAGAGATTCAAACCTTTACAGCTCCTAAAGGAAAATTAAATATGACGGGTCTAATTTATAAAGACCTTGCTATGTCCAACCTCATTACAAGCTGTATAAACTAGGGGTGCCCGACCGTCTCGTGCTCATCATACGAGACTACCTGTCGAACCGTACTTTCCGCTACCGCATAGGTAAGGCGTTATCTGACCCTCACCCGATTACAGCGGGAGTCCCTCAGGGCTCTGTCATCTCCCCGCTAGCCTTCTCGCTATACACAAGCGACATTCCCACCTTCCCAGCAACCAAGCTGGCTCTATTCGCTGACGACACGGCCATCTTTTACACTGGCCGTGAACCAAACAGCATAGTCCGCATTCTCCAATCCGCAGTCAACGTTTTGTCTGACTACTTCAGGAGATGGAGAATAGAGGTGAACCCTGATAAAAGCCAGGCGGTGTTGTTCAGTAGACCACGCCACAACCCTCGCATTCCCAAACCGGTCACCATGCATGACAAGCCAATCCCTTGGGAGAAGCAAGCCAAATATCTAGGAGTAATCCTAGATAAGCATCTGACCTTCGGTCCCCACATCAAGGCAGCTCGCGGCCGTGCCGCCTTCGCTATGAGCCGCCTCCATTTCCTCACAAACTCTAAGAGTAAACTGTC
>NWSH02000537.1:672671-688433 GCA_002382865.2 Heliothis virescens
TTAAGAACTCTAATATAATTGTTCTACTTAAAAAATAGGTACGAATATTTTTTGACTTTGCAATTTATATCTTGTCCAATGTTTTCAGCCCGGAGCACTTGAAAACTGGAAAAGAAATAAGGATGGGAACAAATGTGCACTGATGGGGGTTATGGGCAAGAATCCCACAGCCAACCAGTTAAATGAGCCCAATGAGCTGCCGGACCTTTGCATCATCAAGAAGAACAAGATGCGGAATGAGAAGGATACCAAGGGACTGTTTTTAGAAACTCAAGTATAGGAGTGTGAGGAACTTGCCATTTACACAGGAGGTAAGCAGAGCAATGCTAATCCTTACTAATATTATAAATCGGAAAGTGAGTTTGTTTGTTTGTTTTGTTTGTTTGTTCCGCTTTCACGCCGTAACTACTGAAACCGATTGCTTTGAAATTTTGCAGACGTAAAGTTAGAAGTCCGGATTAAATAATAGGGTACTTTTTATCCCGAAAAAAATAGATATTCCCGAGGGAAAACAAAAATATTGTTTGCTTGATGGATGGATTGTAGATGGCGCTGTGTGTCGTTTAAAACAAGGTAATATATTGCAAACCATATAACCGAATTCCACGCGGGCGAAGCCGCGGCGAAAGCTAGTTAGATAGATAAAATGAAGGTAGGACTACATTCTTTGTGTAGTTGTCATGATTAGCACAATCAATGAAATTGTATTATCAAAACCCATCCACAGGCTTCACAAGGTACATGGATCGTTTATGGGGCTAGGTATTCGTTTTTATAATAAACTCCCTCAGTCATTGTTAGAATTGCCATTTGATAAATTTAAAGTTCAGATTAAATCTATTTTGTCAAAGAAAGCATATTATACTATTAATGACTACATTAATGATAAGAGCAGTTTGGTCCTCAAGTAAACACCGGACAGTTTCAAGTTATCATTGTCATTTGAAGTGATTAATATTTTGTTATTATTACATTATTATTATATTTTTTACTATTGACATTATTTACTATTATTATTAAATATAAAATTGACAAATTACTCTCATTGTGTTGTTTCACGATGGCTGTATTGCAATACTGTGAAGGGTCTACTAGCGACCGCAAATCTACTAGTGCTAACTAGTTTCTTTTGTGTAGCAGCAAGTCGTCATGCTCCCTTAGACGGTATTGCTTGCGGTAGCGTCGATGGTCGGGTTGCCTCCCTCCCTCAAAAATGTAGCGGGGGCGATGGCTGATCTCGCGTTATGCTCGTGAACGGGTGCTGCTTGTGGTACCAGGTCGTCTTGCTGACTACATATGCTTTCACTCGTAGTGATATAATGCTTGATGATTACTTATGGTACGAATTGTGGTCCTAGTTCGCCATTTTCATTTCTTAATGTGGCAGATGTACCTATAGCCACAAACAGTTGCGCATGTGGGGGGCACACTTTAAAGCTATACCTATTTTCACCGAATGGAGGCATTATACTTTTTTATCTTTAATAGGTTAACCATTTTCTTTTGTAGGTGCTTGAGTTATAGGTATGGGTATAAAGGGTTGTGCTAGCCAACATGGTAAATATCTAATGAAATAGTATACTTCATGTATTAATTTATCTTTTTTGTATAAAAACCGGTTCTTCAAACCATACAGACAGATTTGTGTTGCTGGGGAGTTTGTTCCACCACTTCTTCTTCCCAGCAAAAACACATAGGAAGTGGTGAAGGGCGGCGTTTTGGGGGCTGTCTTATGTAAAATTGACCTTCAAAAAGTGCTGATTTTCAGCCTACTTTGAATAAACGACTTTTTTTATTTTATTTATTTTAAAAAAAGAAGTAGAAAGTTATACTCTATTATGTTTGTACACCTATTTTACGCTACTTAACTAATTAAAGTAGGTAAAAAAACTGGATGTCTTATTGTTAAGAGCAATCTCTTCCAGACAATTGTTGGATGGATTGAAATAATTGGAAGGAAGCATCACTTGTAATTAATGTTAAGTTTTCTAAATTTGTATATTGCTAACTTTTAATCCCAGTTTAAAACATTTATATTTTTAGGTATATCACCTGACACCCAGCACCCCCACTGCAGAAACTCCTGATGTAGACTTGGAGCCAGGAAAAGATATACTGTACAGAGTGAGGTTTACAGGCCATATACTTACAACTTGGCTAGGGATAGATTTGTAAGTTATTTTCAATTTATTTAACAGTTATCAGGTAAATACTTCAAGTTTATTTTACCTGAAAAGCACTGAAAGCTAAAACTATTTCCATAACAAAATATAGTGAACTGCCTCTGTAACAAGAATCCATAAAGTTCAAAAAAGTTGAAGGTAAAGGTTATGGGGTTGATAAGTAAAAACGTTGTTTATTTTATACAGGACAACAATACTCCATTTAGCTGCATACATACAGAGATTGAAACTGTGTCTAAAACAGGTGTTATTTGTGTTATACACATTCAAGAACCCTAATATTTTGTCCTTGTCAGACCCGCACCCGTCACTCGGTGTTCTGCTACGACATAATCCTGACGGGCAGACACAAGTTGTCAGACCTGCGCGACCGCTTCGTGTGCCACAACGACTTCGACATGCGAGTCGACGTCTCCAACAACCCTGATATGCTGCCTAATACGAAGGCTAAGGTTTGTGTCATGTTACAACTAAGAACAGCGACCAAAATTAAGGACGCGTTTGCAGCTTGAGCAAAATTAAGCTGTTTTTCGGTACATTTTGCGACTAAACCAAGCCAAATCAAAATATGACAAATAACTCCGTCTTATAGCTTGGGTCTTAACTATAAACGCAACGAAGGTTTTTTTAAAAAAAATAAATTTTTGATATCATAAAAAGGTTATTTCGTAACCCCTTTCTACAAAATTCACGATACCGGGTCAAGTTTAGGTACAATTTTCTACTAAGATTAAAGTAATTTAGTATTGATTTTTTTTGTAAATAGGCAAACATAGTCAAGATTAAATGTAAGGAAAAAAAATACAGTATTGTGCTATGAATAAGCTTAGAAAAAATAAAAACAAAACCAATTTATTTCACATATTTTGTTACTACCGATGAGTCTTAATCGCTTGAAATAGGGTCTATTTTATTTGTATTCCTTCCGACCCACGATTTGTGCGAAAGCCTCAGTCTGAGTCAGTCTGCGCTCGGCCGCCGTCGTGGGAGGACACCGTATCGCTCGTTTCCAGCTGCTCGTGTTGAAAAAGATCGCTGTACAAATACAAATTATTCGACTAACCAAATTTGATCCTTCCAAGCTAAGATTATGATTTTTATTATTACACCTCTGTTGAAAATATTATGCAATATTGTACATATTTTCACTAAAAAAGAACGTTAGTACTATGGTGACTGCTAACGTGGAGTGACCTGAAGGTATACCCTCGGTGTCTGCTACTGGAACTCCGCGGACGAATAGATCTAGGTGTTACCGAGTTTGGCTCGTTTTGTAAGTTATGATGAGACCTTACCACCGGACTTGATAAAGTGACCTGAAGGTATACCCTCGATGTCTGCTACTGGAACTCTGCGACCAATAGATCTAGGTGTACCGAGTTTGGGCTCGTTTTGTAAGTTATGATGAGACCTTACCACCGGACTTGATGAAGTGACCTGAAGGTATACCCTCGGTGTCTGCTACTGGAACTCCGCGACCAATAGATCTAGGTGTACCGGATGGTTGGGCTCGTTTTGTAAGTTATGATGAGACCTTACCACCGGACTTGATGAAGTGACCTGAAGGTATACCCTCGGTGTCTGCTACTGGAACTCCGCGACCAATAGATCTAGGTGTACCGAGTTCCAGTAGCAGACACGAGGGTATACCTTCAGGTCACTTCATCAAGTCCGGTGGTAAGGTCTCATCATAACTTACAAAACGAGCCCAAACTCGGTACACCTAGATCTATTGGTCGCAGAGTTCCAGTAGCAGACATCGAGGGTATACCTTCAGGTCACTTTATCAAGTCCGGTGGTAAGGTCTCATCATAACTTACAAAACGAGCCCAAACTCGGTACACCTAGATCTATTCGTCGCGGAGTTCCAGTAGCAGACACCGAGGGTATACCTTCAGGTCACTCCACGTTAGCAGTCACCATAGTACTAACGTTCTTTTTTAGTGAAATATGTACAATATTGCATAATATTTTCAACAGAGTGTAATAATAAAAATCAATAATCTTAGCTTGGAAGGATCAAATTTGGTTAGTCGATAATTTGTATTTGTACAGCGATCTTTTTCAACACGAGCAGCTGGAAAACGAGCGTACGGTGTCCTCCCACGACGGGGCCGAGCGCAGACTGACTCAGACTGAGGCTTCGCACAAATCGTGGGTCGGAAGGAATACAAATAAAATAGACCCTATTTCAAGCGATTAAGACTCATCGGTAGTAACAAAATATGTGAAATAAATTGGTTTTGTTTTTATTTTTTCTAAGCTTATTCATAGCAACAATACTGTATTTTTTTTCCTTACATTTAATCTTGACTATGTTTGCCTATTTACAAAAAATAAATCAATACTAAATTACTTAATCTTAGTTAGAAAATTGTACCTAAACTTGACCCGGTATCGTGAATTTTGTAGAAAGGGGTTACGAAATAACCTTTTTATGATATCAAAAATTTATTTTTTTTAAAAAAACCTTCGTTGCGTTTATAGTTGAAGACCCAAGCTATAAGACGGAGTTATTTGTCATATTTTGATTTGGCTTGGTTTAGTCGCAAAATGTACCGAAAAACAGCTTAATTTTGCTCAAGCTGCAAACGCGTCCTTAATTTTGGTCGCTGTTCTTAGTTGTAACATGACACAAACCTTAGCCTTCGTATTAGGCAGCATATCAGGGTTGTTGGAGACGTCGACTCGCATGTCGAAGTCGTTGTGCACACGAAGCGGTCGCGCAGGTCTGACAACTTGTGTCTGCCCGTCAGGATTATGTCGTAGCAGAACACCGAGTGACGGTGTGCGGGTCTGACAAAGGACAAAATATTAGGTTCTTGAATGTGTATAACACAAATAACACCTGTTTTAGACACAGTTTCAATCTCTGTATGTATGCAGCTAAATGGAGTATTGTTGTCCTGTATAATAAAACAACGTTTTACTTCACAACCCCATAACCTTTACCTTCAACTTTTTTGAACTTTATGGATTCTTGTTACAGAGCAGTTCACTATATTTTGTTATGGAAATAGTTTTAGCTTTCAGTGCTTTTCAGGTAAAATAAACTTGAAGTATTTACCTGATAACTGTTAAATAAATTGAAAATAACTTACAAATCTATCCCTAGCCAAGTTGTAAGTATATGGCCTGTAAACCCTCACTCTGTACAGTATATCTTTTCCTGGCTCCAAGTCTACATCAGGAGTTTCTGCAGGGGGGTGCTGGGTGTCAGGTGATATACCTAAAAATATAAATGTTTTTAAACTGGGATTAAAGTTAGCAATATACAAATTTAAAACTTAACATTAATTACAAGTGATGCTTCCTTCCAATTATTTCAATCCATCCAACAATTGTCTGGAAGAGATTGCTCTTAACAATAAGACATCCAGTTTTTTTACCTACTTTAATTAGTTAAGTAGCGTAAAATAGGTGTACAAACATAATAGAGTAGTATAACTTTCTACTTCTTTTTTTAAAATAAATAAAATAAAAAAAAGTCGTTTATTCAAAGTAGGCTGAAAAATCAGCACTTTTTGAAGGTCAATTTTACATAAGACAGCCCCCAAAACGCCCGCCCTTCACCACTTCCTATGTGTTTTTGCTGGCAAGAAGAAGTGGTGGAACAAAACTCCCCAGCAACACAAATCTGTCTGTATGGTTTGAAGAACCGGTTTTATACAAAAAAGATAAAATTAATACATGAAGTATACTATTCATTAGATTTACCCAGTGGCTAGCACAACCCTTTATACCCTACCCTATAACTCAAGCCACCTACAAAAGAAAATGGTTTAACCTATTAAAAGATAAAAAAGTATAATGCCTCCATTCGGTGAAAATAGGTATAGCTTTAAAGTGTGCCCACCCACATGCGCAACTGTTTGTGGCTATAGGTACATCTGCCACATTAACAAATGAAAATGGCGAACTAGGACCACAATTCGTACCATAAGTAATCAATCAAGCATTATATCAACTACGAGTGAAAGCATATGTAGTCAGCAAGACGACCTGGTACCACAAGCAGCACCCGTTCACGAGCATAACGCGAGGATCAGCCATCGCCCCCCTCGCACATTTTTGAGGGAGGGAGGCAACCCGACCATCGACGCTACCGCAAGCAATACCGTCTAAGGGAGCATGACGACTTGCTGCTACACAAAAGAAACTAGTTAGCACTAGTAGATTTGCGGTCGCTAGTAGACCCTTCACAGTATTGCAATACAGCCCATCGTGAAACAACACAATGAGAGTAATTTGTCAATTTTATATTTAATAATAAAATAGTAAATAATGTCAATAGTAAAAAAATAATAATAATGTCAATAATAACAAAATATTAATCACTTCAAATGACAATGATAACTTGAAACTGTCCGGTGTTTAACCTGAGGACCAACTGCTCTTATCATTAATGTAGTCATTAATAGTATAATATGCTTTCTTTGACAAAATAGATTTAATCTGAACTTTAAATTTATCAAATGGCAATTCTAACAATGACTGAGGGAGTTTATTATAAAAACGAATACCTAGCCCCATAAACGATCCATGTACCTTGTGAAGCCTGTGGATGGGTTTTGATAATACAATTTCATTGATTGTGCTAATCATGACAACTACACAAAGAATGTAGTCCTACCTTCATTTTATCTTTTTACTAGCTTTCCGCCCGCGGCTTCGCCCGCGTGGAATTCGGTTCGACACACAGCGCCATCTACAATCCATCCATCAAGCAAACAATATTTTTGTTTTCCCTCGGGAATATCTATTTTTTTCGGGATAAAAAGTACCCTATTATTTAATCCGGACTTCTAACTTTACGTCTGCAAAATTTCAAAGCAATCGGTTCAGTAGTTACGGCGTGAAAGCGGAACAAACAAACAAACAAACAAACAAACTCACTTTCCGATTTATAATATTAGTAAGGATTAGCATTGCTCTGCTTACCTCCTGTGTAAATGGCAAGTTCCTCACACTCCTATACTTGAGTTTCTTAACAAACAGTCCCTTGGTATCCTTCTCATTCCGCATCTTGTTCTTCTTGATGATGCAAAGGTCCGGCAGCTCATTGGGCTCATTTAACTGGTTGGCTGTGGGATTCTTGCCCATAACCCCCATCAGTGGCACATTTGTTCCCATCCTTATTTCTTTTCCAGTTTTCAAGTGCTCCGGGCTGAAAACATTGGACAAGATATATAATTGCAAAGTCAAAAAATATTCGTACCTATTTTTTAAGTAGAACAATTATATTAGAGTTCTTAAACAACAGTTTACCTGCAATAATCTTCCAATTGTTTAAACTCGTAATCGCTCAAGCCACAACCAACAAACTCTTTAATTTTATTAGCATAGAACTCCTTCAAGCTTCTATTTTCCTGTGGCTTACCATGAATGGGTAAGTATTCAAACACTTTGGGCAAATTCTTTGTTATTATTGGTGCTGTGACCAAATTACCTTTAGCATTGTACAATTGAGGTCCAGTGTCCTCAGTAAATAACTGAACATTGCCTTTGGGCAATAGTGTTGGTATTACAGGTTCTATGCGGGTGCTGGAACATTCTGGAACAGGGTCTGTTCTTTCAGTCAGCCTATCATCTTGGCTCGCTTTGTCAATATTTTGTTCTAAATCTGAATTACTAGAGGCATTGGTTGTAGTGGCATTTTGAGCTTCTTCTACTACAGTATTATGTGCATTTTTATTTGGTATTTCATTGTCTATGGGTTTTTCATCTGGAACATCTTCATATGAGGCAGCTGCATCTAAAGACAGTTTAAGAACATAAACGGTTATATTGTATACATAGACATAGAAATAGAATATGGCATGTTATTATACTAACTCTCTTTCTCCTTCTTTAATAAATTTCAAATATATTTTTATTTAAGTAAATGCAGCTAAGGGAGAAGTTTGTAACTGAAGTAGGAACAATGAATTAGTGATAAAATGAAATACCTTCTTCTCTGGACGAGTTCAAGACCTCCAATTCTATTTCTAGCTTAATATCCTCCTGTGATGTTACGATAGCACTTGTATTATCAACATTTTCTTCAGTATTTGCCTTTTCTTTGCAAGACGATGCCGGGCTTTCAGTCGACGACATTGTTAAAAAGTTCAGTTATTACTATTTACCTATTAAGTTACATTTCAATAATATTTTCTGGTTATCGCAATTCGTAACACGCTTTTATCAGTTTTTTAATAATATTCACATATTCTTTTATAAAAAAAAACTGATGATTGTATTTTGAAAAGTTGATTGACTTTGGTTGGAACTTGTCATTTGTTTGAACTTTGTGACAACAGACAGCAATAATAAATTATACAAAACTTACTTCGTAAACACTATAAACGTTGCGATTACACAGGTCTGCAAAAAAAATTTTTTTTTTTGCTGCATGGGATATTTTTACTGAATTATATATTTTAAAGGTCACAGATTCTAAAAATGACTATCAGAATATCCCATCACGTATAGTTATTTTGCAAAATCAAAACAAAATTTAGAAATAATCTATTACTTATAATAAATTTGTAGAGAGGTCAATGGGGCGTGCAAGTGAAAGCTTGTCTAGATGGCGCCAGTGCGCTATAGACCTATGACAGATGTCAGATCAAAGACTGTCAGAGTCAGAGTAAGGTCAGATTGTGAGTTTGTGCGGGGCGGGCGGGTGACCTGAATGAGATACGGAAGGACGGTTCATTGATTCACGGATGATTCATTGACGAGAAGGCCATTCATTAGTTTGTTTGTGTATTATGGGCAGTTTTTCTTTTATAGGTTATGCGTGTTTTACGTACAAATAAGAGGAAATTGTTGTTGAAGACATAGTCATATTCAATGTAATCACTTTAAATACATACCTGAGTATTTATTAATCTTTTCATAGTCAATTTCCTTAAAAAGTTTATGACACACTCTCGCCCTGCTTTTAGGTTCAAATTTTACTCGCTTTATGGCTTTGAGCCACAATTTTTTTACTTTATTATCTCGAGGAAAGCGGTGGCTTCCAGCTTCCATACAATCTGGTACACAACACCAAGGCAATTTCTTAATAATTGACTTTAATCGCGAATTTCCATACAAAACTGTTTTGTTATTGGTCCTTGACACGCTAGCGCCACTTTGACACTTTCTGTACATGAAATATATTTCCAAAATAACTATTCAGGGGGTATTAGGGATCGACACTGATGCCAAAAATGCACATAGTAGAAAATTTTGTCTGTGTCTGTCCGTCTGTCTGTCTGTCTGTTTGACTATCTGTCTGTCTGTCTGTCTATCTGTATAACCTTATAGAAACAAAAACTACTTGACGGGATTTTAACCAAACTTGGAACAATTATTATTCTATACTCCTGTAGGTATAGTTTATACTTTTCATTCACGCTACAATCAATGGGAGCAGAGCAGTGAGGGAAAAGAATCTTTGATTATGACGACCCGCCGTCGCTGGTATAAAGCGACATGATCCGCGAACGAAGTCGCTGGAAGGAAGCTAGTACAATAATATAATAATATAATAAAGAGAATAATACAACTTCTGCGAGCCAATGTCCAATAATGACAGAAAAATACAATATAATAAGATAGCCAGTAACGTTTCGAATGCTTAATGTTTTACTGATAGTATTAAATCAACTTAGAGCGAGCTACTGACATGAAGCTTGTTGAAACACATGTTCTAATTCAAAAGCAAGTTGTTTACGAGTATATTTATTCTTAGTACTCTAAGATAAACAGTCAAAACCAATCTGCTCAACCTTACCACTAATAAATGATATTAGCCTTTCGTATTAGTAACGCAACCATAAACCAAAAACTTAAGTACCTATAGCAAAAAAAAAAATTATGACGTGATGGATTTTTTTTGTATTTTTTCAGTTTTGCCACGTGAACAAATCTATAAAACCCTATGCAGTTTTTACATGCAGACCTGTATTATTTGTTGAGGAGATTATAAGGTGAAGAATTTTTCTATCATTAATTTTTACCGACTTTCTCAAAAAAGGAGAGATTCTCAGTTTGGAATTTTGCATGTCTGTCTTTTTTTAACGGAATAAATGGATATAGGCCGCGACAAAAACATAGGTCGCGCCATATATCCGTTTTACGGACCGATTGAAACAATTGTTATTAGTTGTTTGAAAGAGATTATACTTTCCAAATGTTCCTTTGTCATCAGGTCCAGAGATCTCGGTGATGAAAATCCTGATAATCGAGAGCAAAAAAAAATTGCATCTGAAATTTTTCAGGCATGCATAGGGTAAACTCTTAAGGGTAAAACTTATACTTATCATCACTCAGATTTACGTCTGATAAATTTAAAACAATGAATCTGTAGACCGATCTGATAAGAAAGAGTCGAGGGGAACTCATCAATGATGTTTTTTTAACTACCTCGTGTATTATTCGTATTGTCAAGAACTTCTTAACCGAGATGGGTCTTGACTACTGACTCAAAACCTAAAAATCAAAGTTTAGTAGTATTGTTTCTCTATAAAAGACACTTGTCCTTGGGATAAATGTTACCTTTTCCTTTAGTGACTAAGCAAGGACTAAGCAGTAGCTAAACTTCTGTCTTCAAGCGTAATGCTACGTAAATTGGAATGACGTCTGTCAGTGTCATCGCTACATGGTCAAGTTTACGTCATCTGAAGTACGTCAGTACCAATCTGTTCATAACAAATCAGAGTTACTCTGATTTAAAAAATATTCATAATATACTACGCAAAATGCTTACTTTATGGAATTTGTTTGAAGCTTTCTTTGCTTTGCTTGAACGCTGTCTGCGTTCTGCACAGAAGAAAGATTTATGCAAAAAGTAAGTACTCATGATAACTCTTTTCCTGATTCGTACTCGATGTCTGATTGTATTTCTAAATTACGTTGTTAGTGGGTTGGGTGCCCATAATCAGAACCAAGGATTCGAAGATCAATCTACAGTGAAGTTTCCAATTTTAAAACTTGGTCAGATCTATCAGGGACAGTCACCAGAAGTTAAGAAGTGATACCAGGCTTATTGCAACCTTTGCTGTTTATTCATACCTTACAATATTTGATTCCTATTTAATATGTCTGGATAACTTTATTTTTCAGTTTCCACTGTTATACTTCATCATACTCACAATAATTTCTAAAATACTGAATGGGATATAAGAGAGAAGACATATTTATTACTAAGGCTTTTTGGGGGGGAGGGCAATATGAGAGAAACGTCGAACTATATCAGACGAATATATAAACAAGAAATTTTGTGAAGCAGAAACTATTTCTGCTGGTTGATTACAGAAAGCTTGGAGATAATTAAAAACTATTTCTAGTGCTTCTCATTTATATTTTTTTGTTTTTCTTCCAATCTTCACAGATTCTTGAACATCTGTACCAGGAAAAGGAAAATAATGAAACTTGGAGCCAAACAGTTATAAATCCTGCTAGTCAACAATAAGGTAACCTAACTTAAAGTGCAATACACAAAAATATCTTCAACTTATTGTAGGTGCTTATTGTGAATGGGAAAAGAAAAATTTGTTATTTACCCCAAAAGCTTCCGTAAACTATACTCGAACCAATCTTAAGAAATTATACACTGGTTTCCCAAGTCGAGTCTAGGAATTGAGTGAGAGCTTCAGACCATTAAAAAGATGAAAGATTTAGAAGGAAGTGAATAGGTTTGACCGAGTAGTGACAGTGACGAGTAGCATAACATTAAACTGTAATAAAACATATTGCCGCTGACCACAAAATAGTGTGGGAACTGCAGAGAGAAGCATCTTGTTCTAAATATCAACATTTTGATAATAAAGAATAAGAGAAGAAAAATTAATATTAATTATTTTTGAAATAATTAAAATAACGCAAAAAAAACCGGCCAAGTGCGAGTTGGACTCGCGCGCGAAGGGTTCCGTACCAAGCTGTAGTTCCACGCTTGAGTAACAGATGGCGTTGTATTCAAATTGCACTGTCTTTATAATTTATTGTATGGGGACCCCCCTTAATATATAACTTTTTTTAATTTTTAGTATTTGTTGTTATAGCGGCAACGAAAATACATCATTTGTGAAAATTTCAGCTTTCTAGCTATCACGGTTAATGAGATACAGCGTGGAGACAGACAGACAGACAGACAGACAACGAAGTCTTAGTAATAGGGTTCCGTTTTTACCCTTTGGGTATGGAACCCTAAAAACGGTAAACTTATACAGTAATCAAATTCATTATGATTTTAATTTCATGAAAGAAATGAACG
This sequence comes from Heliothis virescens, assembly GCA_002382865.2. Classification (NCBI taxonomy): domain Eukaryota; kingdom Metazoa; phylum Arthropoda; class Insecta; order Lepidoptera; family Noctuidae; genus Heliothis; species Heliothis virescens. Next base: position 685,098 of record NWSH02000537.1, read on the forward strand.
CAACCTAAATAATTTGGGATCTCTACATTATCTATGACAGGCAGTGTTGCTCTTCCATTTTGCTTACTGGAAAAGGTTGGAGATATTGCTACAATCCAGGTGCAAGTTCTTTAAAATTAAATAGCAAATAATTATAATTATATTTTTTCAAGTTTTTTTTTTTTAATTTTATACTTCGACGCCTAACATCACTAATGTCCTTTTATATACGTTTTTTAGTTTGTATTATTTTAGTATCTAAGAGTAGTTTTAAGTTTGTAAATATATTTAGACGTAGATTTTGATATGTGTATATAAATTAAGATTGTATATATTATTGAATAAAAAATCTTTAATAGCAAATTGTTTATTTATTTATGCTTATAATTATATTACTTTTTACTCCTACAAATTATGAAATTTTACTTTATTAAATTAAATGGTTTGTAGGTATTTTATTTACAACAAAAATATATTACTTATAATTATAATAATTATATTACTTATATTTATAATTAAATCAAATTAAATTTTCTAAACTCATTTTATTTGATGATTAATTAGTCAAAAAAATTACTCAATAATTGAGTATTGAGTAATTGATAATAAATCTACACTTTTCGCTACAAATCTTTCGCCTGCACAATTACATGGGGTAAAAAGTTTTTTTACTAGTAACATTGACTAATCGATGAAATTGTGGCCGCCATATTTGTCAAAGACAACCAAAACGCCGGTCTTTTCCGCTTTGAAGCGTCTGTTGTTTCGACGCGGAAAATTGGTAAATGATGGCAGCAAATAATTATTTTGGGTTTACTCATGGAGGAACCCAATACGGGTAAGTTATTTTCGCGATATCCATAAAAAATATGATGTAGTATATCTTATGAATGTGGTATGAGAGAATTGTGATGGATGTGCCTTGTGCTCATGTTTGTCCTAATCAAAATGGCGTCTGAAATGTATTGATCGTGAGATTTTGATAGTGAAATGTGATTTTATGTGTAATGTGAGTTTGATGTGATTTTAGAGCGGCAACGGCTAGTGCAGCGTATGGCGGTCAGACTGGGTATGCTGTAGCACCGGCTGCGACTGCCGCTACGTACGGTACCCAGCGTGCCGCCGCTACTGGGTACGACACGGCATATCAAGCGGCAGCGGCCACGCAAGGTGAGTAAAAGCTTCCAAATGCTAAATAAACATAGTGAAACATGATTTGTTTACAAAATAAACAGCTATTGCTCTCTATCTAAGTTATCTTTGTCTCCATAACGACAGGCCGTATAATCGATAACACGTCGAATTGATCGTGTAATGGAACTTTAGCGACTACTAGGAGCCCAAGCTATTGGAAACGACATGAAGTCTGTCCACTGCTCTTAACTGATAACTTCCTGTCAGTGACCTGTGCTGTGATTCATTGGTTAGCCAAATGAATAACTGTACTTCTCTGGTTGGCTGACTAAACTCAATAGATGTAAAAAGTATCATATATACGTTACCATAACAAAAAAACTGTTTTTGTTGTTATCATATGGAGGAAATCAAACAATTACTCTGAAGTTATAAATAAAGAAGTAGGACTTTAAAAAATATTACTAAACTTGTAAGTCAAAATCAGCTGTTAAAATTTAAGATGGTAGTTTATAAATGTTTATGTGTTGCTTTAGTTTCTATGCAATCCATACAATCTTAGTTATACTCAATTCTTGATAAGGTAACTAAAAAAACATATGTTTTACCAACAATAATAATTTCAGTAATGTATCTGAACCAAGACAAACACATTTTGCTTTCGAAGATTCATGAATAAATAAATGGATTTAGTTTCTTGACTAGTTCATAAAGGCTATTGAAGCTACAAACTGTAAAATGTAGTGTTTGACTTGTTATGGACTTTTAAATTATAGCTTTGCAGGAGGCAACAATAACTTTAAATAAAATAGCTAGTGAAGATTGTTAAAAAAAACATATCAGTAATTGAAATGTCTAAACAGTTCTCAAGTATGTTTGAACATCAACAAAAAATATTCAGTCCACTCGGATGACTTTTCAATATACAGTGTAATTTACATACACACTAGAATTTAAAAATGTAAAGGGTAACCAATACAGTGGTACTAGTAGTGGTAACAGGTGTGGTTTTACCAGCAGCGGCTCACGCGCACGCGCACGCGGCGGCCGCGGCGGCGTCGGCCTACGACGCCAGCAAGTCCGCGTACTACCAGCAGGCGGCGGCTGCCTACCCTGCGGCGGCGCCCCCCCAGCCGCAGCCCACATACGACGCCACAGCTGCTAAGCCTGCCTACTCAACTCCTGCTACATACGCTCAGGTGAGATCATACTTCCATGTTGCTTGAAATATATCTCTATTTTCATTATTTATGGCTAGTTTCATAGGTTCCAGATAATGTTTTAGAAAGCTATCTGACGGATAGTGCCATAGATCTGTCAGATTGCTATGTAGAACTTATGAAACTAGCCTTTCTTTTAAAAACCATTGGAGTGTAGTGGTGAATTACTCAAATGTGACATTTTAATCTGGATAATTCAGAAATAGTTGAATATGTTTTTAATTTTTCACCATTGCAATCTTATGACCAACTATTTGCAGTCACACTCGTAAATTAAAGTACCCTGAATAGTCACCTTTTGTAGAAACCATAAGTCTTCCATTCCATATTGGCAAATACCAGAGCATGCCTATCCTGAAAATGTCTTGATGGTATACTATTTATTAGGCACTGATTGTTTTTTAATGGCTATGGTAACATTAATATGGGTTACGCTTACAATTATTATCATGTCCTAAATGGTACAGGACATCCAATAATGTTGGTTACCCATAAGAAAACAGTCATTTTTTATAATTGATTGTTATGTTGTTAAGAAAAACCATGTCTAAGCAGGAAACAAACAGACAATATTTAATTTATTTCAAAAGATGCTATTGTTTGTGACATTTACAACCAATCAACTATGGGCACAAAGTGGTCATTTATAGTATTTCAATGTTTATTCCATCCCAATGCCATAAATACATTTTCCAGTTTTACAGTTTAACTATTACTAAAAGTTGGTGTTGGAGATTTGCCAGTTTTTTTATTACACATTTCTGTAATTCTTTCAAATAGTCCAGAAACTGAGTAATTATAGATTTATTTACTTGGAATACATTTTATTGAGACCAGTGGCTCCCTGAGTATTTTATAATAGCCCGCAATTCATAGCTTGCCCAGAAGCCATATTAACATTTAATTACACTAGAACGGTATAGCAACCTTGGGGGTGAGACAAATACGATTCTTGACGTCAATGAATTAGTGCGATTGATTTATCATGTTGAAGCCACACCAT
>NWSH02000537.1:698752-770756 GCA_002382865.2 Heliothis virescens
GGCGGCGGCGGCGGGCCGCGGCGCGGGCGGCGGCGCGCTGCGCTGCGAGCTGTGCGACGTCACGTGCACGGGCGCCGACGCCTACGCCGCCCACGTGCGCGGCATCAAGCACCAGAAGGTCGTCAAGCTGCACACCATGCTCGGCAAGCCCATCCCCTCCACCGAGCCCACCAAGCTCGGACAAGGTACGCCCGCCTCATCATACCATGCTGTACCTACATCTGCTTCACTTTATTTACTAACTCACAAAAAATTCAACAAGATCTAAATCGAACATTAAAATGCACTCGATTTTGTTTGAAAAAGAACTTCAGTTCTTTGAAATTTGGATAGTGGTTATGGCACCTACTGCTTGTGTATGAGTGAACTAGTTTTTGAAATTAGATTGTTTTTCTTTCAATTATAAAGTGACTTAATTTTTGCTAATTGCCATATATTCTACACTTTGTTTTCAACATCATGTACAGAAAATACAAACCTGATCTTGATAAAATGCAAATAATAGATGCAATTTTGGATCCTTATTTCGTAATAAATGTGTTTTTGTATAACTTTAATTTGTAAAATTGTGTCAACTGAAGTAGAAACTTCTGTGTAAGACTGTGTTGTAAATCAGATATGCTCTCCAAGTACGACGCGAGTTGTACGGAGAACATATTTGTGGATGCCCCGCATCTGTGCTGACACCCGCATCGCCACAACGCCATATCTGTATAAGTGCGCGTCTAGTTGGCAGTTAGTATTGCAATAGTCAAATTTTCTCATCGTTTACCATTTGGACACCCAGTACAGATATGTAGAGTGTGTTATATGGGCCTTTTTTATAACATTACAAAACTTATATTGAACAAAACGTAAGACAAAACAAGAACAGAAAATAAATAAAAACATGTAGAAAGGGCCCAAAAAGATCCAACAAAACAGTAAAATCTAGGGGCTAATGAGTAACGAGAGAAAATTTGACTTTTCCGATCTATCAGCCAAAAAGACGGTGGCTGGGGCGCCGAAGATCGCATTCGTTGCGTCCGGCGGGCTCAGTACCGTGGCCGGAACCTCCACCAAACAACCAAACCCTGCCCAAGGCGAGAAAGACAAGGACGGCTCCGACAAGGACGACGACGCCGACGCCGAGCCCGAGGTGCAGCCCGTCGGCCAGGACTACATCGAGGAGATCCGCGGCGACGACGGCAAGGCGCTCAGCTTCAACTGCAAGCTCTGCGACTGCAAGTTCAACGACCCCAACGCCAAGGAGATGCACATGAAGGGGCGCCGCCACCGCCTGCAGTACAAGAAGAAGGTAACTACACGCACCTCATATGCGCCACTCTAACTTGAATACACTTGACCCAATGATTACTTAGTAAAAGGTTTGAGTCGCGCGTAGAGCCTGGCCGGCTTGAAGCTGGCCAAGAGCTCCGCGCGACACATGATGACACTCGCGCATGAGGGCACGGCGTCATACGCGCACACACTGCTGTACCCGTCACCTGTGCTAACGCGCCTCCCCCGCAGGTGCAGCCCGACCTGGAGGTGAAGGTGAAGCCGTCCATGCACCAGCGCAAGCTGGCCGAGGCCAAGGCGCAGCGCATGATGGTGCGCGACGAGATGTGGGCGCGGCGACGCATGCACGATGTACGTATAATCGCTTGTTTACTAATTATTGTACAAATTACTTATAATAGTAATTACTTTAGGCCCATAATCTTTATAAGAGACTGGCTTGTTGTATTATAATGTTAATCGTTTTGTCTCAGGGTATGGAGGAGGAGGAGCGCATGTACTGGGAGGGCGGCATGGAACCGTGGTGGGGTCGCGGGCCAGTGCCGCCGCCAATGCACCACCATCATCACGTCAGTATTAACGATACAAGCACTAGCCTATGCTAAGCAAAGAAAAATTAGATTTTGTTCATAGGTTGATCATTTTCTACTGATAATAAATTACTTTTGAATTGGTTGATGGCTAAAAACTCGAAAGTTACAGATTGTATTGTAGCTAAGTGGAATCATACGTAACAATAATGGTGTCGTGTGTCAGGGCATGGGCATGCCGTACGGGCCGGTGGGGCGGCGGCCGGAGACGTCGGACGACCGGCACGTGCTGGCCAAGCACGCGGAGATCTACCCGGCCGACCAGCAGCTGCAGGAGATCCAGCGCGCCGTGTCGCACACCGAGAAGGCGCTCAAGTCGCTGTCCGACGCGCTCGCCGAACAGGCCAAGCCCAAGGTCACTACAATCTCATACTGCACAATAACATGTTTGCACTAGACAAAAGTAGATTCTTCCTTGACTGAAAAAGTCAATTAACAACATTTTTTTAATCGTTATGGTATTCATGTTCTCTCCTATAGGGTGCTGCTAAACCTGTTAAATCTGAAGACAAGAAAGATGATAAGCCTGAAGGAAAGGAAGATGGTCGGGATAATCAATTGTGAGTAAAGTCCGGTTTTTATTTTGTACATAATGTTATTTACTTATTCTCTATAGTTATTGTATTTTATTTACAAATTGCACTTGATGGATTTATTTATTACCATATACATTATTTTCGTTGTACCTTTTTAAAGCAAGGAGATTTATGTAATTTTTCTTTTGTTTGGTTTTAACTAAGTTGAAATCAAGTTAAATGAAATGGTCGTAAGTTATAAAAAATAATAATAGAATGACTAGTGTAAGGTATAACAAGACTGTATTCAAATTAACTGGGATTCTTTTGTAGATATTTGTGGTTAGAAGGAACTGATTAAAATGTCTCACTTTTATTAAATTGATAAAAATATGAAATGAGGAAAACAATGTTCAAATGTTTGAAACGGTTTATCATTAGGCACGGGCGATGTACCCTGGGCCCACATAACATGCACACTCCCGCGCAGGTTCTCGTTCGTGTGCGAGGGCGAGGCGGGCGCCGCCGCCCCCGGCGCGCGCGCGCTGAAGGGCGTGATGCGCGTGGGGCTGCTGGCCAAGGGGCTGCTGCTCAAGGGCGACCGCGACGTGCGCCTCGTCGTGCTGTGCCACGACCGCCCCACCGTCACGCTGCTCAAGCGCGTCGCCACCGACCTGCCCGCGCACCTGGCGCGTGTCCGCGTGAGTGTGCCGCGTGTGCCCGCCCGCCACACCCGCGCCGCGCCCGCACTCACACCCTGCCCCCATCCACAGGCCGGCGACGAGCCCAAGTACAAGGTGGAGCTGCTGGCGGCCGAGGGCGCCGTGTCGGTGTCGGACGGCGGCGTGTCGGTGCTGGTGAGCCTGACGTCGGCCGTGATGCGCGAGCCGCAAGGTGGGTGTGGCGCCGCCCAAGGCGATGTCGACCTCGCCAATTTCGCACACACACCTCTATTGTCACTTCTGATGCTGTCGGCCGTCTTATTCAATTCTAGACGATACTTAGCGCGCTGACGATACTGACACGGACGAGTGGAAATTGGTAGTCGAAATCGTCACTTTTTACTCCACCCAACGGAGGACCGATCAGCTCAGAACAAACTATCTAGATTATGGTATCATATATTTTATATTCTTTGTATTATGTATTTTACTGAGTATTTTGTTTTAAATCTCTTGTGTGACAATGAAAAAAAAAAAGATAATTTGTTCAAAGTTTACCGCCCGGCGCCTATCGCGTCGGGCAATGTGTTGAATGCTTATTTTTAGGTGTGAGTAGGTAAGATGCAGCGAGAAGAAAAGGATTTTTGATCATCTATCACCATATATCACGTGCGTTGACTCTGCACTGGTATATAACTCTACTGAAACGGAGCAAACATTAATTGTATATCTATTCCTATATATTTATTATTTTCTTTATTTACGATATGATATAATTCTAATACCCAATTGACTTGTTAGGACTAATTTAGTAGATTTCATCAATTGTTATAAAACATTGGCACGTTACGTGCGGCGTACAGTAGTATTGCGAGCAGGCGCAGGCTTCACAGTACCTCGGCCTGAGCCAGTAGCGCTGGTCCCGCCAGGCTAGGTTTAGGGCTGCTCATGTTTGCCCCGTTTTTGTCGATGTTTTGATGGTCAAACACCCTTTGTGTTGTTGTCGCTAGACGGTGGCGACATAAAGCGAGACGACAAGGATGTGCTACCGCGGCAGAAGTGTTTGGACGCGTTGGCCGCCCTTCGGCACGCCAAGTGGTTCCAGGTACAGCGCCTCATTCTAACGTGTGCGCACTCCACTCGCACTTGGCAGCTCTGCTCTTGCTCTCCACTCACTATACTATTTACTGAGCTTTACATTTTTTTATCATTTCAATGCGGGAGTGCGCACGTATTTTTTAGTCACATGTTTATTTATTTTTACCAAAGTAGTAGTCTTTTTATGTTAAAATTCGAGTCAAGCGAACTCCCATGAACATGTGGCTACAAGTGCTTTTGTGTGTGCCCAAGCTGCGTTTCCCCGCACTCTGTAGCCAATGGGAGGGTACACGCGAACAGGAAACGCAGTTTCTGTGAACTGTCCCCACTCTGATTGGTCCGTGGGCGACGCTCGCGCTGCGCCGTGCGGCACTAACCGCGTGTCGTGTGCAGGCTAGGGCGGCCACGCTGCAGTCCTGCGTCATCATCATCCGCATCATGCGCGACCTGTGCCGCCGCATCCCCAACTGGACGCCGCTCAACCCCTACGTACGTATCGCCTCATCTACCTCTATCTGCTGCCTAACCCTCGGACATGATGATACTCGATGACGAGTCGTAACGTGCTCGAACACTGCGGTGAGCTAGCGACAGTGTCGAGTTATTCGACGCTCCGCGATGTTCATCGCCGGTTCAGTACTTAATGACGACATGGCACTCTGATCCTTTATTTTATTAGACGTTTTAAAATGTCATTTGATAATATTCTTTTATGGTTTAAATATTTGTGGTAATATGGTAGAACCTTTCGAAATGGAATTTGGTAATATAATTTGAGAAAACCGGGGCACTGTTTTTTTGTGTGGGTTTGAGAAATAATGTCCGTCGACGATAAGCGTCCGACGTGTGGCGGCAGCAGTACAGCGCGTGTTGCAGGCCATGGAGCTGCTGGTGGCGGGCGTGATGCAGTCGGCGGGCGCGGCGCTGTCGCCGGGCGAGGCGCTGCGCCGCGTCATGGAGGCGGCGGCCGGCGGCCTGCTGCTGGAGCACGGGCCCGGCCTGCGCGACCCCTGCGAGAAGGACCTCATCGTCAGTACCCACGCCCACGCCCCTTAACACGACCAGTTTTAATTCAGCTTTCAACAACACTTTACACTACGACCACACGTTTTCATTCAGTACTAGTATACCTTTACATGGTAACAGAATATTTCAATCTCTAAAACACCTACACAGAGCAATTAAAATAATAATTCTGATAGGAGTCTATATTATTAAAAAAAAAATGAAATAATAATGACTCATAATTTATTTTGTTCTTTAGGATGCCCTCGGCAGCCTCCCACCTCAGAAACGTGAAGATCTGACTGCCTCTGCGCAACAATTCCTTAGACAAATTGCCTTCAGGCAAATACACAAGGTAAGATTTTTGGGTCAATTCTATATCAGTATGTAAATAGCGTTTCTATTTAGACAAAAGATCAGAAACAATAATGTATCTGATAATATGGTGTAATGTACAGGTGCTGGACATGGAACCACTGCCCAAACTGAAGCACGCGACGGGCGCGTGGAAGTTCCCGCGCAAGCGCAGGCGCTCCAACACCGATACCGAAGCCGACACGCCCAACGGTACCTACATCCATCACTATACTAAATTGAGGATCAATTACTGTTCATTACCCTTGCAAAACTCAGTGCTATAAATGACGCAATTGCATTAATTTCTCATGTGAATAATTTCCGGATATGATGAGACTTGATGACGAGTCGTAAGATGCTCAAAACTGCGGTGAGCTAGCGAAAGCGTCGAGTTATTCGACGCTCCGCATTGTTCTCCGCCGGTTGAGTGTTTGATGACGACATGGCACTCTGATCCTAACACTATCATATTAGAATTAACACTTTACAGTTGAATTAAAGGTATCTGAAACTTATCTGTCGATGTGTTAATTCTTCAGGTGAAGGCAAGGTTGTTAAAACTGAAGAGAAGATGGACGCGTCAGAGAACCAAACCAAGAAGTAACGCTCCNGTGCTGCCGCCGCGCTGCCGCTGCTGTCCTGCCGCGCCGGCGCTGGTGCTGCCGCCGCGCTGCCGCTGCTGTCCTGCCGCGCCGGCGCTGGTGCTGCCGCCGCGCTGCCGCTGCTGTCCTGCCGCGCCGGCGCTGGTGCTGCCGCCGCGCTGCCGCTGCTGTCCTGCCGCGCCGGCGCTGGTGCTGCCGCCGCGCTGCCGCTGCTGTCCTGCCGCGCCGGCGCTGGTGCTGCCGCCGCGCTGCCGCTGCTGTCCTGCCGCGCCGGCGCTGGTGCTGCCGCCGCGCTGCCGCTGCTGTCCTGCCGCGCCGGCGCTGGTGCTGCCGCCGCGCTGCCGCTGCTGTCCTGCCGCGCCGGCGCTGGTGCTGCCGCCGCGCTGCCGCTGCTGTCCTGCCGCGCCGGCGCTGGTGCTGCCGCCGCGCTGCCGCTGCTGTCCTGCCGCGCCGGCGCTGGTGCTGCCGCCGCGCTGCCGCTGCTGTCCTGCCGCGCCGGCGCTGGTGCTGCCGCCGCGCTGCCGCTGCTGTCCTGCCGCGCCGGCGCTGGTGCTGCCGCCGCGCTGCCGCTGCTGTCCTGCCGCGCCGGCGCTGGTGCTGCCGCCGCGCTGCCGCTGCTGTCCTGCCGCGCCGGCGCTGGTGCTGCCGCCGCGCTGCCGCTGCTGTCCTGCCGCGCCGGCGCTGGTGCTGCCGCCGCGCTGCCGCTGCTGTCCTGCCGCGCCGGCGCTGGTGCTGCCGCCGCGCTGCCGCTGCTGTCCTGCCGCGCCGGCGCTGGTGCTGCCGCCGCGCTGCCGCTGCTGTCCTGCCGCGCCGGCGCTGGTGCTGCCGCCGCGCTGCCGCTGCTGTCCTGCCGCGCCGGCGCTGGTGCTGCCGCCGCGCTGCCGCTGCTGTCCTGCCGCGCCGGCGCTGGTGCTGCCGCCGCGCTGCCGCTGCTGTCCTGCCGCGCCGGCGCTGGTGCTGCCGCCGCGCTGCCGCTGCTGTCCTGCCGCGCCGGCGCTGGTGCTGCCGCCGCGCTGCCGCTGCTGTCCTGCCGCGCCGGCGCTGGTGCTGCCGCCGCGCTGCCGCTGCTGTCCTGCCGCGCCGGCGCTGGTGCTGCCGCCGCGCTGCCGCTGCTGTCCTGCCGCGCCGGCGCTGGTGCTGCCGCCGCGCTGCCGCTGCTGTCCTGCCGCGCCGGCGCTGGTGCTGCCGCCGCGCTGCCGCTGCTGTCCTGCCGCGCCGGCGCTGGTGCTGCCGCCGCGCTGCCGCTGCTGTCCTGCCGCGCCGGCGCTGGTGCTGCCGCCGCGCTGCCGCTGCTGTCCTGCCGCGCCGGCGCTGGTGCTGCCGCCGCGCTGCCGCTGCTGTCCTGCCGCGCCGGCGCTGGTGCTGCCGCCGCGCTGCCGCTGCTGTCCTGCCGCGCCGGCGCTGGTGCTGCCGCCGCGCTGCCGCTGCTGTCCTGCCGCGCCGGCGCTGGTGCTGCCGCCGCGCTGCCGCTGCTGTCCTGCCGCGCCGGCGCTGGTGCTGCCGCCGCGCTGCCGCTGCTGTCCTGCCGCGCCGGCGCTGGTGCTGCCGCCGCGCTGCCGCTGCTGTCCTGCCGCGCCGGCGCTGGTGCTGCCGCCGCGCTGCCGCTGCTGTCCTGCCGCGCCGGCGCTGGTGCTGCCGCCGCGCTGCCGCTGCTGTCCTGCCGCGCCGGCGCTGGTGCTGCCGCCGCGCTGCCGCTGCTGTCCTGCCGCGCCGGCGCTGGTGCTGCCGCCGCGCTGCCGCTGCTGTCCTGCCGCGCCGGCGCTGGTGCTGCCGCCGCGCTGCCGCTGCTGTCCTGCCGCGCCGGCGCTGGTGCTGCCGCCGCGCTGCCGCTGCTGTCCTGCCGCGCCGGCGCTGGTGCTGCCGCCGCGCTGCCGCTGCTGTCCTGCCGCGCCGGCGCTGGTGCTGCCGCCGCGCTGCCGCTGCTGTCCTGCCGCGCCGGCGCTGGTGCTGCCGCCGCGCTGCCGCTGCTGTCCTGCCGCGCCGGCGCTGGTGCTGCCGCCGCGCTGCCGCTGCTGTCCTGCCGCGCCGGCGCTGGTGCTGCCGCCGCGCTGCCGCTGCTGTCCTGCCGCGCCGGCGCTGGTGCTGCCGCCGCGCTGCCGCTGCTGTCCTGCCGCGCCGGCGCTGGTGCTGCCGCCGCGCTGCCGCTGCTGTCCTGCCGCGCCGGCGCTGGTGCTGCCGCCGCGCTGCCGCTGCTGTCCTGCCGCGCCGGCGCTGGTGCTGCCGCCGCGCTGCCGCTGCTGTCCTGCCGCGCCGGCGCTGGTGCTGCCGCCGCGCTGCCGCTGCTGTCCTGCCGCGCCGGCGCTGGTGCTGCCGCCGCGCTGCCGCTGCTGTCCTGCCGCGCCGGCGCTGGTGCTGCCGCCGCGCTGCCGCTGCTGTCCTGCCGCGCCGGCGCTGGTGCTGCCGCCGCGCTGCCGCTGCTGCACTCCCCCGTACATCCAGCGCAAACAGCGTTACTCTTATTCTATCTTTTTAGTTAATATGTGCAAATCGATCCAATATTTTGTATTATCTGTGTATGAGTTACACAAAATTTATTTTTTTGGTCACACGAACTGTGGTGATGATCTGTCCATAAAAAAATATTCTAATACACAAAAAATAAATGCCGCGGTTTATAGTAGTGTTTAATATTAGTTAGGATTAGACTATTCTATATAATGTAAGTAGTGTTAGAGTACGCGAAGAGACAGGGATAGTCGAATCGACCAGATACTAATCGCTGTGAAGGAATTGTCATAGAGATGATTGCGATTAGATTATATGGATCTGCCTCAGACTGGCAATACTCGGATAACAAAAGGAGACGAGAACCAAGTGTTTTTAAAGCTTGGCACGAAGTCGAAGTCAGTCTCGCGTGTGGCCAGTCTGCGGGCATTTGAGAGACGAGTGTAGGTTACAGTATTGACTTTATTCATATTTAGTTCCTTACCGGTCTAGCCTTGCCGGACCCGGTACGTTATCCTGCGACAATGCAGTTTATTTTTAATGAACTTAACTATATTTATTAGTTTAGTAAGGTGTATATTTTTCGTGTATGTATTTTTAAGCTGCCTCTAAAGACGGCGATATGTGAAAGTATATATAGTAACCAAGGATTCGTGTAAAGAATTGCGTATTCGTCCTTCATTGGAATCAAAAATAATGTTGAGATATGTGGCAGTAGTGTGTCTCGTATCAAGTTGTATACTTTAGGCTCGCGTCTATAGTTTTACTTTGTATTTTAGGAAACAAAGTAATCTCTGGTGTATACATTAAGGACCGGTTTTGATGTTCATCTAAATTTATTGATCACATTTTTGTTTTGTTAAGCTCAAAATGCCTTATTTACGCGAGATCTAGGTTTAAAAGCAAAATCTAAGTTTCAAATGCTATGTTCGCTAACAGAGCAAGGCGAACACGATGTTTCTGCAAGGCACGAACATTATATTATACTATCTTTGACTCGTCTAGAAATCGTATCGCACCAAGTTATAATTAAAAATGAAAATTCGGTGTGATGTATTTAATATATTGATTTAATTTATAGGGTTATAATGTTGTGACCCAATAAAATTTAGATAGATTTAACAAAGACTAGACTCTGTAAAACCTTTTTTATTTTTATTCTGTAAACCACTTTGGGAGATTAATGTCAATAAAGATAATGACGAAAATTATTTATTATTTTATTTAAAACCTATTGAATGTCTTATGTTGGTATGCAAACGTTACGAATCAAACAATTGTGTACCAAATGTTGCAACACTGCCACGTTACAGCGTTTTAAACAGATTCGCCCATCGATTTGGGATACCACTATCGTTTGTTAGATTGGCAATGCGTGGCAAATAACTTTGTGGTACGAGTCCAAAAACAGGAAATGACAACCGGTGATGCCAAACTAGTGGCCGTCGGATTTGGACGGTCACCCAAACTTGGAGCCTGTCCACAAGGTGTGAATTCACCGAATTTTCTCGTTTGTTCACGCGACCGTATCGCCCAGAAAGGTATCAAAACTGGAAAATTGCCCTTTCTACATCAGTAAACAATATATTCGCTTTCCAAGTTTGAATGGGGCTAGATCCGGTTCTAGAACTATCGTGCTTGCTGGGGTTACGAGAACTATCGTGCGGGTGTAGGATTCACGGTGACCATCGGCGCTGATTTGTCTGAACATCGTCTTACAAACAAAGCAACTCGCGAGATGCAGCACCGATCTTGTACGCCGCGCGTCACCGCTGCGTCAAGATGCGTCGCGCTGCGCCGCGTCTCGGTGTGAGTATTCTGTGCGCGACCGAATTCGGTTCACAGAGTACTTTTTATATGGTTCGGTTCGATCGAACATTGAATTAATATGAGCTGTTAGATGTTAGCAATAAAACACATTAATTTGGCAGTTGTATATATTTAACTATTACAGAATATTTCTTTACAATAATTTCTTTGTACAATATGGGGATAAAAATCTTGCTTGTGTTCAATAAAAATAAAATGCAACACAAGGCTAAAGTTGTCAAAAACGTGACAAAATATATATCTTTACAAAAAAAGAGGCTGTTAAGAGACGAAAATATATTACAGGGTCACACTTTACAGATAATTACAATAGTATACAATTTAATATAATGTCGATATAGGTATTATATATTTTAACTAACAGAAACGAGTTATTGTGTATTTGGGACGAATAATTTGCATTTTATTCCTTTGAACCACAAATAAAATTGAAAATAATTAAGTACATGTAAGATACACAGTAAACATAAATTTTGTTACAATTTCAACGGATGTAGGGCTANGTATGAGTTACACAAAATTTATTTTTTTGGTCACACGAACTGTGGTGATGATCTGTCCATAAAAAAATATTCTAATACACAAAAAATAAATGCCGCGGTTTATAGTAGTGTTTAATATTAGTTAGGATTAGACTATTCTATATAATGTAAGTAGTGTTAGAGTACGCGAAGAGACAGGGATAGTCGAATCGACCAGATACTAATCGCTGTGAAGGAATTGTCATAGAGATGATTGCGATTAGATTATATGGATCTGCCTCAGACTGGCAATACTCGGATAACAAAAGGAGACGAGAACCAAGTGTTTTTAAAGCTTGGCACGAAGTCGAAGTCAGTCTCGCGTGTGGCCAGTCTGCGGGCATTTGAGAGACGAGTGTAGGTTACAGTATTGACTTTATTCATATTTAGTTCCTTACCGGTCTAGCCTTGCCGGACCCGGTACGTTATCCTGCGACAATGCAGTTTATTTTTAATGAACTTAACTATATTTATTAGTTTAGTAAGGTGTATATTTTTCGTGTATGTATTTTTAAGCTGCCTCTAAAGACGGCGATATGTGAAAGTATATATAGTAACCAAGGATTCGTGTAAAGAATTGCGTATTCGTCCTTCATTGGAATCAAAAATAATGTTGAGATATGTGGCAGTAGTGTGTCTCGTATCAAGTTGTATACTTTAGGCTCGCGTCTATAGTTTTACTTTGTATTTTAGGAAACAAAGTAATCTCTGGTGTATACATTAAGGACCGGTTTTGATGTTCATCTAAATTTATTGATCACATTTTTGTTTTGTTAAGCTCAAAATGCCTTATTTACGCGAGATCTAGGTTTAAAAGCAAAATCTAAGTTTCAAATGCTATGTTCGCTAACAGAGCAAGGCGAACACGATGTTTCTGCAAGGCACGAACATTATATTATACTATCTTTGACTCGTCTAGAAATCGTATCGCACCAAGTTATAATTAAAAATGAAAATTCGGTGTGATGTATTTAATATATTGATTTAATTTATAGGGTTATAATGTTGTGACCCAATAAAATTTAGATAGATTTAACAAAGACTAGACTCTGTAAAACCTTTTTTATTTTTATTCTGTAAACCACTTTGGGAGATTAATGTCAATAAAGATAATGACGAAAATTATTTATTATTTTATTTAAAACCTATTGAATGTCTTATGTTGGTATGCAAACGTTACGAATCAAACAATTGTGTACCAAATGTTGCAACACTGCCACGTTACAGCGTTTTAAACAGATTCGCCCATCGATTTGGGATACCACTATCGTTTGTTAGATTGGCAATGCGTGGCAAATAACTTTGTGGTACGAGTCCAAAAACAGGAAATGACAACCGGTGATGCCAAACTAGTGGCCGTCGGATTTGGACGGTCACCCAAACTTGGAGCCTGTCCACAAGGTGTGAATTCACCGAATTTTCTCGTTTGTTCACGCGACCGTATCGCCCAGAAAGGTATCAAAACTGGAAAATTGCCCTTTCTACATCAGTAAACAATATATTCGCTTTCCAAGTTTGAATGGGGCTAGATCCGGTTCTAGAACTATCGTGCTTGCTGGGGTTACGAGAACTATCGTGCGGGTGTAGGATTCACGGTGACCATCGGCGCTGATTTGTCTGAACATCGTCTTACAAACAAAGCAACTCGCGAGATGCAGCACCGATCTTGTACGCCGCGCGTCACCGCTGCGTCAAGATGCGTCGCGCTGCGCCGCGTCTCGGTGTGAGTATTCTGTGCGCGACCGAATTCGGTTCACAGAGTACTTTTTATATGGTTCGGTTCGATCGAACATTGAATTAATATGAGCTGTTAGATGTTAGCAATAAAACACATTAATTTGGCAGTTGTATATATTTAACTATTACAGAATATTTCTTTACAATAATTTCTTTGTACAATATGGGGATAAAAATCTTGCTTGTGTTCAATAAAAATAAAATGCAACACAAGGCTAAAGTTGTCAAAAACGTGACAAAATATATATCTTTACAAAAAAAGAGGCTGTTAAGAGACGAAAATATATTACAGGGTCACACTTTACAGATAATTACAATAGTATACAATTTAATATAATGTCGATATAGGTATTATATATTTTAACTAACAGAAACGAGTTATTGTGTATTTGGGACGAATAATTTGCATTTTATTCCTTTGAACCACAAATAAAATTGAAAATAATTAAGTACATGTAAGATACACAGTAAACATAAATTTTGTTACAATTTCAACGGATGTAGGGCTAATAGAGAATTAAGATTGGAAATACTGCCAAGGAGATCAAGATCAAATAACATCTTATAAATGAACAACATTATTATCTATTCAATATATGAAACTGCCAATCTTTACAAATATAGGACGTGAACATGGCAGTGATGTTTACAACAGTCCAAATATAGCCCGCAGTATAACAATAGTGTGTGGTGGCACTTCTGTGCCGAAACTGCCAGTCAGGCAAAAGTTTCATGTCTAAAGAAATAACTGAAACCTACGTGTAATCAGGGAAATTAAGATTTTTCCTTAAGTTCAAACTAACGTAGGTTTCAATAAATCTTTAGCAAAATGTACAAAGCTGGTTTCACATAATTCCAATAGGTGTTCTCTTATTATTAATAGGTATCGACTATGCCTTGTTGTTGAGCTTCTACAGCCAAGAGTTACTAAAGAGGCAGATGTTGTAATGGTAATTTGCCATCAAATTGTACTTAGCATTCCTCACAAAGATCTAACATGCGTTAGTACTATGAGATTGAACAGTCTGTTACCATTTTACACAAGAGTTGCCTGGCGTGAAGGCTACAAAAAGGGATAAACTCTTGCTCAAGTACTGGAATTATGAAAAGTTTTATCTACAGGTTACATCAGATTTCATGACCGAATTGTTTATTACTTTATTGTTTCTAAAATAAATGATTGGGGTAAATTAATAGTATCTTCAAAAGTTTGCTTTTCAAATTGAAAACAACTCCAGAGATAGTTATTTTTTATATATTTTTTTATATTTGGGTAAAATGCATAAAATATTATACATAAACATTGATTTAAACATATGTTTAAAAACAGTTTATTAAGAGGCAGGTGGAAGCCAACTAAAACATGCGATAAATTTAAATTGTCAAATAAAAATAATTTTTTCTCAGAATTTTACACTTTTTTGTATTTTTTTTTTATTTTTTAACTTTTATGTTTTTTTTTTGTTTTTATGGTTTTATTTTTTTGGAAGTTCAATTTTATATTTTTTTTGTTCTTTCAATTGAGTGTCGAATTTTTTTATAACTTTTCAAAAAATTAAACTGTTTTGAGAGACACTTTTATTTATAACTCTAATCAGTTTTCTTATATGTAACTTGTTTTTAAAAATTATTTATTGTACTTTAATTATTCAGCTCGGCCAAGTGCCTCTTATGTAAAATCTTTATAAAACTTATACGTAACGCGATATAAAATGCCAGGTGTTTAGTAATACATCAAATTGTGAGTGCTTCGGGCTATGAGGGACAACGTCCTGATGGTGAAACTTTACAAATAAATAAAATTAAAAAACAAAACTTAACAATTTCTAGTCTAGATTTAATTCTAGGATCTAGCTATTGTAAACTTAACGAAACAATAATTACGAGGCATCGATGAAAACATATCGGTAGATGCCGAATCTTAACCAGAATAATAAACTACATGTGATCTAACGACTAATTTATTCGACTAAAATTATTTTACAAAAATGTAGAAATATATGAACTTTAATAAACAACAGAATTTCGATTCGAGTTCATGCGTAAAATAAAAAGCTGTAAAACTGTGGCCCACTAAACTAAAAAAGTGAATTTCATAATATAAAATATGTTCAGTTCATAGACGTGATTGTTTGATGACGTCATAACCCACAAGGGACAGAATTCCTAACTGTGTAAGTATTATTTTATACAATCTTTGTATTACTTTAAAGATATGCATTGTTAGTATCCTCACATATTATAATAGGAATTCTGCTAATCGCGTACAACTCTTATCGACAAGAAAGCATCAAAATATAATTTTACTCATTTCTATTCATTTTACACGTGAAAAACGACAATAGCTATATTGTAAAACCATTTTGATGCAATCTTGTCGTAATGCTAGATATCTTTTATTTAACATTATACATACATAACAAAGAATACTTTTTAAGCTTTCTCAATTTGAGACATCTGTTAACATGTCTAACAACATGTAAATAATTATATAGGACTATGAGGCATGAAAGATTATAGAAGGCATATAGCAGTAATTTGACAAGACTTGGAAATATTCGTTGGACGTATGTGTGTATTATTTCAGTCGAACGATCTTTATATTTGACACTCCTTACATTACAAGTCAAAAGCAAACAATGTGTAAATATATCGTATAAAACTTCTGTGTCCTCATAAGGAAGCCTTCAATAATCTTATGGTATCTAGCAACTGTATCATCACATCGTATATAAAGCATAGCCCAGCGCCAAATATAAGGCAACACAATCTTATAGCACCATTATTTAAGTTTTACGCGTTCGTCTGAACTTGCAAACGAATCGATGTTGTTGCGCCGCGTCCCTCCGCCGGACACTTACATTGTACTACTGAGTGGTGTCCGGCCATCCGCGGCGCGAGCCTAACGTACTGGTATTGAGCTGCAACCGTCGCGTCGGAGCATAACATCTAATAGTAGCACCTTTAAACGATTACTTCAACATCAAACACTGTACACATTCACAATATAATTTTGTTTCATATATTATCACAGGGAATTTGTCTTCTCCCATCGCACGCTCCCCCACATATGCGTCACGTGGCCGGGTCCTGGCTCCCTCCACGCAAAGCATGCATATCGTTATATTACTCTATACAATATATATTTTTTTGTCATTTACTCTTTCCTCATCACAAAAATACTATTTACATAAAAACCATACACGACCCTAAAATGAATATTTATGTATTTTTTTATTTCTTACTATTTACATGTATTAAATAACTTATAAATAAACAATAATAAATATTTAAAAACGAATAGGACGCCTTTTTGTCGAGGCAGCGTAATGACTTGTATTGCGACGCTCGTATCGTCGTACAGAACTGAAGGGACTATCGACTAGTGAACATGACTACACGCGAGTACAAGAGTCTTGGCTCAGTCTTGTCGGCGATGCCTGTGACTACTGCTAATTTGGCGAGCGCCGCCGCCGCCGCCGCCGGCGCCGCTACTGCTGCGGCCGGCGGCGGTCGCGGGTGCTGGCGCTCTGAGTTCATCCAACGTTAGTTTTGAGGTGCAATTTGTATTGTAACAACAAATACATTTACATGTGAGTAAGTTTATAATAAATCTATTTTCACTTAACTTTGGTCCGAATTGAGCACTGGGCTTATAATAGAAGGCTATTACAATGTGGCTAAAGAAATAATAACACTGGTGTAATACAACATTATTGCACTAGCTTGCACTATAACATAACAAAACAGAACTTTAAGTATTTGAGATCAATGAATAAGCAAATGAAAATGTCAAAAGCTGTATGTTAGCCTTTGTACAGTCTCTCCACGGCTGGGCGTCACTTCGGCTGCAGAGCGTTCCGCCTGCCAGTCGCGCCGCTGCACTAGCGATCCGCTCGGACGCCCTCGTCTGGCAGAGCGGCACTCCGACATGAGCAGCGATACAACGGTCGTTTCAATAAAAAGTCCACCTCAAAACGAAGCGAAAATAACTAATAAATACAACATGGCACTATGGAATGTAAACATATAATTTTCATAGTGGCACATTTATAGTAGGCAGTAGGTCTAGGCGCCGGCGGCCGGTATCATCGCTGCGGCCAGGCGTCGGCCAGGCGCAGGCCGGCCGCCAGCCGCGCCGCCGACACGCGGAACGTGCTCACGATCTTGTCGAACGAGTCGGGGTCGTACACCGACCGCGCCGTGTTGGTGAGGTCGAACGGCTCCTCCACGCACAGCAGCTTCCACTGGTGCGGGTCGTTCTTGTGGGCCCGCGCGGCGCGGCACGCCGCCACCGGCACCCGCGCGCCCGCCCGCACCGACACCGCCATCTTGTCGTACGGGAAGTCGGCGTAGTAGCGCAGCATGTGCAGGAACAGCTCCGCCAGCGTCGTGCGGTTGTGCTGGCGCCGCGCCTCGCCCGCCTCGCACGCGCGCGGCAGGATGGCCGGCTGCGTGCCGCCTGGGGGGGATGCAGGGAACAGTCAGTACACTCGGCAGGCTGCACGCGGCACAGGGGACGGGCTACTCACACTGCAGGAAGTGTATGACCATGAGGGTGAGGGAGTAGGACGACAGCGTGCGATGCCGCGCGTCGTTGATGTCGTGCGCCTGCGCCCACAGCTTCGTCAGCGCCACCAGCGGCCGCACGCGCCAGTCCACTGCAATGAAAGAACATGTGTATGTTACATCCGTACGAGACGAGTTCAAATGTATTGTATTAGGCATTGAAATCCTCAACAATGCCGTGATGATAAAACCCGTATGACTTTTGACAATCTCGGTACTCACGTCTTGAGTAACAGTGCAGGAGGTTAGTATTCCGAATGCCGACTACATTGTTGCAGTTGAGGTCCACTTGCAGACCGTTGCGCGAGTCGCGAAACTTCAGGATCGGGACCTTCGCCTGTATCAGCTCGGCGTCTGGAAAACATAAAATTTACTCATTGATTCTGCGCAAAGGAAGAGGGAAGTCCGCGATGGGCAATATGGCAACACGCGCGTACCTCGGAAGTTGGTCAGAGAAACACAGCTACAGTATTGACAAGTGTGGATGTACTCACTGGGGTCGAAGCTGCGTATGTAGGTGAGGATGTAGTTGAGGTGCAGCAGCGCATGCGCGCGCGGGTCCAGTTCGTCCACCGGCCGCACGTACAGGCACAGGTCCATGTCGGACGAGTCCAGCCCGAAGCCCGACATCGTCGACCCCACCACGTACAGCCCGTACCGAGGGAATATCGTCTGCACACGGTATAGCCACATCACATTCATGAAATAATTAATTGTACACTTTCCTAAAGTAAATTACTAAACAAGCGTTCCCTTTGGGATATAGCAGAAAGTTGTAAATTTTATTAACATGTAAAAGGGTATAGCGAACTATATAATTTATGTAATAAACGGAAATCAGCTTAACCTACCTTGATTGTGATGAAGAGATATCTCCAAAGGTTCATTTTCTTTCTGAAGGTTTCTTCTGTTTGTTGAGACTTTATGAACTTGTCCCAAATCTCTTGAGACAATGTGTCCCATTTTGAACCTAAACATATGAGTTTACTTATTTTCTGTTTTTATTTTTATAATATTGATACCACAAAAAAATATAATCAAGCAGTTTTAAAAAAAACTATTACATGTATAGCCAGATATTTACCACATCTGTAAATATTATAAATTATTAGCTAGACAATTGTTACAGATCCTTGAACCCAAACAGTCATCTTGTTTTCATCAACCTATCGCTACGATCAAATATTATGACAGTATAAATATGCACCACATCATAACACAATGAATTTTATTTGCATATATGTACATACATAAGTTTGTTGTTTACACGTAGCGCGCTATAATTGTATATTCCAATACATTTGTGCAAATAACACCGTTTTATGAAAATTACAATCAAAATTCGTCATATAGACTCTACTGTCCGAATTTTAAGTCTCTTTTCTCGCCTTCTTTTTACTAGTAATTTAAAACAAGACTTTTTATCAAATAAAATAGTGTGAAACTTTCACATCGTTGATTAACTACCCTCACATAAGAATTTTATTCATCCAGTTTAGCTAGCGTAGCTATTGTGCCGGTATCAAAACTCATCAGTAGTGACTTGACACTTCTGAACTGTCAAATTTCTTGTTGTACCGACGACAGCAATCAAGTTACCACAATCTGTCAAATTTCTGCACTCGATTTTCAACCTTATCGCAATGGGGGTAGGTTAATGTTTGTTTGCTAAAATTTGACAGATTCGTATACGTTGACCTGCTGTTGTCTGTACTTTCAAGGCGAGGATATCTTTTAGGCTGGACCCAGACCTATCGATGCCTTTCTTATAGAAGAGAAGAGAAAATAATTGAAACCAGGAGGTTACGATGCATTCGTCACAGACATCGCCGGTTTCACAAGCTGCAAGGTTACCATAGCAACGGCTAGTGTAAGTACTTACCATTAAGCAGGTCATCGGGCGTGAACTTGACCTGGAAGGGGTAGGAGCCGTTGAGGTAGCGCTCGGGCGCGATGCGGCGCTGCGGTCGCGCGTCCCGGCCGCGCCGGCCGCGCCACTCGCGCACCTGCCCGTACGCGCCCGCGTATTGCGTGCTCGCCGCGCGCTCCGAGCTGCGGGACGACTCCTCACCTGAAGCACACCCTGCTTTACAGTTTCTATTGAGGAGCTGCTTTCGAAGCTTTCACGACTTGGACTTAGAGAACGAGTCAGTTTCCTTATAATTTTAGCTAGTTCAGTTGTCAAAATAAATGATTTTTCTTTCTTTCTTTCTTTGTTCAGTCTGTGGTGGTCAGCTTTCAAATTGACTTACAGAATACGGTGCCAGTACTCTTACATTAATTGCTTAGGTACTGTCAAGCATCTGGTTCGATAAATTTGTTTACAATCTCGATACCCTTTGGTAAGGAGACGATAACGATCACATTTGGCAGTGGAAACCTAAGTTCAAGCGGAACACAGGTCCGTGCATGTGTGATACTTAGAGTTGGTTTCTGCAGCCGTGACGATAAAAAGTTTTACGTGAACTGTACCTGTTTATGAAAATGTTGACTGTGAGTCAACTCGTAATTGAATTACAAGAAATAGGGTGCCCTAATGACTACTGGTACTGTCTGGTTGAGCCCGACTATACCTTGCGAATTGCAGCGAGCAGACGAGGCAAATCCTTGCAGCTCTTGGTTAGTAGGAATGTTGTCAAACTTACGGGCTTCTGACTAGTCTAAGCGCCTGCTAAAAAATGTATAAATGACAGCCGGGACCCACCGAAATAACGTCCCTTCCGAAACACGGAGGAACTCGTTATGACAAGATGACGTTATAATGGTCACCCAGCTAGGGAATGACGCCAGGCATCGCTTAACCTTATGATTGGTGAACCCAACGCAAATTTCTCAAAAAAAGAAATTCGGGATATAAGATTCTCATCTTTGTGGATAACATTCCTTCAAACACAGGTGCAACATAGAGAATGCGCAGTGCATGAAGAAAATATATTTTTGCTAATGGATTTAGTATGACCGATTAAAAGCGGCCTGGTAACGGTAATCACTGAACGTTAGTGGAGTGGCGATAATTATATTTGTTACGGATTTTTTCAGTTTGACGCAGAAAAGTATAATTTTATTTAGTTTTAACATTTTGTGTACAATTGGCATGTACAGTCTGAATGACTTATTGTACAATTGAAGGAACAGAAATCTTAAGTGTACGTTTGTGTCTTTACATTAAACTATACTTTTCCGACTAGCTAGCAAGGCTAGCTAGGTCTAGGTTAGCACTTTTATGTGGGTAGTATACTTTCGTATCATTTTGATGCTTTAATGAAGTTAGTCTATAATTCGAACATGGACGGTTTTTCAACATTCATAATATTGATCTAAGCTTACCTTTGGAGCTAACATCTAACTCACAAGACATCTTGGGGACTTGTAATGAAAAATCTGCTGAGCGAGAATACTGCATTTGGTGCATTTGACGCATCCATAATGCGCATTATTCGAGAACATTCGTAATTACAACATTATTTCACTGTTCGCGTAATCTATGTGTCATACCAGGTACTCACATTCTACGAGTAATCATTTAAAATAGTTATTCTATTCAATACGTCGTTTTATTATGCCTATTTCTAGAGGGAAGACACTAGCTTTTGCGTAGTTGTATGCAGTATGTTAAAACCTTGAAAAAAGTTGTAGTGAGTCGATTCTAAATCTTATTTTGAGCACTATTCTATATTTTTTAACCTTGACCGATACTAGTCTTCGTGACGAAGCTTTTATCTGACAAATTCTTGTGAAGTTTAGATGCCTTCTAATCAAGTACTGAATTTTCAACTAATTTCCATTCTAGTGTAGTACTACCTACGTATAAAACAGTTCCGTTGCTCAATTTGTTAATCTCCAAATATGCATATCAGCGATTTTCTAGAAAATGGCTCCGGAATTCCGATCATTATTATTGCACTATTGGTATACTGAAGTTTTTTGTAGTAATTGCGTAGCAGCCAGCACCCACAAAACGTCTGTAAATAAGTATAAGTATAAGCGAATCACACGGCATAACGCCACTGTTCAGATTTTTATGCTAATTTGGAAATTGAACGGGCGATCAGTTCTCTGAAAGCGGATACTTCGCAGCTGTTATTTGGGTCGTCAAGCGAAGTAATGATGTTTCTCGTTCTATTTACCAACGAGAACAACTCGACTCCAGTCGAGGGAGCGTTCAACGTCTTTTAGTTTTTCGCGTCTTACGTAAAATTATATCGCGATTGTAATGCGCAGTTGTTCCGCTAATAGTTTACGATACTGCTATGCATGTTTAAATAACCTATGTTTTCTTATTAGAGTCGTGATTTCTGACATAATGATTCAGAAAATAATAAAGGCGGTAGGTAGGAAAAACATGTTACGTTATTATTTCTTCTTAGCAGTACAATCGGTGCAAAGCATGCTCTAAAAACACCTTTTACGTCATAGAAATAAAATAAAAGGTGTGCAAACGTAGGCATGCTTTAGATTTAGCGCGTCATTGCCCCAGTCGGTCATGAGAGCAAATGGGACGGGATAAACTGACTGTGCGCTATTTTTCTATCTTCCTCACATCGTATCTGTACCAACAGCTTCTCGAGAGATTCACACCGATCTATTTACTTATCTCTGACGTTCTCAAGGCGAAATCATTTAGATATTATTTACAATGTTATCTAATATTCAAAGTTAACGATAACTAAGCACACGTCAGACAACTGTCAACCTTTACGTGTGTGCAATAAAGCATAAAATGATAGCGCCGAGTTAAAGTATTTCAAGCATCTAAATATAACGACGCACCAGAAAATGTGTCTACAATGGGTTTTTATTCTGGGTCTACGAAATGTAGGTGTAGATTTACGCGTGCGAAAGTGTAAACAGGAGCGCCTACAGTTACGACATCACAGCTTTATAAGAATGTTTTAGGCAACAATAAACTTGTTTACATGTTGTCCCCTTTATTTTTAAACGTGTAAGCGTAAACTAGTGAGAACTGGTTGTTGTCATTTTCTCGCGCAATTTAGAAGAAGCTTACGTATAACCCGTGAGATATTCACTCTGGAATAATAATATTTAAGTGTGTTATCAAATCACGTTTTTAGTTTGTTACTAAACTACGCATGTAGTTTTGGCGCCGGTATATTGAGAAATAAGATCAAAAATAAAATGTGTGGCGCGTGAGAAGTCGCGTGTTGCGACCAATTAGCAACAACTGGCCCACTTTGTGAAGGATACTCTTTAGTTAGTGAATGTGCTGTAAAACTGCACATTATGTGATCTAGCTGTCTCCCACATCCATAATATTATACTAAGAAAATATACTTTTCACATCCAGATATAACTATTCTAGGACATTCTATCCTTTCCTATATTTCTCTTTATTTAGGTACTTTCATGTTGTTTCAATAATTTAAAATGAATTTATGATATAGTAAAGATTTGAACATTCATAGCGTAGTAGTAGAACATTACATGACTTTCAAATAAATTTATTCTATTCTATTCTATTCAACTTTCAGTTAACATGGCTTGTTCACCTACCTTCATATCTTAACATCATGATAAAGTACTAGTGATAATAGTAGAAAAATATAGCAGTTGCATATTTCCATACATTACTCATACCTCGGCTAATCGCACAATACAATGAAATGTTTCAACATTGTTGGGTGCAAATGTTTAATTACATGTTTTGCAGTATTTTTTTGCTGTTACCCTCTTCTAAAACAAACAACTAAAAGTAGAAGGTAACGCTTGTTGCTATGGCAAAAATTATGACTTTAATTGTTTGAGCGGTTTTGATAGTTAAAACTTATCTTGTAAGCCCAATATTTACCATGTATATTGTAATGTTTACAATCATATCTCTGATTGATTCTTAGTTGTCTTTACAATGAAATTAAAGGAACTAACCATGTAACCAGCACCATTCCACAAGTTTTTTTGAACTTTTTGGTACGGATCTAGATTTATCAGTGTGCCACTGATGGAGAGTTTGGAATACAACGTCATGAGGGTGGAATAAAAATATAAAACAGTAACACTTACTAAAATCCAAATTAGATCAAGATTTTAGGGAGATATTTTGTACCCACCACAATGTAGGTGCTGAGGATGCAGTATGAGTATGATTGTTATGCAGATAAATAGAGGTTTGTTACCTTTCTCTCCTGACTTGTTGGAGCCCGAGGCGTTGCTGGAGAGGCTGGAGTCGTCCGAGTCGTAGCCAAAGGCTGTGTTGTCCCCCGCGGCTTTGGCGCTGGGGTGGCGGTCGCGGCGCGGCTGCCAGCGGCGCGGCGTGGCGTGCGCGGCCGGCGAGCCCGCGCCCAGGCTCTGCAGCCCGTCCAGCGGGAAGTGGCGCGCGGCGCGCTCCTGCCCGCCCATCATGAACATCTGCCCCGGCCCCCCGAACGCCCCGCTCCCGTGATACATCATCGGCGCGCCCTCGTTCATGTCCGCCTCTATACCCTGCCGGCGGACCAGGTTATGAGCGACGTTCACCGGCGAATTAGAGACATAAGTTTTTAGCATACCGACCTGTATTTCGACCGTTAAATCCGNTTTTAGTTTTTCGCGTCTTACGTAAAATTATATCGCGATTGTAATGCGCAGTTGTTCCGCTAATAGTTTACGATACTGCTATGCATGTTTAAATAACCTATGTTTTCTTATTAGAGTCGTGATTTCTGACATAATGATTCAGAAAATAATAAAGGCGGTAGGTAGGAAAAACATGTTACGTTATTATTTCTTCTTAGCAGTACAATCGGTGCAAAGCATGCTCTAAAAACACCTTTTACGTCATAGAAATAAAATAAAAGGTGTGCAAACGTAGGCATGCTTTAGATTTAGCGCGTCATTGCCCCAGTCGGTCATGAGAGCAAATGGGACGGGATAAACTGACTGTGCGCTATTTTTCTATCTTCCTCACATCGTATCTGTACCAACAGCTTCTCGAGAGATTCACACCGATCTATTTACTTATCTCTGACGTTCTCAAGGCGAAATCATTTAGATATTATTTACAATGTTATCTAATATTCAAAGTTAACGATAACTAAGCACACGTCAGACAACTGTCAACCTTTACGTGTGTGCAATAAAGCATAAAATGATAGCGCCGAGTTAAAGTATTTCAAGCATCTAAATATAACGACGCACCAGAAAATGTGTCTACAATGGGTTTTTATTCTGGGTCTACGAAATGTAGGTGTAGATTTACGCGTGCGAAAGTGTAAACAGGAGCGCCTACAGTTACGACATCACAGCTTTATAAGAATGTTTTAGGCAACAATAAACTTGTTTACATGTTGTCCCCTTTATTTTTAAACGTGTAAGCGTAAACTAGTGAGAACTGGTTGTTGTCATTTTCTCGCGCAATTTAGAAGAAGCTTACGTATAACCCGTGAGATATTCACTCTGGAATAATAATATTTAAGTGTGTTATCAAATCACGTTTTTAGTTTGTTACTAAACTACGCATGTAGTTTTGGCGCCGGTATATTGAGAAATAAGATCAAAAATAAAATGTGTGGCGCGTGAGAAGTCGCGTGTTGCGACCAATTAGCAACAACTGGCCCACTTTGTGAAGGATACTCTTTAGTTAGTGAATGTGCTGTAAAACTGCACATTATGTGATCTAGCTGTCTCCCACATCCATAATATTATACTAAGAAAATATACTTTTCACATCCAGATATAACTATTCTAGGACATTCTATCCTTTCCTATATTTCTCTTTATTTAGGTACTTTCATGTTGTTTCAATAATTTAAAATGAATTTATGATATAGTAAAGATTTGAACATTCATAGCGTAGTAGTAGAACATTACATGACTTTCAAATAAATTTATTCTATTCTATTCTATTCAACTTTCAGTTAACATGGCTTGTTCACCTACCTTCATATCTTAACATCATGATAAAGTACTAGTGATAATAGTAGAAAAATATAGCAGTTGCATATTTCCATACATTACTCATACCTCGGCTAATCGCACAATACAATGAAATGTTTCAACATTGTTGGGTGCAAATGTTTAATTACATGTTTTGCAGTATTTTTTTGCTGTTACCCTCTTCTAAAACAAACAACTAAAAGTAGAAGGTAACGCTTGTTGCTATGGCAAAAATTATGACTTTAATTGTTTGAGCGGTTTTGATAGTTAAAACTTATCTTGTAAGCCCAATATTTACCATGTATATTGTAATGTTTACAATCATATCTCTGATTGATTCTTAGTTGTCTTTACAATGAAATTAAAGGAACTAACCATGTAACCAGCACCATTCCACAAGTTTTTTTGAACTTTTTGGTACGGATCTAGATTTATCAGTGTGCCACTGATGGAGAGTTTGGAATACAACGTCATGAGGGTGGAATAAAAATATAAAACAGTAACACTTACTAAAATCCAAATTAGATCAAGATTTTAGGGAGATATTTTGTACCCACCACAATGTAGGTGCTGAGGATGCAGTATGAGTATGATTGTTATGCAGATAAATAGAGGTTTGTTACCTTTCTCTCCTGACTTGTTGGAGCCCGAGGCGTTGCTGGAGAGGCTGGAGTCGTCCGAGTCGTAGCCAAAGGCTGTGTTGTCCCCCGCGGCTTTGGCGCTGGGGTGGCGGTCGCGGCGCGGCTGCCAGCGGCGCGGCGTGGCGTGCGCGGCCGGCGAGCCCGCGCCCAGGCTCTGCAGCCCGTCCAGCGGGAAGTGGCGCGCGGCGCGCTCCTGCCCGCCCATCATGAACATCTGCCCCGGCCCCCCGAACGCCCCGCTCCCGTGATACATCATCGGCGCGCCCTCGTTCATGTCCGCCTCTATACCCTGCCGGCGGACCAGGTTATGAGCGACGTTCACCGGCGAATTAGAGACATAAGTTTTTAGCATACCGACCTGTATTTCGACCGTTAAATCCGATGGCGTCCGGCGTGGCGGGCGACTATTGCGTCATAGTAGGCGTAGTAAATTAATTAGAGTATGGTGCGACGTCGAAATCGAGTGATTCTATTTATCTTGAGTACGCCGAAATTCGAGACGATCGTCGAGTGGGAAGTTCTTTCAGATTCGATAGCTTCCGGCCTTCAATTGTGTCGATAATAACGTGTCGCTTGCCTCCCACTGTGTGAACAAAACTAGCTATAATTATTTCGACGCCGGTAATAATAAATCTACCCACGAATTATGGCAAATCTGTAAAATCTAATGAGGAAGATCCGCCATGACTTTAGGGAGCAACACTAGCGACATCTGACGGCTTTGAGTGAAGTGGTACACGTGATTTTACTTTTTTCTACTTCAAATTCTGATGTTCCATTTTAAGCCAGTCATAAAAATAACAAATTATACATACTGTCTTACCGCATTTACCTTATTACTATTTATGATACAAAAAAAATTAGGCATGCAGAAATTAAATGAAATTATAAAAATACTAAGTCACATGACGTTATTTCTTTTTATTCAATTTTGCTGTTTGCAACAATAGTTTAATGACAGTGACATTGCTTTCGTTCCATTCTCAGAAGGTTATATTTTGAGGATTTTGATTGTGTATCTCTGTCTCGTAAGTACGCGTTGTATGATGCTTTCTCTATCATGTCAAATAGATGTGTAAAGTATTTGTTTTTACAATAGTGAACAAGCTGTTTGACATAAGGATTTGTGAGACTCACGTAAAAATAATAAAATTACGCACAAAAATAATATATTTTCCCGTTAAAATTCGTGGACAGTGATAATGGAAGATATCTCGGAATCTGTGCAATTACTTTACCTATTATAAAATCTATTTACCGAGTGATGACGTTGAATGGGGACTATGTAACCTTAAAAGTGTTAAAAGAAACAAACTCTGCTTTCTCATTGTTTGATAATCATCGTTATCTCGGCGGTGCAGTGCGTTGATATGTCACATTTCGGGGATTTTATGGACGGTGTGCCCGTTAAAATATCAGAAAAGTATAAACGACCGCTTCGATTTGATTTACCTTATGCTGTAAACGAATGTCCAATTAGAGCGCAGAATGTTGTGGACAGCGCTAATTACTCATGCACGTTTGAAAAGAACGTCCTCGCTAAGCTCAAGGAGCTCAGGACTGCGAAAGAGACGAAGAAGAATGAGAGGCGGCATCGTCTCCAACTGCTGCAGGAGGCGGAGCAGAAGCGACTGGACGCGATAGCCGCCGCGGAGGACGAGGAGCGGCTCAAGCAGCTCAGCGTGTCCGAGGTGTCCTACCCCAGCACTGACGAGATCAGCCCGCTCTCGCCCGACGAGAGAGCTGACAAAGCCTGTGATAACACTGCTAAAGTAAACACGGAGCACGCTGATGTGTCCTCCATTAACTACCCCTCCACTAGCCTCGCCACTGACTCTCAGCTGAACATACTGCAGCCCATACAGGTGAAGGCACATCACCAGGAGAACAGCCTGCTGGACGACCCCGACCCACTGCAGACATTGAAGTTGAATACTAAGATTACTAAACTATCACACAACCCTAACATAGACACACTAACATTTAGAGATTTTGAGAATGATACATCCAGTCCATTTGATAATGTGGAGCTTAAGACTATAAATGACATGGAATTGTTAGCACAAGTGTTGCAGGATCAGAAGGATTCCTTAACAAGCTGTCACCCCCCAACTAGTTATGTTCCAGACCCAGGTTATACTATTCCTAATTGTGCATCCCAACAACTTGTAGACGGTGTCACTTATCTACCAGCCACATACTTAGAACAGCCTCTTCAGAATACCAATATGATATATGGTTCTCCACAACACTATCCTGTTTCAAATGGCTACTTCATCCCAACAGAGAATGATCCTAACAATCTGTACATACATAATTATCAATATTATGTGCCTCCTAACCCATACCCTGGTGTAGAGCAGTATTATGGAGCCCAGATGCCTACGACATCAGGGGATATTAGTAATTTGTCAAATGGTTCAACATACATTCCACAGCCCTATTATTATCAGTACCCTCAAGTTCCTGTAATGTACCAGCCTGCAAATGCCCCCGACCACTTTCAAGCAGTTGTACCAAATGAGGCTGCAGATCAAGTCCCAGTACCTGCGGGGCCACAGCCTACTATAAAGTCTCGGTCTAGAAGTGTACCCGATATAGTGAGGGAATTAAATGAAGAGTTGGCTAAACTGCGGATGAGCGAGAGATCATATAATGCTAGTCCCGCTCCCAAGAACCAAAGTCCTCAGGCAGCAGTGCCTGCTACTAGTGATAATAAGAAAGTAGAGAAGAGGACGAGGAGGAAATCAGAGAATTTGCCAAATCCATTTGAGAAGCTGCCAGCAAAGTTGCAGGATATGTGTAGGAAGATTCATGGAATGGGTTTTCCACTTGACAGGGTAGCTAGGGTGTGCACCCTAGTAGGTGATAATGATAAGAAAGTGAGTTCTACTCAAGTAAATATTTCTTTATTTAGTGAATTTTCTGGATTGTTATGTTGTATTGTTTTTTTTAAATGGCAACAGTTTTCATCAGGAATTTTCATAAAACCTACTTCTTGTCCACCCTTGCTTTGGGAATCAATTGTTTTAGGAACAAAAGTCCCAACTAATACCTTTAACTATAGGAGGTTTTAATTTATGATAAACAGTTGTTGTTCTTAAGAAGTTACTTATAGTCAAGCATTGCAATGTTAGTTTAGCATTTGAGACCTTGATTTCAATGCTACATCGATCGAGAGGTCGGAATTCTCGGTGATTAATTTGACTCACCCACTGCAGACAGATTTTTTGTCATTCATGTTTAGGTACAGACGACAGCACATCAAGTTACCACAATCTGACAAATTTCTGCAATAGATTTTCAACCTTATAACAATAGCGGAAGGTTAATATTCGATTGGTAAAATTTGTCAGATTCGTATACGTTGATCTGCTGTTGTCTGTACTAGCGCCGTCCAGACTTCGTTCGAATAGAAAAACTGGGTTTTTCGTACACAATTACTATCTCTTCCTAAATATTGATCAATAGACAGTAAATGTGGTAATGCAGGCTGTAGCTTTATTAAAATGATAAGGAGCATTGGGTACCCTTCACTTTAAATGCTGGACTGCTATTCCGTTTTCCTAAACGTTAAGACAGGTTAAATCAATAGATTAGAATACATTTGTGAGATAATAGCATCTGCCAGCGGCTACACCGCGCGCACGGATAAAAAGTAGCCAGTACATCATCTGCCTAGCCTTTTCCCAACTATTTTGGGGTCGGCTACCAGTCTAACCGGATGCAGCTGAGAACCAGTGTTTTACATGGAGCGACTGCCTATCTGACCTCCACAACCCAGTTACCTGGGCAATCTGGCACCCCTTGGTAAGACTGGTTGTCAGACTTTCTGGCTTCTGACTACCCGTAACGACTGCAAAGATGTTCAAATGACAGCCGGGACCCACTGTTTATCGTGCCTTCCGAAACACGAAGAACTCGTTATGAAAAGATGGTCACCCCACGGACCGATCGCGCCAAGCGTTGCTTAACCTTATGATCGATCGATCCGCGCGGCTTTGACTTAGCCACGAGCTCCACAAAAAAAAAAAAAAAGTAGCCAGTACCCACCTACACAAATGAGGTACAACACTAACAGATCACTTGATTTTTTTTCAAAAATGGTCCTGTTATTCCTGAGAAAGCGCTTTCAAACGAAAAAAATATCAGCTTTATAATATTAGCATTTATACCGCCAATTACTACACTGTAATCTAAACCTTAACTAAAGGGCACAAGGTCGTCTACCAAAGCCGATGTAGTCGAAGACAGGCTCGTTTTTGGGGCTTCCAGTCTGTAATTATAATTAGTGCCTAAGAAGTATTGCCGATACTACAATAGTTCCTAATAATTTTAAGTCATTCCGCGTCTGATAGCAATGTTTATCTTAACGAGTAGGTTGCTTGTGACGTCATTTTGTCAAATAATTTTAGAACAAGGAGTTATGATTGTTATTACAATGCAATAGAACAGGTTTTTGCATGTTTCCTGATGAATATCTTCTTCTCCAAGCATTGCTATAGTACCTTAGCGAAATCGCGAACATGATCAAGGAATTAATGCCCGTCGAATTCAATGTTTTGTTGAAACCAATAGGAAATCTAAATGTTTTGAAACTCGCAATTATTCAAAATTCCTGCATATTTACTAAGCTGGATTTTTCTAGCTTACCATTTTCGACAATCCACATTTACTGTCAAAATTTGTCAAAGACTCCATTAGAGTTTTCTCATAAGAATTTACACTAATTCCTGTCATTTTCTCAAATTCCAGGTGATCGAAAGTCTATTAATACTTGGTGACCTAATGGATCTTGGTTTCCCAGAGGGCAAGGTATCCGCAGCGTTGGCCAAGCACGAATTTAACAGGGACAAAGCTCTGGACGAGCTCGTACCGTAAGATATAACTCAGGAATATACGTAAGAAGACTCGAAAAGTCGTAAGATAAATGTATTTTGTTCGAAATAATGCAAGGATAATTGCTAGGCTGTGGCTGGCAGAAAATGGCGGCTAAGAAGAGATTTGGACAGAATAGTATGTAACTGCTGATACTATATAGATCATAGGTTTATGCTGTATATTTTAAGTGGTTATGGACCCTTAAATCCAGATTATGAAGTGTCAGGAAGTCCCCCCGGTTGGTAAATCGTCAGTTAAAAGTGCTTGGACTATATGATGCATTTGAATATTTCGTAGTCGAAAGAATAGAACTCATAGGACATATTCTTGTAAAAAGGTTTTGTTAGCTAATGTCTTCTGACATGGAAACCTGCCGTTATGATACATGTTCCTAGCTTGACCGATTTCAAACTAAACAAAATATTATTAGAACTGATGCACTTCATAAATAAAATCATAATTCGGTACATTATTAATAAACTTTATACTAGTGAGTTTTGTACAGTATTGCCTTCTCACTTCACCTATGCTAAAATTTGTCAAGTATTTGGTAAATCTATCAAGTTCTTATGAATAAAATGATATATGATAAAGCGGGTCGATCTGTAAATAATAAGTTCTATGGTGACCCAGTATATTATAATGATAATAAAAATAAAGTTATTGGAGTGCTTCAAACGATATACGAATTTAATATTGAAAACTTAGGATTGATGTGTAGTTAAAAAAACTAAGGGCCAGTTTCATGGGTTCCAAGTAAAACTATCTGACACATAGTGTCATAGAAATGTTTATAATTTTGACAACTTTTTTATGGCATGATCTGTCAGACAGCTGTCTTAAACTTTATCTGGAACCCATGAAACAGGCCGCAAACTTTGTAGAGTATGTGCGATGTTGCGGTGTGTCATTTTCATTTTCATTCGTCACAAAAAGCGCCTGCTTGAAAGTTTCTTAAAACTCGCAAAGTAATATTGGCCCGACTCGGGAATAGAATCTGAGATCCCGTGTATCGTGTGAAAATCGTTACAAACAAAAAAGACAACTCATTTTGCGTTGCCGCGTGAATCAAATAGGAATTTTTTTATGAAACANTTTGGGGCTTCCAGTCTGTAATTATAATTAGTGCCTAAGAAGTATTGCCGATACTACAATAGTTCCTAATAATTTTAAGTCATTCCGCGTCTGATAGCAATGTTTATCTTAACGAGTAGGTTGCTTGTGACGTCATTTTGTCAAATAATTTTAGAACAAGGAGTTATGATTGTTATTACAATGCAATAGAACAGGTTTTTGCATGTTTCCTGATGAATATCTTCTTCTCCAAGCATTGCTATAGTACCTTAGCGAAATCGCGAACATGATCAAGGAATTAATGCCCGTCGAATTCAATGTTTTGTTGAAACCAATAGGAAATCTAAATGTTTTGAAACTCGCAATTATTCAAAATTCCTGCATATTTACTAAGCTGGATTTTTCTAGCTTACCATTTTCGACAATCCACATTTACTGTCAAAATTTGTCAAAGACTCCATTAGAGTTTTCTCATAAGAATTTACACTAATTCCTGTCATTTTCTCAAATTCCAGGTGATCGAAAGTCTATTAATACTTGGTGACCTAATGGATCTTGGTTTCCCAGAGGGCAAGGTATCCGCAGCGTTGGCCAAGCACGAATTTAACAGGGACAAAGCTCTGGACGAGCTCGTACCGTAAGATATAACTCAGGAATATACGTAAGAAGACTCGAAAAGTCGTAAGATAAATGTATTTTGTTCGAAATAATGCAAGGATAATTGCTAGGCTGTGGCTGGCAGAAAATGGCGGCTAAGAAGAGATTTGGACAGAATAGTATGTAACTGCTGATACTATATAGATCATAGGTTTATGCTGTATATTTTAAGTGGTTATGGACCCTTAAATCCAGATTATGAAGTGTCAGGAAGTCCCCCCGGTTGGTAAATCGTCAGTTAAAAGTGCTTGGACTATATGATGCATTTGAATATTTCGTAGTCGAAAGAATAGAACTCATAGGACATATTCTTGTAAAAAGGTTTTGTTAGCTAATGTCTTCTGACATGGAAACCTGCCGTTATGATACATGTTCCTAGCTTGACCGATTTCAAACTAAACAAAATATTATTAGAACTGATGCACTTCATAAATAAAATCATAATTCGGTACATTATTAATAAACTTTATACTAGTGAGTTTTGTACAGTATTGCCTTCTCACTTCACCTATGCTAAAATTTGTCAAGTATTTGGTAAATCTATCAAGTTCTTATGAATAAAATGATATATGATAAAGCGGGTCGATCTGTAAATAATAAGTTCTATGGTGACCCAGTATATTATAATGATAATAAAAATAAAGTTATTGGAGTGCTTCAAACGATATACGAATTTAATATTGAAAACTTAGGATTGATGTGTAGTTAAAAAAACTAAGGGCCAGTTTCATGGGTTCCAAGTAAAACTATCTGACACATAGTGTCATAGAAATGTTTATAATTTTGACAACTTTTTTATGGCATGATCTGTCAGACAGCTGTCTTAAACTTTATCTGGAACCCATGAAACAGGCCGCAAACTTTGTAGAGTATGTGCGATGTTGCGGTGTGTCATTTTCATTTTCATTCGTCACAAAAAGCGCCTGCTTGAAAGTTTCTTAAAACTCGCAAAGTAATATTGGCCCGACTCGGGAATAGAATCTGAGATCCCGTGTATCGTGTGAAAATCGTTACAAACAAAAAAGACAACTCATTTTGCGTTGCCGCGTGAATCAAATAGGAATTTTTTTATGAAACAGAATGTAGCAGATTTTCTGCGACCGAAATTCTGCTACTCACAACTCACAAAATTACGCTCGTTTGGCCTCAGCCTTAGTGTCCTATAGTGGAACCTGCTTCACTTCGAGGAATATAAGAAAGGTAGAAGTGTTCTGGTAATTACCTTTTGATATCCTGGCGCTTAGGCTATTTTGTCCTAGGGTGCGCCTGTATCCTAGGCTGGTGCTGATATCGTTCGTCATAAAATTACTAGACTTAGATGGTAACACGGTTACCATCTGTGCATTTTGTTTGCACTTTGGATAACATCTGCAGTGGATGGCAATTATAATGAGCCTGGGCCACCGGATTATAGCTATACGACGGTCAGGAACGAAGTTTTCGAATATTTGATCAGATGGGCTTAGCACTTCTAAGTGATCGAGATTGGATATGGCTTTTGAAAATGTTACGTCCGACTCACACTAGAACTTTTTCCATTTTTGACTTTTGTGAAAAAAGCTCTGGTGTGGTACGGGCCGTAGAGACACCTTATTTGTAAATACATTTTAGTAGCTTTGAAATTTTAATTATAATAAAAAATATTTTAAATTACAATTAGTATCGATTTGTGATTGTCAAATGTGATTCAGCCTTCTTTTATTTGATAGCGAAGTTAGCAATTCTGCGGGTTATTTTGTAATTTTATAGTTGCTAAAATAAGTGTTGTGCAATTTTAATTGAACATTCAAAGGATTTAATAATATCAATCAATATAACTATTGTGTCTAGGTTGTATAAAATTGTGGGCAATTAAGTTTGAAGCCTTTCTCTCAGTGATTATTGTTAGTTTTTTTTTATGTTGTTTTATAAAATATGGACAATATTTCGCATTGTGACTGATAACAAGCCTACGGAAGAAGTCAACTGAGGTATTGCGGAAGCGCTATCAAAGCAATCGGCATCCGCCCAAGGCGATTGCAATAAAATTATGCATAAGTATCGAATTACAATACCGATTACTATCGAGTCTAGATTGGTGGATAAACCTGACATCGTTTTACTGTTAACGTGTCAATTTTCATTTCCTGACATAATCAATCACCAAATTGTTTTTTGTTGCGTTTTGTATCCGGATTTTGTTACATTGCAGCCAAAAAAATGTTACAAATTCCTGCTAAATGTTTTTAGAAATAATCATGTCAGACAGCCTAAGAAATTAAGAATTTATGTTATTTCTATGATTACATCGATTACTGGTAAGTATCATAATGGCATCGGGTGGACCACTTAATATTTCCGAATTGTAATAATTAAAAACAAATGTTTTTCCCCGTTGCCAAATTTTCCAATTAACGCCACATATATATATTGTACGGAAGTACTTATAAAAACATTGAACATGATATTTCTAAATCGTCTTATCGTCTAAAAGCAATATATTGTGGTCTAAGTAACGGAAATGTCCTAGTTCGACGCCATTAAGATATCAGATCGTGTTTATTTAATTGGTTATAACAATTTTCTAATAATACATTAAGTTTATTGTCGATATATATCTGTTTATCTATTAGGCTCGATAGTAATCTATTGTTGTTGTTGTTAAGGGCGCGTTCAGATGTAGTAATCAGCGAATATTTTACGTAATGAGGTTCACAAAAGCGGAGAAGTTCTTAAACAAATCGATCTGCTCAGGGATAGTTCTGAGTGTGCCGGGACGTGGTGTTGGCATAACGAAATGATATTGCTTGTTTAAAAACTTGCCCGCTCCTCTCTGCTTTTTGGAGGCCTTCGACCAAAGTGAGACATAGAAAACTGGCAAGAAGTCTGAGTATACGAAGTAAGTACCTGCATACAGCAATTTGCTTATTATATCTCGGAAATAATCCACCGAGGTGAAGAAGGAAGTTGTCATACCGAGATCTGGACTCAAATAAGTCCCCAATCCATCTTAAGTCATGACGATAAATTGGAGCATGCAACAAGCTTAGAAAGGAAACAGTAAATAGGTTTCTGATGTTTTGATGCTCCAATAAAATGCCATTGTAAAGAATTGAATGTTCAACTGATTTCCACGTCGATTCTCGCCCTTACCAGCTTGTAATTGTACCATTAAGACCCATGCATTTATGTACACGTGCGATACATTGTATGATAACTATTTGTTATGTGCCTATCGATTCGTGTACGTCTAATATCTGATTAGTTTTTATTACTTCTCGTTTGATAGATACAAAGTCCCTTTAAATGTATTTTCCATCAGGTCTTTCAATAATGTCGTTATTGATAGTAATCTTATAGTATTGTTCTTTGAGTCTTTTCACATAAACTTTTTAGTTTCTTATCCAAGTTCTGTCGTATTTCAAATAAAAAGTATTAAATACTTGTTATTGTAATATTCTTCAATAATATCGGTCGCCATTTTCAGGCCTCTATTCGAGTCTCAAATGCAGTAGGCACTATGAGTTGTATTTTCTATGAATACTATGTTTATATTGTAAATATCACTATGTGCAATTTCATCGTATTTTTTTTGTACTTCAACCGCAATCACAATTTAATTACTTAGCAGAAAATAAATAAGATTACTTATTAGATTCTTATGTGATCTATGACTGATCATCAGAACCGTATATAAAAAAAACGTATACTTGATGTTAGCAAACTACTTATGTCTTTAGAAATTAGGGACATCCTGGACATAGGACTTATTTTGCTGTCAGTCAGTCCTGCTACAAAATATGTAGTTTTGCTGTTCAAAACTAATTTAATGACTTAAGTAGATCTTATTAAATATTTTTTATTTTACACTGCACGCGTTGCAATGACGTCTAATACTTTTTTTACGTCTTCATACAAACCTCTTTTGTTTTTTTTAATGCCAACACTGCATTACGATGGCAAGAAAATGTTATGATTTTAAATTAAAAGAAGTTTGTATGAAAATGTAATACGCGGTTCACTAATAAAGCTTATAATATATTATTTTTGTATGTAGATAATAAAAATACTCTAGTGTAATGTAAATTGAATGGATATATCTGAGAGAGAAACCTATTGACGCGGTGCTGAATGTTTGGCGGAGAAAATGATCACTTGGGGACATACTGTATTTAGTTTTTGGTTGAGGACAATCGCTTCAATATTGAGTGTTTTTTGAGATTACGAAAAGGGAGTAAAATTTGATCGTGATCG
The DNA here is from genome assembly GCA_002382865.2 of Heliothis virescens. NCBI lineage: Eukaryota > Metazoa > Arthropoda > Insecta > Lepidoptera > Noctuidae > Heliothis > Heliothis virescens. The sequence continues at coordinate 735,320 of NWSH02000537.1, forward strand.
TGTTTGATGCGGACTGAATCGTGTATACTGGGGTCCAGTCGCAATCAAAAGTAGGTAGATACTTTATTCGAGTTGCTTATAAGTTTTTATTTAATTAAGCAATTTCAAAAAATCTTGCATTTAATAACGGTTATTTGATTGTGCCCCTTTAAAGCACTTGCCCCTATCGTCCGACTTATAAAAAAAATGTGATGTCTTATAAGTACCAGGAAGCTAATTGTATATTACTGTATTTTCTTCTCACCGCCTCAATAGGTTTTCTCGTGTTTGAAGAAGTTTATTTCAATCGAAGTTTTTTATTTATTTGTAGTATAAAGAGCGTTACTAGTAGTAAATTGTAAGTGAAGGCTTCGGTAGTACGAATGGAGATTTTATACATTACAGCTTCACAAACGAAATGTATAAATAAAAATTGTTATTTTCATTCCGTGGTTTTACTCAGTTACATAATTAAGATCTATGGTTGAGGATCCTTTTAGGTCCAAGTTCAGTCAGTTTTCGTAAACATTTGTTTACTATGAATGTTCACATTAAGTAAACAGTTGTTTTATGAGAAACGAATGTTTAGGCTGTCGATGAAAATGGACCATTGGTTCGACAGAATGTTTAATGTATTTTTGTATGACAATAATGTAAGTAAGTACACATACCAATATCTAGGTGAAAGTTTTGGTCTATTCACATCTTTCCTTAGAATATCAGGACACATTATTACAAACTGTGTTCCTAAGTTATTATAAAGTGTGAGACATCACTCTAATGCCAGATGTCAGATGCTCGGCGTCGCATCAATTGAGAGTTCAATTTATCAAAAAGATAGTTTGAATAGTTTATGTGCATAGCGAAATTAGAATAACAAGTAGTCCCGCCAAATGTTACGAGTCAATGACCATTGTTCTTTGTTGAAACCTGACCCGAATAAACTAGTGCTTGTCTATCAACTCCCGACAATTCATTTATTTGGTCTCAAACGTACAGACTTCTTGCTACTGAACGTACAAAAAACACAGGAAGGGTTTTTATACAAAGTGCAGTGCCGAAAGACATAACCCATACGTTGCAAATGATCTCCAACAAGTCAACACCACATCTGGTTTTAATTTTCTCGCTATATCTCATCATTCTGTTGCTGAAAAAGAAGCCTTCTCACCTCGCGATAAGAGCGTTAGCAAACTGGGTTTTTGGTTATATTGTTCCATTTTGCGTAATAGGTCAATGCCAAGATTGTGATTAATGAATGCGTGCACGCATGCGGTTGTTTAAACACCGGCTCCGTGTTTGTATACCGCGGAGGTTAACTTGGATGTGCCAGATAACTCACTGCGGCGCCGGAACGAATATTGGAAGAGAATTTCGCAGAAAACTTTGCCTAGTTTTTTTGTTCATAGTCTTGGTACTTGACTTAAACTTGGTGAACTGGTGGTCACGGTTTAGAACACAAATGGAAAAACAACTTTTGGAGTAACATTGAAAAAAATAATTTGCAAGACTCCATTTTCAAGGGCGAAATTTACATTTTCAATGGCATTGGAGCATAAATTAATTTCAACACTGCCATCAAGCGAATTTCTACAACCTACTAAAGGAAAGGAACTAAGCTTTTTCAATCTGGCGTAGTTCCCGGACTTTTGCAAATAGGTCATAAAATGTAGTTTCCGCAAGCCGGTGACCCACCAGACAATGGGCGACCACCGCATTGTCTATTGTCATCACCGGCCAGACATGCCGCGATGAATGGGGCAAGTTCATTCCGATCCGGCCCACATTAGCCATCCGAGTGGGACGCAGATACAGCACCGCCGCGAGCGCGAAAGAGAAGTGAAGTAAGATACGGTCTGCGCGGACACTCGGAATTACCGCTGCTTGAGTTTTGTTTTGGAACGGTCCAGTTGGTTGGCGGGCGGCGCACGAGTCGAACTGTTCCCACGCGCGATACGATTAGCTCGCCGCGGTGTAACGTAACATGAACGGGTCGCATTTCTATACGCGCCGCGCCTCGCCGCGCTCGCACCGCCGATAACATCTGCGAAACCGATATTTAGGCCGGCGATATCGTGATAGGGTTCGAATTCGTGCGCGACATTTCGCCGGCTCCGCGCGGCCATGTGATCGCTCCCCGACCGATGGGAGCGAAAATCGAACAAAAAAGCCGCCTGCTAATGTCTACCCCTCCCGGCCGTAACAAAAAAGGGATAAAAAGGTTATTCCTGGAATGCACACATGTGGACGCCGGGTAATAGTGGGTGCTCGTATTGAATCCGCAGTGTTAGCACGATGCCTCGGAGGAGCAGGTGGATGCATCTGGCGGCGGGCATCGCGCTCGGCGTCACCTTCGGGATATTCCTCAAGTTGTGTTTAAGGACCTCGTCCAGGACTACTATAGAGGCATGTCCGGAATCGGCCAAACTGGTAGCCGATCCCGACCCCCTCGCCCTGATAGGGCTGATGCCCAATGAGACTGTTCACAACTCGAACAGGACATTAGTGTTCGTGGGTGTTATGACAGCTGAACAATATTTAGGGTCGCGAGCGAAAGCAGTGTACGAAACTTGGAGCCAGGACTTGCCTGGTCGGATCGCGTTTTTCAGTTCTGAAGTGTCGCGTGCGCCGGGCTTACCTTTAGTTCCCTTGCGTAATGTGGACGATAGTTATCCTCCGCAGAAGAAGTCTTTCTTGATGTTGCTGTACATGTATGAGAAATATGGGGATCAGTTCGAGTGGTTCATGCGTGCGGACGACGACGTGTATGTGAGGGGTGATAAGTTGGAGGAGTTCTTGCGTTCGGTGGACAGCAGGAAGCCTCAGTTCATAGGGCAGGCTGGCCGAGGGACGAGCGACGAGCGGGATGCGTTGGCTCTGGACTACAACGAGAACTTCTGCATGGGCGGGCCTGGCGTGCTGTTCTCCCGGGAGACGCTGAAGCGGGTGGCGCCGCACGTCAAGTACTGCCTGAAGCACCTGTACACCACGCACGAGGACGTGGAGCTGGGCCGCTGCGTCGCCAAGTTCGCCGGGGTGTCGTGCACGTGGAGCTACGACGTGAGTACTCCGTTCTATATTGTAGTAACAGAGCCGCAGTAAACAACTGCTATGACGAGTTCTGTTGCGTTATTATCTTTGGAACATAAATAATAACGTGAATTATCAAACCGCATGCGAGTTTCGACATTCGGAGCTGTATCGTTATCGTATGATTTTAATTGATATGTGTGTAATTATAACATTTCAATGTTCGCATTTCTGTGCGAGCTCATTCGTATTTCGTGTCAGCATTTTGACTATTATCGAGGTTATGTCCCGTTTACTTAGCCAATACTGCATTACTGTGCAATATTCGAGTTAAGACGATTGAACGTTTAATATTTTTTCCCTGGTTAAAAATTAATAGTACATACCTACATAACATGTATGTATAAAGACGAATACATAATGCCTACTAATTGACTTGTTGCTTATTCACAAAACAAATCAGCTTTTTGTACAATAGAACTTTACGGCAAAATTAAACTCAGCAAGTTAACAAGTAATTGCGTCGTTTGAACCATTCAGATTGGAGACAATAAGCATTAAGTTGACGATTTCCTTATCGAACAGAATATCTAGGAAAGACAAAACGGCATCAGTTTTATTGCATTAAGGAAATGAAGCGATTTAGTTGCCTCGCAAGTAATTATTCGGCGATGAATTGAGCGTAAACTATTCTTAGTGGCCAGTGTTTTTCAGTTAGAGGATCACTGACCCCGGCTACATAGGCTGTTGGGCAGTTGACTTTACGGTACATTTTAAAGACATTAAAAAAAAGTTTGACATTTGCCCAACCAATCAGTGCCTTTTGTCGTTTTTGATGAAAGGATAGTTTGAAACAGCGTGTTGCACAGAGCGTGCGAACTTCTTAATTGCTTGACTTGCTTGTTCAGGTTAACTATCGGAAGGTAATGAGAAGTTTAATTAGAACATAAAATTGCGGCGAAAAATTCACGGTTCACAGGCTTGTGATAATAACAATTATTTAATACGAACTTCATTGCTGTAGTATACAAATAAGTTCACCTATTGTGTCTATTGAAATATAAGATGTAATTATTAAAAACTTGTTGAAGAACATCTTAATTTTCCGACTATGATTTAATTTGGGCACCCACTTACTACATAGTCTTTAATTTAAACATGATTGAAAACGGGATCAAGGGATTGATTAATTCAATTAAGATAAATCGACTTTTGTCCATTTATAAATCAAATGAATTGATATGGTTTTAATAACGGTTATTAATGATAAAGTTATCAATTAAAATAACTTTATACGTACTCGAACATTCGTGTATGTAGCTTGTTAAAATTTTAATACCTATTTGCGATTGAAACTATTTCGGAAAACGATAAAACCTATTGGCGTCATTTCCTGTAGTGTTGGAAGTTTTGATATAGGTACCTACATAAAGGGCATAAAACATTGCAAAGACGCTTATTTTCTTGCACTATCGTTAAAGTTGTCCAGTATCAAATTACAGTGAACTGAATTATTGCCATTAAATTTTTCATCAGTTGCGTTAATATGTATAATAATGTGTTAAATTTTGTCCAGTTTATATGTGCAAAAAATTTCAGCTCATTTCGTCCGGCTGTAAAAGCGTTATCGAGGAACAATTTATTTTATTACTATACTATATTCGACGCCTTTTAGTATTAGTTTTTAGTTTTAAGTTTTTTTTTACTTAACTGTTATAATTATGTATTATAGATAGATTGTGTACAAATAAATAAGTAATTACTATAACATTTTTTTTAAAGTATCTTAAATCTATGCCCCACAAAACCGTTTACACGGTTTGTCTGCGGGATCATCCAACCTTTTATCTTTCATCAGTTCCTTCTCTATTTCCTATTAAATCATTTATGTTCTTTTAATAGCCCCTAGAACCTCAGGCTTCAGTTGAATCTAGACAACTTTGGCATGATTCGGTTGGATCATAATATTGAATAAGCTCATATAGTCTCAAATGATTACATTAAAGGCCTACTCATGGTATCATGAACATATGCGTGTAATGCAATAAAGCCAACCGTTACATTTGCTCTTGTTTCCACGGCTTGAGATAATTTGTGCTACAGAATGAAAGTGTTACAATTTAATGGTCTCGATGTTCTTGTAATGTTTGTTTTTATACGTGTTATATGTATAGTTTACTATTCCACCTGCCCGCGGTTTTACCCGAGATACCACACTAGGATAAAAAGTATAGGTACTATGATTTATGTAGGATGAATCACGCCTCTAAGCAAACGGCAATTACTGAGCTCCCAAAATACTTATTTTCAGGGCATCAACCCCCTACTGTCATTAACGTCAAGATTCACAGGTTACAAAAATATCAGAAGTAGACAAAGATAAAAGCATTTCTATGGCATTTTCTGTCAGATCAGATCTCAAACTCTACCCGAAATCTGTGAAGCGGGCTGTCAATAATCCATCTCTACAAACGTAATCTCCTGTAGATCAAAATTGTTATCCAGCATTAATCCTTTTACGTCGTCTCATGACAAATCATGGCTACAAACTTCAGCAATGTCATCGACCTGCAGTATTCTTGTTCGGCTTCCGCCTCTGGTCCTGCAGACTCGTCCGTGAGCCGGGGTTTGGTCCTTTGATCCGCGATTATTGAGTTTCTGCACGTACAACTGTCTGATCTTGATCTTTTTGCTGGCGGGGATTTACTCTTGTTTGTTCCGTGTGTTACTACTGTTCCATCATATATTACTGCGGCTTTTTTATCCTAAAGGTTTCGGTAGTGCACTAAACGCATATTTGACTGAAGTCAAACCTCTTTCTGTGTGCCATAGGTTACAGACCAATATTCGCGAGTCATGCTCTTGTCTAAAAAGTAAGTCTTATTATCAACCTTGCAAAAAGCCCCGGTTATCTCTTAACTTCTCCATTGTTGAGCCTGATAAATCGCCAAATTCGTGCAATTAAATCAAACACTTTATGCTTAGCATATGTTTTCATTCCTACTAGACCAAAGAAGCTGTTTTTTTGTTGATGTTGATCAATAATTAAAATTCTTAATTCGTGTCGGTCTATTGCCACATACTGCATCGTCATCCACGATCNGATTGAAACTATTTCGGAAAACGATAAAACCTATTGGCGTCATTTCCTGTAGTGTTGGAAGTTTTGATATAGGTACCTACATAAAGGGCATAAAACATTGCAAAGACGCTTATTTTCTTGCACTATCGTTAAAGTTGTCCAGTATCAAATTACAGTGAACTGAATTATTGCCATTAAATTTTTCATCAGTTGCGTTAATATGTATAATAATGTGTTAAATTTTGTCCAGTTTATATGTGCAAAAAATTTCAGCTCATTTCGTCCGGCTGTAAAAGCGTTATCGAGGAACAATTTATTTTATTACTATACTATATTCGACGCCTTTTAGTATTAGTTTTTAGTTTTAAGTTTTTTTTTACTTAACTGTTATAATTATGTATTATAGATAGATTGTGTACAAATAAATAAGTAATTACTATAACATTTTTTTTAAAGTATCTTAAATCTATGCCCCACAAAACCGTTTACACGGTTTGTCTGCGGGATCATCCAACCTTTTATCTTTCATCAGTTCCTTCTCTATTTCCTATTAAATCATTTATGTTCTTTTAATAGCCCCTAGAACCTCAGGCTTCAGTTGAATCTAGACAACTTTGGCATGATTCGGTTGGATCATAATATTGAATAAGCTCATATAGTCTCAAATGATTACATTAAAGGCCTACTCATGGTATCATGAACATATGCGTGTAATGCAATAAAGCCAACCGTTACATTTGCTCTTGTTTCCACGGCTTGAGATAATTTGTGCTACAGAATGAAAGTGTTACAATTTAATGGTCTCGATGTTCTTGTAATGTTTGTTTTTATACGTGTTATATGTATAGTTTACTATTCCACCTGCCCGCGGTTTTACCCGAGATACCACACTAGGATAAAAAGTATAGGTACTATGATTTATGTAGGATGAATCACGCCTCTAAGCAAACGGCAATTACTGAGCTCCCAAAATACTTATTTTCAGGGCATCAACCCCCTACTGTCATTAACGTCAAGATTCACAGGTTACAAAAATATCAGAAGTAGACAAAGATAAAAGCATTTCTATGGCATTTTCTGTCAGATCAGATCTCAAACTCTACCCGAAATCTGTGAAGCGGGCTGTCAATAATCCATCTCTACAAACGTAATCTCCTGTAGATCAAAATTGTTATCCAGCATTAATCCTTTTACGTCGTCTCATGACAAATCATGGCTACAAACTTCAGCAATGTCATCGACCTGCAGTATTCTTGTTCGGCTTCCGCCTCTGGTCCTGCAGACTCGTCCGTGAGCCGGGGTTTGGTCCTTTGATCCGCGATTATTGAGTTTCTGCACGTACAACTGTCTGATCTTGATCTTTTTGCTGGCGGGGATTTACTCTTGTTTGTTCCGTGTGTTACTACTGTTCCATCATATATTACTGCGGCTTTTTTATCCTAAAGGTTTCGGTAGTGCACTAAACGCATATTTGACTGAAGTCAAACCTCTTTCTGTGTGCCATAGGTTACAGACCAATATTCGCGAGTCATGCTCTTGTCTAAAAAGTAAGTCTTATTATCAACCTTGCAAAAAGCCCCGGTTATCTCTTAACTTCTCCATTGTTGAGCCTGATAAATCGCCAAATTCGTGCAATTAAATCAAACACTTTATGCTTAGCATATGTTTTCATTCCTACTAGACCAAAGAAGCTGTTTTTTTGTTGATGTTGATCAATAATTAAAATTCTTAATTCGTGTCGGTCTATTGCCACATACTGCATCGTCATCCACGATCTTACGAGATCTGTCTAGTTAATATATCGATATCTTCGACAAACATTAATTACAAACAAAAAAAACTTGTGTGTCAAGTTGTTTTTACTCGTACGATTAACAGTTGGTGTTGGGTCGCCTTCACAGCACTGTTACGTGTGAACAGCAAAAAGTTAACGTCGTTGAGACTACGTAAATGAAAGCAAAATCAATTATTTTCTTAGTTTGAGCACAGATGTAACGCATTGTCTTTACATAATTTGCAGTACAATGCAATTGTAAATGTCAAAGACCAAATTATTTATTTGCATTTTCCTTCTTCGTATTGCTTTTGGATACAGCCTTTCCAAAGCTGAAAGCTTGCTGGGGAGTTTGTTGCGCCACTTCTTCTTGCCTATTCACGGTAAAACGCTTCCAATGATTAAAATATAACTTATGGTGAAACCGCAAGAAACATTCAGAATGTGTATAAATATAAATGAATCAAATATTATTGCACACAAGGTAAACAATTCTTTCAACAAAAATTGAGACATTGAAAGACGACATTATAAAAGGATATTGTGGTTTGAAACTACATACCTAATTTTTGCATGTAAAGGACGAATAAACAAAAAATGCCCGTTTTATGCATCGCTTCCAAAACTGAGGCAAAATTGTGGTTACTATGCCGTATTTTTTCAAAGGAGAACAATTGAAGTCTCAATAAAACATGAACATGACGCCACTAATTAAAACTTTAAAGAAGCATAACTATATAACAATCATTTACAAGCTAGAACTGGCCTCAACGTTAGACGTTAGAGTAAAACTGAGGCTAAATCTACGGCCGTAAAGTTCAAGGCAAAGTGCTGTTTATTTTAAACCGAGTTTCCGCGATACAGGTTTTACACGAGGCCTCAGAAAAACATGGTGTACAGGTGATGGACTTGATTTACTGACTGATTTCAACAGCCCAGATAGTTTTTTTAATCAAGACCTGTGCTTCGAAATTGAAAGTTGGGCTTTATTTTATGGAGCGTAAAAATATAAAATTGATGGTTGTGGTTTTGATAGCAAAACTGTTGTACAAAGATCGACATAGGATGGTAGCTCCTGATGGTCTTCAGCTAAGTGAGATTTCTTAGCCGTTAGATAAATGTTCTAATCTTAGTCCAAATACTTAGTATTTTCGTGTGAGTCAAATGAACTGGAATAAATCTTTAACAAGTATCATGGCTGGAATCACGAGCGTGGTCGAAGCACAGTTAGACTACATTAGTATGATAATGACAGAGAGTCATGAATGTGTCTCAATTAAATTAAGTGGCGACATTAGCCGATACGGTAAAACAGTGAGTGCAAACAGTTCACCAACATCTGCATAACATGCTTTTCTCGTTACCGGTGCAGCATACAATTTTGTTTATGGACTCAATTATCTTCTTTGGTATTTTGATTCGGTAATTACATGCGGTGCTTTTTCATTTTTTTTTGTCCTGTTAAATATAAGTAAGTTTTTCAAGCCTTAATTAATAAAACAAAAGTAAGCAGCTCAATGCATTGTAATTGCAGCTCCCTAACCAAACTAAATTTTTGGTTCGAAATCAGATAACGGTACAGTCACCTCTTACACTTTATGCGTTGTAAAACAAAAAATATTTGTGACAAATAAATATTACATAGCTACAGTCAAGTGACGATTATCAATTCGTTAATCCATTTTATTGGGAACGCCAGTTTTTATCTCGGATAAAGATAATTGACGACGACACACTAAAACTGGCAGAAAGTAATATTTTTAGGGCATATTACACGAAGTTAGAACGGTATAAACTTTATGAACGTTCAAATAAAAAAATATCAGAATTTATGAATGCTGGGATCCAAATAAATCAAAGATAATGTGGAAGATTAAGAATTAATAAATTAGATGACATAACACAAGACTCAAAGACGAAGTTCTTCTAAAGAAGTATAAAACCAAATAGATGTTACGTAGGTTCAAAGTAACACTAAATGCTATTATCTTATATATAAAAATGAATTGCTGTTCGTTAGTCCTGCTAAAACTCGAGAACTGCTGGACCGATTGGGCTTATTTTGGTTTTAAAATGTTTGTAGAGATTAAGGGAAGGTTTAAACGATGAGAAAATATGATTATAAAAAAAAAAAGTTAGTGATACGAAGTTCACCGGATCAGCTAGTAATAATTAATTACCTTCAATTCCTCCTGCAACATACTGAAATCCTTCAAATAATTCAAATGTACTAAGTTTAGCATTAGTGCTATGTCCGTAACACTTGCATCGGTCGTTGTTTTAAATTAATTTGTATTCAAAACATTGTTACACGAGTTACTAAGTGTGCAAGTCTTTTATTGTAGCCCGTTGTTAGAACTTATGTGTCTGAGTGTACCAGGTAATTAGTTTGAACATTGCTGGAAATATTGGCTAGTCTGAAGGAGATGTTTGGATCTTCGGTTTGTTTTTTTGTTTGAGTATTTATTTCTTAAGTAATAACTTCTACTGCTTCTTTTCCTTTTTCTATACCTAGTGATTCTTATAGTATTGTTTAATCTATTCTTTTTGTTTTTTTTATCCATGGGAAATCATCAGATAACCTCTCCCGTTGTGATAGCGTGAGGGTGTGTCAGAATTTTATTTTTACTGACTAAAAACCGCCGTCCTTTGTTCCTATTCTACTTCTTAGGTCGTCACATGATTTTCTGTATAAACATAAGGTTATACAGGTACTTATTTTTCTCCATCCATAATTGACTTTACACCACTAAAGCGTCAATTACATGTAAAAAAATAGCATTAATACCTATATTTTCAAGCTTACTTTCAACAAGCAGAAGTATTCATAATGGCATGAGCGACTATCCCGGTGGTGCAATAGCAACCGGTTTTTGTAACCGAGAGCGGTTTTTGCAACCACGTGATGTTATGAGATACAAACAGTCAAAGATCAGCGTCATATATGACGTAGATGTGACACTATTGGACTTTGTTTTATAGGTAGACATTAGCATAGTATATTATAGCACCAATTTTGGAACCCATATAAGCAGTTCCTGCGGATGTTAGCATTTACTGTGGTTAATTTTTATTTTCTTATTAAATAAGATAACTTGATTCAGGTCAGAAATCATCTCATAATTTACTAGACTTTTCCCAAACCATGTTGGGAATTCAGTTTCATGTCTTGTCTGTTTTTTTTGTAATATTTGGTTTTGACAATCATGGTTATGGCTTTGTTTATACAGTTATGGAGTTATCTAGGTCACTTTTCAGTGTCATATACTTAACCAACAGGCTGACAGCTATTTCCAAGAATATAATATTACTCCAAGGCCCTTAAAACTATGATGAACACAATTTTGTCGTCTGCCGTTGATATTAATTAAGATAATCCAAGCCCTTTCTAATGAAAGTTACTCCAAATATTTCCGCATCTACAATTTCAAAATGTAAGTCAGCTAGCAACTGTAATTATGCAGTAATTGAGCAAACTCTGCAGTAGCTTCCTAAAACATTGATTTAACTGCGCAAACACGTCACGGCTAGGCTAGATAAGATAGCCTGGATCTGCTCTGCAGTGTATCACACGATCAGCGTAACAACTGGGAGTGGAAGATCTGCTTATCAACTTATCAACCGATTTCACAAGGACTTTTGACAATATCCTCTGTGGCGGCGATCGCTGCCGTTTTGTAGACGATTATCATATTATCATCTTCAGCCTGTTTACTGTCTCAATTCAGTGCACAGGCCTTCGCCTTCGTACAAAAAAGGAATGCTTGTTATTCACCACGGCTCAATTCAGATAGGCGGTTTCAGATTTTAAAGGCCCTTCACGAAGATGTTTTCCTTCATCTTAGTCATAGGTGTCCAACATATACTTAGTTTGTGCTCAAACGTTGCATGTAACGTCTGGGAATTTATTTTGACTTGTGCCAGATGAATCTCATATAATTACTAGCAATTCGCGAAATAATTAGCAGACACGTGCTACTACGTATAATTGTTTATACATTCGGCCTTGCAGCTTCTGGCTGTCTGGCAGAGACATTGTTATCAAAAATGCAATAAAAATTCCTTAACGTGTATTTATTTCTTTTAGTAGTGTCCTCTATAGACGAATTTCAGTCACCGTGTTCGATTTCCGTCGCAGTTTACTACAAGTGCACATAGGTGCNTATTATCTTATATATAAAAATGAATTGCTGTTCGTTAGTCCTGCTAAAACTCGAGAACTGCTGGACCGATTGGGCTTATTTTGGTTTTAAAATGTTTGTAGAGATTAAGGGAAGGTTTAAACGATGAGAAAATATGATTATAAAAAAAAAAAGTTAGTGATACGAAGTTCACCGGATCAGCTAGTAATAATTAATTACCTTCAATTCCTCCTGCAACATACTGAAATCCTTCAAATAATTCAAATGTACTAAGTTTAGCATTAGTGCTATGTCCGTAACACTTGCATCGGTCGTTGTTTTAAATTAATTTGTATTCAAAACATTGTTACACGAGTTACTAAGTGTGCAAGTCTTTTATTGTAGCCCGTTGTTAGAACTTATGTGTCTGAGTGTACCAGGTAATTAGTTTGAACATTGCTGGAAATATTGGCTAGTCTGAAGGAGATGTTTGGATCTTCGGTTTGTTTTTTTGTTTGAGTATTTATTTCTTAAGTAATAACTTCTACTGCTTCTTTTCCTTTTTCTATACCTAGTGATTCTTATAGTATTGTTTAATCTATTCTTTTTGTTTTTTTTATCCATGGGAAATCATCAGATAACCTCTCCCGTTGTGATAGCGTGAGGGTGTGTCAGAATTTTATTTTTACTGACTAAAAACCGCCGTCCTTTGTTCCTATTCTACTTCTTAGGTCGTCACATGATTTTCTGTATAAACATAAGGTTATACAGGTACTTATTTTTCTCCATCCATAATTGACTTTACACCACTAAAGCGTCAATTACATGTAAAAAAATAGCATTAATACCTATATTTTCAAGCTTACTTTCAACAAGCAGAAGTATTCATAATGGCATGAGCGACTATCCCGGTGGTGCAATAGCAACCGGTTTTTGTAACCGAGAGCGGTTTTTGCAACCACGTGATGTTATGAGATACAAACAGTCAAAGATCAGCGTCATATATGACGTAGATGTGACACTATTGGACTTTGTTTTATAGGTAGACATTAGCATAGTATATTATAGCACCAATTTTGGAACCCATATAAGCAGTTCCTGCGGATGTTAGCATTTACTGTGGTTAATTTTTATTTTCTTATTAAATAAGATAACTTGATTCAGGTCAGAAATCATCTCATAATTTACTAGACTTTTCCCAAACCATGTTGGGAATTCAGTTTCATGTCTTGTCTGTTTTTTTTGTAATATTTGGTTTTGACAATCATGGTTATGGCTTTGTTTATACAGTTATGGAGTTATCTAGGTCACTTTTCAGTGTCATATACTTAACCAACAGGCTGACAGCTATTTCCAAGAATATAATATTACTCCAAGGCCCTTAAAACTATGATGAACACAATTTTGTCGTCTGCCGTTGATATTAATTAAGATAATCCAAGCCCTTTCTAATGAAAGTTACTCCAAATATTTCCGCATCTACAATTTCAAAATGTAAGTCAGCTAGCAACTGTAATTATGCAGTAATTGAGCAAACTCTGCAGTAGCTTCCTAAAACATTGATTTAACTGCGCAAACACGTCACGGCTAGGCTAGATAAGATAGCCTGGATCTGCTCTGCAGTGTATCACACGATCAGCGTAACAACTGGGAGTGGAAGATCTGCTTATCAACTTATCAACCGATTTCACAAGGACTTTTGACAATATCCTCTGTGGCGGCGATCGCTGCCGTTTTGTAGACGATTATCATATTATCATCTTCAGCCTGTTTACTGTCTCAATTCAGTGCACAGGCCTTCGCCTTCGTACAAAAAAGGAATGCTTGTTATTCACCACGGCTCAATTCAGATAGGCGGTTTCAGATTTTAAAGGCCCTTCACGAAGATGTTTTCCTTCATCTTAGTCATAGGTGTCCAACATATACTTAGTTTGTGCTCAAACGTTGCATGTAACGTCTGGGAATTTATTTTGACTTGTGCCAGATGAATCTCATATAATTACTAGCAATTCGCGAAATAATTAGCAGACACGTGCTACTACGTATAATTGTTTATACATTCGGCCTTGCAGCTTCTGGCTGTCTGGCAGAGACATTGTTATCAAAAATGCAATAAAAATTCCTTAACGTGTATTTATTTCTTTTAGTAGTGTCCTCTATAGACGAATTTCAGTCACCGTGTTCGATTTCCGTCGCAGTTTACTACAAGTGCACATAGGTGCACTCTTTATGGAACGCAGAAAGATTAGGTGCAAAACCAAGCTTGCTTTCCAATTCTAGGTTCTATAAGTTCGTATAAGGGGAACCCATCGCTGGACTAGTGTAGCTTAACCTAGCTAATCTGTCAATGGATAGATAGAAGCCCTCATTTCTCATACATCGTATATATCTTATCTACTAATGATGGTGTAGTAAGCCATCTGTTGATCTGCTAACACATTATCACAAATGTGATGAATTAATGTAGATGATAAATGATCGGGAATTTGTCGTAATCATTTACTGTCTTGTTTTAGACACAGTACGCTTAAAATATATTTTATATTTAATTGTACTTCTATAAATAGTAAGTGTTCATTTGTATGTGTGTGTGGAAAAGGTTTAAATGAAAGTTTTTCAAGTTATATCCTAGTAGGACTAGTCACGCTACTCACAATCTAGTAATTGTAAGCCTGTAATGGTGATAATGCTCGCGGGAGAATGATAAACATCGCACATTTCTATAAAAATAAATACTCGTTGATGGTAAAAGTTTAAGTCATAAAAACTTTTATATCTTTTCTGCGTGCATAGGTGCATATTGCAAGCGTTCATTTGATAAAATGAATGAGCATGTCTGTTACATTTACTGTTCTATGCCATTACAGTCTGAGGCAAATAATTCTAGCTTCGTACGAAATTAAAAAAATTATATCGTATATTCGTATCATTTAAAAATGTAAACCGACTTATTTCTGGTTTTTAGCGTTTTTATCGAATTTAGAGCTCAATATTATGTGCTCGATAAAAAGTTATCATTTTTATGTAACAAAAATGAGCGCAATTTTGATATGCTAAACATTTTCAAGTGAACTTTGTAATAAACATGATAATAAATGACCTAAAGGTACCGTGTGTCCGTCTGCGTGCGCATCAACTAATGAATATTAAACAAGTTTCTTGAAAAAATAAATAATTAAGTACCATCGCAGGATGTGAGAAAGCAAAAAGATCAAAGAAAAACAGTTTCTATACTTCTATTTACCTTTGTAAGTGAACGTAATATTTGCACAAGGTGGGTAATACTCGGTACAAATACATAATGCATTCGAAGCACCACTTTTTGTATGACTGCAGATTTTATTGCAATTGCAACGTAGGCGGCACAGGTATTCGTGACAAGTCAAAGAAATCTATACAAATTGTGTAGCAGAAATGTTTGCAATGTCATTTTAAAATTGGATTGGATGCCGTTGATTTCAATGATAGACTTTATCGTTGCAATTTTAAAATGATTCTTCGACAAGCTACTGACAGTTTCGTCGATTCCCATGCAATTTGGCGGGCGGATTCCAATGTCTCGATATCTCACGATACTGGATTATGATTGTATAATCTATCTGGTCATGCGGAACACATGCTTCGGTATGCAAGAAGCTTCATGTACGATGGACATAGATAAGCATTCACTTAACCACGTAAATGGGTGGACTGGATGGATATCTATATCTGTCCACCAACTATTGTAGACTGTAAGAAGTTGATACGGAACACGTTTTCCAAACATCCAAGGGCCCTGTTATTACAGTATCGGCGCTTGTCGCGGCTCTTATCTGGAGTCGGCCGACTATCTCGCGAAGGGTTACGAGAACTTGCGAAATACATAAAGATATAGATAGGGTTACTGCTGCCTGGGAATGGTCAAAGCAATTCTAGACATTGTAGGGTTTTATAAGGCTGTGAATCGTTTGATTGTGGCATTGTGCGAGTGGAGTTTATAGTCTAATCTCAGTGCCTTTAAACAGCTTTGAAACTAGACTTGTTCATAAGATGTTATGTAACGTTTACGCCATAAAAATAAGGTATTTCCTGTTAGATTTCCAAAGAGCATTGCTGCCACAGCAATATTTCATAGAAGCATCTGTTTGGAAAACCTCTTGTTTTTAGAAGTTCTTACGTGAATCATGCTATGTTCTAAGATGTCTGGATGTTGTATGTTTCATTTTCTAGTTAAATACATTATTCATTTTTGGAAAAACTATCTTCAATCCTTAACCCATCAGTTTTACTCATTCGGATATGCTTTATTAATTTGGATAATTTTCGTGGCTTCAACAACCCTAAGTATACTGATAGTTAGGAGTACAATATCTAGTTATAGGTACTTTTGCATGTATTTACAATAGCTGTCGTTGATGTTTATGACGACAGTGGTTTAGTGAGTCTCCAAGGACGGTGAGTGTCCTCCGTGGATCGGTCGCTGTGTTGCTAGAATACGTATCTTTGGTTCTAGTTAGTCTTTCTTTGTTTTTAAACATATTATCTTTTCTTGTAATATTAATGAGCTGGCTATTTAAGTGTTTCTTGAGTTCAGAGGTTATGAGTCATGTGATACCTACATTTATTTTTAGCTCATCATTGCAGAGATTTGATTAATAAATCTGAAGTGAAACAAAGTTTTTGTAAATGAGGCCAAGTTTACATCGCTGACCGATGTATATTGTTTTTAATTTAAGTACAACTGTTGATAATTTGGGCGACATTATTTTGTGTATGAAAAAGCATTACCCTCCTGGTGCAGTTGGGTAAAAATTGCGCAGCTAGACTGATGAACATGATAGTGAGCAAAACGCAATAAATTGTCACGTAGAAATATTTTTTTACATGATACCTTTGTTGAATGCGCAAGAGCATGTCCTGTGACGTCACTTGTCATAATGACGCGAATAGTCTACGTCTAGTGGTGCTTGTTGAATAAACATCGTGGCAAAATGTCGCCACTAAATGATATATGTTTTTTATTTGTAACTGCGCTAGAATGTAGGTGGTGTGAATAAAAATACTTTACAATGTTAATCATAGTTAGATGACGCATTGTGTCATACTCGTAATCTAATGACTGTCTGTCTGTTTTGCGGAATCTTAAATCTGTATGATAAGACTGAGTTTTCGTGGATATTTTATATTTAAATCTTGTCGAATGTTTTGAATACTTTTGAACTCAATTAGTTTTGACCGCATTGGACACATAAAACGATAGACCCATTTGGGTCCGGTAATGGTGGTTATCTAAAAACCTAGGGAGGGTCACATACAGTTTCATTACAGGTAAAAGCAACTCCCGGTTTTACAAACTTTACATTACCAAATTCTAGTTTTTGAGCACTGATTATTTTTAAAAAGCCGTCTTTTTTCACAGCAAATTTTTCGCAATTGCAGTAAATACTATCTTGAACTCCAACATGACACTATCAGTACCTACTATAGAACACAGAACACACAGACAGACGTGACTCACTGTCGAGTGATCGCCGAGTATTATCGGAGGACACTGAACTGGCACGCTGGATTAAAACGACACGATTCATTAACGATGATAATTGTTTTGTTGTCTATTTATAAATAGAGCAGTTTGTTGGAATCGATCAAGTACCTGAATACGCGATTGCCTTGTTAAATATTAACTTCCGCCAGCCGTTTCGACTGTGGGAACTAATTCGCGCACCCGAAAAAATTACGGATAAATAGACTATCTAACACTAAAACATTTTTTTTTATGGAATCTGAGGTTAGCACGTTCAAGCAACCAAACAAACTCTTCAGGTTTTAAATGTTAGTGAAGGTTTCGTTACCAAAGAACTTACGGGCTCTTGGTATGGTCTACGTAACAGTCTTTAGCGTGCTACGGTTATTTTAAGGGCAAATTATGTACTCTTGTTTTGAGTATCGAGACTCCATCATGATTCAGAGAGCATGTTACGCTGAGCTGATAATGTAAATATACCTGTAACAGTCTATGGTTGCCTATCTAATTAGAGGCTTGAATAATTTATTTTTCTTCTTCCTCTGCAAGAATCTCAGTGTCACTTACGTACTCGGTGTAATTACCAAGTAATTATGAACGTCCTTTTAGAACCAATGTGAATATCCGTTATTATATCAATTGAACGTTTCGTGCTTGACATAATACTGTAGCTGCCCTTCCACTAGTTATGAAAATACTGAGTTACGTAGAATATTTCAAGTATGTACTTGTATTTTTATTGTTTTGGCAAGTGCTTCTATTTTCAGTCGTTGAAATGTAACCAATTTTTATGAGCTGTATGAAAAATAAAACGTGGTGTTAGAAAATTGTGCAAATACAGTTGTTTCATAAAAGTCATACCTATGAGGTGAACGTGGGTGTTTTGGCACTATTTTGTGAAATTTTATCTCTGTTATTTCAGTAACGAAGTAATAAACTCTTTGACTGGTTTTCATTCTTTTTGATTGGAGCTCACTAATTATGAACTTTTATAGTATTTATTCAAATTTGAGATTGACAGCAGTCCCCGTTATTTCCCTGTTTGTTTGAATCCTCATGAATCCTTAATAAATATTCTTTAACGTAAAAAAACACAGCATATATGTTACAATTTCAGCATAAGGCCTTTTACACCTTTACCGCAGTTGACAAAATAGTTATTTAGGTACGTAATTGGAATTATTTTACAGTAGCAAAATAAGGTAAACACATTACACAGTATACCTAGTTTACTCACACATACAAAACTTATTTGTGCAGCGGATTAGAGTGACAATAACTTAGTCACGATTTCACTGGACAAGTTGCAAGTAATTGTTGCTTTGAGTGCTCGTGACAACTAATAACATAAATACAGGAAACTTTGGAAATCTAATCTGTGATGCAATTTAAAACCAAATTTTAAACCCAGTGAAATTTTACATGTAACTATTACTAGTTTCTGACAGCGGTTTCACCGACGACGTCCCGAGGAAACTATTTAGCGTACCTGCCAAAAGTAGCCTACCGCCTTCCTCGATAAATGGGCTATCTAACACTGATATAATTTGTCAAATCGGAACAGTACTTCCTGAGATTGACGTATTCAAGCAGGCAAACAAACTCTTCAGCTTTATAATAAACTGGCTTCCGCTAGCGGTTTTACCCATGTCCCGTAGGAACTACTCCGCCTACCTGGCTAAAGTAGCCTTTAGCCTTCCTCGATAAATGGGCTATCTAACAAGGAAAGTTTTTTTCAAATCGAACGAATAGTTCCTGAGATTAGCGCGTTCAAGCAAGCAAACAAACAGACTTTCGGCTTTATAATAGTAATATAGATATACCTATATGTTAATGCTAGTGGATTGAGACAATCAATGTCAGCAGTTATAAAATCGCCAGCAAAAAATAAATCAATAAATAATTTATGAAAATATCATAAAAACGCTAACCAGTTCCCCGTCGGGAATGGCGAACAACAAGTCTCGCTTTTTACAATAAATTGGTAACAGCTTATGATTTTATACGCGTGTTAAAAATATACTTACGCTGTTGAAAAATTGTTCTTTGACGTGCCGGCGATACCTTTTTTATTTTGCTGAGGACTTACAGCTTTATTAAAACTAAAGCTTTTTTCCTTATAATAAGTTGTGATATAATATTCCTATTGTTCGTCTAACTCGCTTAAAGGCCAGTTTCAAAGGTTCCAGATAGCTATCTGGCAGATAATGCCATAGAGAAGTAGTCAAAGTTAAAAACATTTCTATGGGATTATCTGTCAGATAACTATCTGGACCCTGAAAACGGGCCCTCAATGTTACATTACGTGATTAGTAATATACTTTTCATACATCCAACAAGCCTTTAAATCAATTAATATATTTTTAAGCCTCGGTAAAAATATAATAGTAAACAGGTTTGGCGATAGCCTTAAGCTTAAAACATTATGCAATAAATTATCTACTTATATGCAAAATGCACTTGTACTGACTACATTCGCTGACCACGAAACTGTAATATTAACAACCTGCATTTTTATTTTTAGTGCAAGTCATGTAAATAGAATTATTAATATAGCCATTATTTATGAAGTAGTTTATATTTTTATAATTTATGTGACACAGAGAAGTGAGTAAAGAGAGATCATCGCAATGAAATTCGATACCTACATATGGAGGGAAACATAAAAATACAGTGAACGCTATTTACTTATTTTACGACACTCATAATAAATACAAGCTGTAAAAATAAAGATCTGGTTTAACTTTCCGAACATGAATAAGAATAGTATTTCTTATTCTTACAAATAGGCTAAGTATTAAGTAGATATCTACTGCCAAGTTTCATTAAAATCTATCACCCAGTTAGTTAGACATACATACATCCTTAGAAACTTTTGTATTATTTTATAACATAAGGATATATTTTATAACGTAAGATGTGTCTCCATTCACTCGCTAATCCGTGACAATAAATGAATACTCGTAGCACACCGCCTTTGAAGCTTTTAAATGATAATTAAACATTTTTATAGCTCCATTATATTATGCAAATAACTCGCTTACGTATGAAATGACTGTTCTAATTCTAGGCCAGTACTACAAGTATGTGCAAACAGTAATTATTATTAAATAATATGTTTTGAATATCAGCAACTATTCTAGTAAGTATACCATGTTACTAGGGCTTCATGTTTTTTGTTTTAACTTTTAAAGTTATCAAACATTACATAATATTGAACGTGGTGATTAATTTTTATTTGACGTTTGAAAGAATTTGTTACAAAGTTATTATAACATTAGAAATTACTCCACATCATTTTTTCAGTCTTCGTAGATTGACAAAAAATGAGATAAAGATGCAAGGGTTAAAGATGGTATCAGCAAAACATCCCATTATTTTAAATTGAATCGCCGGTTTCCGATGTCCAATAAGTTGAATACAATGGAAATGTGTTTGTCTCACAAAAAAAATCTTTCACTAATGAGAAGTTACAGTGTGTATGGCATCTTCAGTATAACAGTTCGCGAAAAACAAGTTCCCATTTCTGAAGGTAGCCATTTTGATTCCATGAGCATTTGATCGTAAGGAAACTTGTCGAGAAACCTCATTTGCCCGAAGTAGGGAACGAGAGACTGTGCATGCGTTAGGTGCCAAATGACTAGCTTCAGAAATGCAAACTTATTTAGCACAAACTGTAGGTCTGTAGGACGATGATCTTCTACTAGAAACGAAAGACAATCACAAATCATTATTTAACGCTAATCTTTTTAATATTACTACAGAATTAGACCAATAAAATAAACGATCATCACGCCACGATGATTTTCTTCACATTTGTAGCCTTAAGCATAATCTATTTAATGCATGTTTTAGACACAAGTTTAGTTAAGTGAGGCACAATTACTGAGACGGTAACGAGCGGCGAGTATGTTAAGATTTCGTAAGAACCAAGAGAAAGATAATAACTAGTCACTCTTAATTAACTCCAGTAATATGCGTGGTAATCGCTAATTAGTACTAGAACGTGCAGACTGACTACATGTTCTTTAAATAATAGTTTTGCAAAAATATGTGGGCACATATTTTTGTTCTTAGTTTGTTTAAATACGACGAGTATAGAGCGTTCATCGTGTCTTTGTGTATATTTGCTTAGTTTAATTGACATACATTTTGTTCCATGTCCATCAAGTCTAGAACAAAAAAGTAAAGAGCCTTATTTTTTTTTGTTTTTGCCCCTTGTTCAAGAGTATGATATCGTCCGAACGGGGCACAATTTAGTACTAAGGCCTAAGGTACTTGTCCAGATAACTCTTAAATTTGTGATCTCCCATGACCCCAGATTTGGTCGTCAGTTTCGCCCCACCGAGCTCTGACTCAAACTGGGCGCTCTCCACTCCAAACAATTGAGTATTAAGATCTTCAACGTGATTTATGCTTCCTATGTCTAGATTGGCTTACAATTCTGTCTCACTACTGGCCTTATTAAGGACTAGATGTTTCCCCGTGGTTTTTCCCGCATCTCCGGGGAACAACTTCCCGTGCCCGGACAAGATGTAGTCTATTTTACTCGGGGATAGTCTAGCTTCCCAACAGCGAAAAACAAATCGGTTGAGTAGTTTCGGAGCCTTTAGGTTACAAACAAATAAAATATACCTACTCTTTGTTATATTAGTATAGAAAACCTAAATTAAATTATTTTTCCCAGTCATTGTTCAGAGAAAGATTGTGAAATTGAGGAATTCGGGGCTCCTGGGATTAATGATAGTTACAATTACCTAAATATGCCTACGGCTTGCGTGGTTCAAACAATTTTCCTTCTAAATTATAACAGCTTTACTATCGTAAGTTCGTGAGTAAAAGTCATTGGATCTGTTGTTATCTCACTAATATGTACTGTACACTCCTCTTTTGGTAGAAACTCGAAATAATGATGATTGGCTATTATCTGCTTGGGAATCTGTCATGACTGGCAGCGTGAACCAACTCTTAGGCAGCTCAAATAGTCAGTACTTTGAATCTACATGCAAATCGTTGCCTTATCTAGACAACGAGCTAGTGATACATAAAAATTAATTCGCTCATTAACAAACTGTAGTAGGGTAACTGTGACAATACATTGTTCTTCAAATAGGCGACCATTATGCAAAGAATGAAGAAGTTTGTAAGCATTTACGGATATCCGGCTGTGTCCAAAAGATTAATGAGTACCACAAACTTGTTGCTTGTTTGATAGACATAAAGACGTTCAAAGAACAACTGTTACATTATATGCTAAACATAACGATAATATGTATCTAAAGCATCGGCTAACTGATAATGATTTATGGCCCACAGTCAATGATTTAAGAGATTCATCCATCCATGATTAAATTACCACAGCGATTTATAACGTAATAACCATTTCTATTGTTTACGAAACACAATAAAATCTGGGAAAAATAAATTAAGTCTAATTATGATGAATTCGTTGCATTAATCACATGAAACTGTATTTAAAATTCGACACACGCATTCCAATAAATTGCACTATTCAAAAAATATTAATGAAACGTTTATTTCCATTTATTTAAATTGGATCGAAAATTGGAAGAATTTAATATGTAGGACGTTGATTTTACGGTCGATCTGTGAATCGAGTTTTTAATCAACATTGAACCATGGTATACTATTTAATCGAGAAGCATGTCAACAGACTGAAGTATTGTCAATATCATATCGTCAAGACAAATATTCAATTACTAGCTTACAGCGGTAAAATCAGCGGTTTCGCCCGTTTTTCCTTGATATCAAATCGGACCAGTAGTAATCTTGATGTTTGCTTGAACCTAATCTTAGTGCGTTCAAGCAAAAATCTCCTAAAAAATCTTTTCAATGTTAATTGCTGCCATAAGCTATGCGATTTTATGGTCTTTGATTGCTACAAACATCCTTTTAGCATTCCCTCCATATCCTCGCGATTGTTCCAAGTTATCAGTCTGATGTGTGCAGGATAACCCGCACAATGGGCCAACGGCCTCAAACGTAACATTCCACTGGGAAATTGAATAATGATATTCCTAACGATCTTGTAATCGTAACCGTGACGTCTCCGTTTATCGCAACGTATACTTATGTCACTATTTGTCATACCTTCCGTTTCTTGGTATGATTTCAATGTCAAGCGTGAACTTTTGATAATCATAATATTAACTTTTTTGGTGGCTCCCTTCTTTGCTCTCTTTTTTGTCTCCATCTCCATTACCGTCTAATGAAACATGAGAAAACCCAATTATGATATCTCTGTCTTAAAAAATAAGTAATGTGATTCCTGTTTTTTGTCTGGGCGTTGTTTCAAGATCATCAGCGTAATTATAAGTATCCCAATTTCCAGGAGTTATGACCGCCAGTATACGCGGCATATGCGGTGAACATTAGATTTGTTCATCGGCTAACCGCAACGGATCAACGTCCTTAGTGTCTGTCGTAACGTGATTCAGGCGATATCTTACACGGCTATGCAATCTTATGTAATTGCTGCAACCTGGAATAAAGGTATAGCATGATTAGCATGGAATATTTTGCGCTTATTTTGCGTAATAGTCGATTGGTGGACGGAAACTCTTAGGAAGAAAGACAAATGAAGAACAATGGCGCGTATAGTCACATGTTTATCAACAAAAAAATCTAACCGAGGAAACTGAAAAATCTACAAAATATGTACGTAAGTATTAAAAGACCTAACTTCGCCTTGTTCTAGTGGGACTTCACTACTACTTTAGTCGTCAGCTCAGAGCTAAAGCTATCAATACAAGCCCTACTAAGCACGTCAAGAAGTTTTATACTTAACTACAATTTTCTTGGACGTTATACAATTAGAAGCAGCTAAGTCCAGGAACTAATTAGTCACACTATTAATAAAAGATCGTCCTCATTATAATCCTGTAAGTGATTCAGAGCATGTTTTAGTCAGTACAATAGATCAACGGCCTCAAGTAGTCGAGTCTGTCGAAACGTGGCGCGATGGAGGTGTAGTCTTACATCGAGTATGCAATCGAGTCGAATCGCTGTGTTACATATTGTTGACTGATGGCTTTGTGGAGTAAACAGGTGTGTTTGTTTCTGTAAGCAATTTGTAGTGACATGATTTCAGTGCGTTCTACATTTGTGGAAGAAATAAAGGCAAGATGTGTGTAGGGACATTTGGTTATGTTATTAATGTTAATGGATGCATAAACGTTTCACTAAACATAAATAGGGAAGATTTATGAGATTTTAAGTGTTATGAAATCCACGGCGATAATAATTACACCAAAACAAGTACATACCCTTTTACAGCTATAAAACTGAAATTAAGAAGAGCACTATCAATAAATCGCCAATGAAAATTAAATTATCATTGACTCACTAACTGACAAACACAACGATAGCATAAATAACGTATATGTCTCAACAAGATCACAGCTTCATTTCTCAAACAATTCTCACGATGTATTGTAGTCTCCACAACTGGTTGTGAGGTTACAATAGCTGAGAACGCACATGGACTTAAGTGGCATTGTTCGAAAGTGCCTTTTAAAGCTTTGTGGGGCACACCTGATAATAAACAAGTTACACTAGAAAATTGTAGGATAAGGACACAGAAGTTTGTTGACAAATAACGTTGTAAATTATTAAAGTTGTAAATTTTGGAATTGTCCAAAGATTTTGGGAGTTGGGGAGTCAAAATAGAGGCGTAGATTTAGAATATTGAAAATAGTCTTAATAATCAGGTATATTTATACAGATTATTTCATAATGCTGCTTCGTTTCCTGACATTATTGTAAGTATTACAAAAGATATTTGAGCTTACTTTATCAAACGCTTGCGATGAATCATTTACTGCTTTTTTTTTGAAACATTGTATAAACTGCAATGATAATGAGTACATGGATTTGCACATAATTTATATTATTGTTATTTATTTTCAAGCCTTAACCCTAAAGTTACAATCATTGTATAGTCACAGTAATAGCATTTACGATTCATAAATATCAGGCACGTTCTATCTAGTTGGTATTCGTATAAAAGGACCAAGTTTCACAAGGGGTTTCGAATTCCTTTGAGAGTATTCTATTTATAGTTAGGCGTAGAATGTTAATCGGTATTGCTACTATGATACTTGTATCCACTTTGGTGTCATATTACTCCTACGTACTCAGTATGTACTCTTTTTTTGTGTACTTTGTTGCATCTCTTCGATTTTCTCTAACATAACTTATCTCCAATCTTGATAGTTGCTGTGAACAGTAAGTACTGTAATGTCAGAAATCAAAAGATCGGTAAAACTAAACATCAACTCAACTTATTATGTCCACATAAAAAGGTGTCGAAAACCCGTTAACTAGACAGAAAATTTAGCACGTGGCAAACACTGCAAGTGTCCAAAGCAGCAAAACAGCTAGAAAATATTACATAATTAGAAATACTTAGAATTATCCCGTAGCCAGCACATTGCATCATGTAGCAAACGACATTTATTTTCTATTGTTCGCGAACAAATTTCTTGCGTCACTAGATAATGAATTGGCTGTAACTCCTTATAGTAATGTCATGCTAACGCTTAGGAGTCGAGAGGTCTTGTTACACTGGTACCTTTCGCAATAAAGCGAGTAACCAGTGGAACCTGAACCTCGTTTGGAGGATTGTTTAGCCTAGAAGGAAGTAGGATGTTTTATTGCAATTTTGTTACCTCGGTTTGTGTCACAAAATAATAATTTGTAGTTAGCATATTTGTTTATAGCTTCTGCCCGCGACTTCGTACGCGGAACATGTCGCTCATGCCAGCGATAACGGGTCGTCAAAATGAAAGATCTTAAACGTCTGATGTCAAATTCTAAGAGCCCGGGGAAACGACGGGTTGCGCGAGACGATTCTAAATGTTTCAGACTTATCATACCATACCATTGCATTGCATTGACTGCCGTTTTAGAATGTATGGACAACGCCATCTATCGGTAAAAGTGAACACTTATCGGAGCTAATTACGCGCGAGAAAGCTACATAGAGCTGTCCGTGTGAAAAACAGCGACACCGTCACAAAACGAAGGGCAAAAACAGTCGATTTAGCTTAAAAACTGACGGAGTTTCATAGACACATACCCCCCCCTTTTTCACCCCCGTTAAGGCAGAATTTCCAAAAATCCTTATTGCGTCATTCTTAATTTCTAACCAAATAGCCAAATATTAATTTTAATCGAATTAGCTTCAAAACTGACGGAGTTTCATACAAATTTACCCCCTCCTTTTTACCCCCTTAAAGAGCGAATTTCCAAAAAAAATATAGCCTATATGTTATTCTGATATATAAGCTATATGTCTGCCAAGTTTCATCTAAATCCGTCCAGTGGATCCT
Organism: Heliothis virescens; assembly: GCA_002382865.2. Classification (NCBI taxonomy): domain Eukaryota; kingdom Metazoa; phylum Arthropoda; class Insecta; order Lepidoptera; family Noctuidae; genus Heliothis; species Heliothis virescens. The sequence goes on from NWSH02000537.1 coordinate 762,162, forward strand.
GAGATTAGCGTGTGCAAACAGACAAACAAACAAACAATCTCAGGATCCACTGGACGGATTTAGATGAAACTTTGGGCAGACATATTAAGCTTATTATATCAGAATACATATAGGCATATTTTTTTTGGAAATTCGCTTCTTTAAGGGGTAAAAAGGCAGGGGGTAAAGTTAGTATGAAACTCGGCATTTTGAAGCTAATTCGATTTAAAATAAGTATTTGGCTATTTGGTTAGAAATTTAAAGAATTGACGCAATAAGGATTTTTTGAAATTTCTGCCTTTATACGGGGTGAAAAAAAGGGGGGGGTATGTGTCTATTGAAAACTCCGGGTGGCAGTTTTTAAGCTTTAAATCGCACTGTTTTTGCCCTTCGTTTTGTGACGGGGTGTCGCTGTTTTTCACCACGGACAGCTCTATGTACTTTCTTCGCGCGTAATTAGCTCCGGATAAGTGTTCACTTTTACCGATAGATGGGCGTTGTCCATACATTCTTAAAACGGCCCAGGTCAATTGCAATGCAATTGGATGCGTGTTGATATTAGTCTGATACATTTAGAATCAGTCTCGCGCAACCAACCGTCGTTTTATCCCCGGGCTCTTAGAAATTATGACATCAGACGTTTAAGATCTTTCCCATTTGACATTCGCCGTTATCGCTGGCATGACCGAGCAAAATGCCTTTCGTCAGTACGATAGTCAGCGGCGGGCAGAAGCTATAAACAAATATTTGCCTATACTAACAGAAATTATGTTATTTATGTGATCTTACAAACCGAATGAACACGAATCAAGTCTTTCCGGTATACACAACCATTGCCCAATTACAACCATCCTACTTCCTTCTAGGCTAAACAATCCTTCCAAACGAGGTTCAGGTTTCCACTGCTGTTAACTTCGCTTTATTGCGAAAGCGTACCAGTGTAACAAGACCTCTCAGACTCCTAAGCTTGGTTTTATGTGCATGACGATTTACTATAAGGGAGTTACAGCTTCAAGGTGTGCATATTATTCTGGAAAAGTGACGAACAAGTTAAGATATTAAAGTTTACAAAGCGTTCCCAGACAATGTATACCAAATAAATGTCGTTATGAATCTGACAAATTATGCGATAAAGCAATGTGCTGGTCCTACGGAAAGATAATTCTTATAAATCTATTTCGAATGAAAGTTATGTAATACGTTTTCTCAATAGTAGTTTTTGCTTGGCTTTGGACACCTACCGCAGTGTTTTGCCACGTGCTAACGGATTCTCTCTGATGCGGTAGTTAACGGCGTTTTCGACACTCATCTTTATGAATGTTGACGATATATAAGTTGGTATAGTTTACTGTTTAGTTTTGATCGGCGGATCTTTTGGATTTCTGATCAACTACCCAGTAACCTGTACGTGTTCACAAAAGCACCACTTCAAGATTTGGGAGATAAGTAAAATAACCTGATTAGAGAAAATCGGAAGAAAGATATTGCAACTAAAGAAGTGACATCAAAATATAGAACGAGTACATAACTGAGTAACGTATGAAAGCTAATATATATGACACACAACAAGTGGATACAAGTATCAATAGTAGCAATACCGTAATTAACATCCTTCTCGAACTTAACTTAATGAAATGAGGAATTACTCTCAAAATGGAATGGTCGAAACCCCTTGTGAAACTTTGGTCCTTTGTATACAGATATACCCACTAGATAAGAAACCGTGGCCTTGATATTTTTCCCATGAAGTCCGTAAATGCTATTACTGTGACTATACACTTATTGATTGAACTTAGGTCAGTTAAGGACTTGAAAATTAAAAATAACCTATGGATAAATACTAACATTATGTGCATAAGGTCATAGTATCTGTCAAATATCACCTTGTAAATATTTTATCTTATCAAGAACTTAAACCACTTTCATAAAAAGATATACACAATCATTGTATAGTCACGAGTGACACTAGCAAGTCATTTTACGATTCTAAAATGAGTCAGGAACACCCGTTCGGATAGTCTAGGTTGGTTAATAACCGGTCGCCCTTATAAATTATGCGACCAAAGTATTCAGCAAGAATGAAGTTTATCGAATTTCCTATGAGAGTAAATAATCTAACTTTAATAGTAGGTGCGTTAGAATAAGTTAAATCGTATGTGCTACAACAAATGATACTCTTGTAAATCCAACTTTAAGGTGTCACCTATTTGACTAATTATGCCTACGGTACTCAGTATTTACTCTTTTTTATGTAAATGTACTTTGTTGCATCTCTCTCTCGTATTTCTGGCATAAACATAACTTATCTCCAAATACTTGATAGTTGCTGTAACAGTACGAGACGTTAAATGTACAGAATCAACAAGAATCAAACGCGTTAAAAAACAAAATAATTCAAACAATCAACTCAACGTCCTATTTAGGTGTCAAACACAATAACAAAAGGTGTCGAAAAAACCCGTAATAACTTTATTGGACACGAAAATTTAGCACGTGGGGCAAATACAACTATGCAACGTGTTAACTCCAAAGCAGCAAAACAGCTAGAAAATATTACATAAATTTATGAAATACTTAGACATTAAATCCCCTGTAGAACCAAAGCACATCATAAGACATTTGCATTGTAGCAAACGACATTTATTTATTGTTAATAGCTGAGACAGAGATTTCAAATTGCGTCCACTAGGGATTAATGAATGGTGGCTGTATACTACCAATAATATAGTAATTAGTCAATGCTAACGCTTAGAGAGTCGAGGAGTTCTGTGTACACTAAGGTAAACCTTCGAAACAATAAATCTGGAGATAAGCCAGTGTGAAACCTGCAAACCTCGTTTGGTTAGGCCAATTGTTTAGCCTAGAATGGAAGTAGGAATGTTTTATATTGTCAATATAATTGATAATAAGCCTCAAGCCGTCCTGTGTCAAACAAATATAATAATTGTAGTTAGCAATATATTTGTTTATAGCTCTGCCCGCGACTTCGTACGCGGGAAACATGTCGCTTCATGCCAGCGATAACGGTGTCGTTCTAAAAATGAAAAGATCATTAAAAACGAGAATCTTGATGTCAACATTCTAAGGCGCCCGGGGAAGAAACGACGGGTAAATGCGCGAGGAACTGATGTCTAAAATAAAGTGTTCAGTATGCTTAAATCATATTCCATTAAACCAATTGGGCCATTAAGCAATGACAACTGCTTACAGTTTGTTTAGAATGTATGGACAACGCCATCTATCGGGGGTAACCCAAAACGTGATATTTAACAAAAGCTTATCGGAGCTAATACGCGCCGAGAAAAGCTACCATAGAGCTGTCGGCGTAGTGCAAAAACAGCGTGACACAACGTCACCAATTACACGAAGGCAAAAATTTTTAGCAGTCGATTTAGCTTAAAACCCACATGACGAGAGTTATCAATAGACACCAATCTGACCCCTCTTCTCTATTCACACCGGCCGTTAAGCCCGCCAGAATTTCCAAAAAAAATCCTTATTGCGTCATATCCCTTTAATTTCAACGGTAATCCAATAGCCAAAATATTAATTTATTAATTCGAAATTGATGCTTCAATACACTGCCGAGATTTACAATCTAACTCTGTAAACCCCCTCTTTTTAGCGTCTCCCCTTAATATTAACAGAGCGAGAAATATCTCGGGAAAAAAAATATAGCCTTATTATTTGTTATGGTCTGAGTGGGATATAGCACATATGTCTGCCAAGTTTCATCTTAAAATCCGTCCAGTGGAATCCTGAGATTAGCGTGTGCAAAACAGACAAACAAACAAACAAACATTAATCAAACATACAAACATTGACAAACAAGACCAAAAATTTTTTTTCGACATCTGCTAAATACTCTTCTTTCAATTTGCTTAATAAACAAAATTCCTCTACATATTTTGTTTCTGTAAATATAAAATGTACAGACACTGATTTTAAACTGTTAGATGGTATATGGATAGATAATAGATTGCTAGTGACTGAGCTATATACAGCTCTTCGCTACTAAAGTTTCCAAACCTCATTTTATTGGGATATTAAGTTAATACTACTAATAAGAGTATTCACATTTGTTAAGACAAGGGCACATTTAAAATTCTTACGCTGCTTGGTCCTTCCCACTTTAGAAGAGCTAAAAAATATTACTATTAAGGAATATAAAGAACATCTCAGGCAGCTACCAATTTACTAACTAATGTATTAAGTAACAAATTTCGTTCAATAGTGATTAATATTCAACATTATCACAAATATAAAGAATGGGAGGTAATAAATGATCGAGAATAATGAATAAAAAATATTTACAACTCGGAGTAGGATCTGTCACTATTTAACTGCTATATTCATTGAAGTTGAGTTAATTTTGAGATTTTAAGAAGTCAACGATTCAGTGAGGCATGTAACGAAAAGACCAGAATGCAGAAACAATTTCAGGCGGGCAATCACTTCATTTAAAAACAATGCTTGGTCATCATATTTTATTCTCGAACGCTGCCTTTTTCAATTAATTGCCACTATAAACAGCCAAATAGGATTGGGTTAATGCAGTATTCGATGAATGTGTCCCAATAAGAAAGACACTACTTTGAACTAAACAAAACATATTGCAATACCCTTAAAGCATTGCCCAGAGTATGGAGACTAGAAGATTTTTGAAAATGGGCTTGGCAACATGTGGCCGGTACGCAAATGTATGTCAACTGATCTAGTCTAAATTCCCGGGTGAGACCAATATATGGGAGTTTTGTTATTATGTTAACCTAAAAAAGATTATGTTTTATTATTTTATCGATTCTTACATTTCACACGGTTGGTTATATAGAATAATCAGCAAAAGTTAAGGAAAATGTAATCAAGATACATTAATTTCTCTTCAACTTTTTGCGTTGGGATTCATAATTATTATGGTCGAATAATAAGTTTGTCATTGTTTTCACGGTTAAGCCGGGTAGTTGCAAAGCGCACATTTCATTCAACCCACCAACCTTCATAAAGTGCAAGAGGCATAAAATTGCTGGAAGAAAACTTAATTGCTAAATGTTTATTGCCAACGGACGACTAGTAAAATTATAAGAGAACTGCAAACTTCGAGTTCCGGTGTGGTCTGTAATATTCATGCACATCTAAGAAATAACAGTCTCAAAGCGGTCAGGAAACTGAACTAAGTTATCTTTAATTGCAAATTAACAGTCTAAGGCAATGTAACTAGAATACTCTTTACAAAAGAAACTACGAATTATACTCAATTAAAGGTCATAAACTTATGTCCAAGTTGAAACATATGAAGGTCAATTATCATATTAATGATCACGCATTAAAAAATGAAATTGACGCCTCACAGGACCATGGATGATATATACATGGACTCATAAATATATATCCAGCAGTTATCCTGCCCACCTCCTGCTTTACCAAATATAAGGTTGGACACATGCGGACAAGAAATATCTCAAACTAACGATGTGGTGGAACGGACATGTGGCAAAAGGAAAAACTTCACGCGATCCTGGAAGTATTTTTATAAGGTAGCGGGCTAATCTTAAAAAGTTGGGCAAGGATTAATGGCAATTTGCTACTAAAATGTCTCTTTTTCAGTAAATTTCTCTTCCTACAGAATAAAACCTTAAACTCTGGATTAATGGAGGGTAAAATGAAAGAATTGCCAATAACATGCCATGGGTGCAGTAAGTTAGTTAACCGTATCGCGAGAATAAATTTCTTTAGCCAAAGCTTTACTTCTGGGGCGAAAAGGATAATCGCGGAGGAGGAAGAACTGTTACAATTTTTAAGTTTAGATGCAGAAAATCTGCCGAACAAGATAAACCCTTAATCGGTCGCGTCTTCAACTATTATATAATTTTAAATTATTTCCCGTGATGCAACTGTCCTGGGTAACGCGTGCACCCAGAAAACACAGTTTATGATCCATTTTCTCCGGAAGAAGGCAATAATAGAGTACGTTCCACGGTTTTGTTCGTGCGCGAGCCAAAATTTCAATAACATTTAACTGGCTTGTATAATAAATCAAAAGGGTTCCGGAAATTAAGATGCGGAATGGAATGATGTCCTTGCCTGAAATTGGCGCCAATAAATTAAGACACTGAAAGATGAGGCGCTCCCTGCGGAGATCTTGTCATGAGGAGTATTACTGCAAGACAGAGTCGATTATGAACCTCAGTATTATTGAGTAGTTTATAAACAGAAATCTTTAAATAAAACGGTTCTGTCGACAAAATTAAAAGTGACCTGCATTGGTATTTATAACTCCGATTTGATACAGATTTCATGAACGTCTTAATGGTACGGGAAGTAGTCAAAAGGATAGCCCTATTATAATATCTGTTATGCAATTACTGTTCCAGATTTGTGAGAATGTTAATAAGAATGGGCACTCCGATTTAACATCATATTATAATTATAATTTATCTATCACCCTTATCCTTTTGGATAGCAAATATAATGAAGGTAATAGTATAAGCAACTCAAGGATCGGTGGGCTACATCACTAAAAACATTATGCCCAATAATGCGATACCACACGAGACTACCCTGATCGTATCAATTAAGCGTCTCGTTCACCAGGTGCATTTTCAACTCTAAAAGTCCTGGTGCAGAACAATAAAAAACTGGAAGTCAAGAGTCTCTCATTACTAATTCCCAGAATATGTAAATTATGATATAGGAAAAATATACTGTGGAATTAGCAAAATTTGTTACCTACATCCTGCTCATGATAGTGTTAATAATCTATTTGATAATTGAGGTAGTGAAAGTCGAAATATTTATTTTTCGCATAGCCGCTTATGAGACACAGGTCATTGCCAGTTTCATTTCAGGATAGATTAAAAATAACTGGCTTTGTAAGATGTTTCATGCCGACATGGTTACACAGGCTTACAACCGATAAGACGAACTTTTCTAGATAGTCGGGTCTGTTCTAGATGACGCCCCGTCCGCCTAGAGAAAATAAGTAGCCAAAATTTAGAAAATATTTATAATTTGGTCGGACTTATCAACAAACCTCAATAGCTATATTCAATAACTTGGTATCATATTCTTTCTATCCTCATTAACATGGCTGCTTCTTATTCATAACCTGCACTTTTACCACGTCTAAGTGTTAAAACAGTGGAATAGTCTCAAATGACGACGGTATATCTTTTTACTCAAGTGAAAGAAGGCCTGCCAATATAATCCAACTCTAATACCTGAAGAATTCGCACTGGCATCTACACAGGGTCAATGACCGCTGCCAATCAAGTTTTGCCAAATATACTGCCAGATACTTGGCGATTCAAAGAATTCGAAGAAAAAGTGCGGTTGTTTGTTTTACTCTTGCATTTTTTGGATGGACCTAAACTTTAAGTAAAACTCGCAATTGACTTTTATTATTCTTAGTGAATATAAACTTTTTAAAGGTTTTACTAACAATCTTTACTAATGGTTATGGGGCAAAACCTGCCAAATTCATTGTATAATAGCGCTGAAAAAGCGATGAGCCCGATTAATAAATGTAAATAATGCAATTTATAAATTTGTTTTTATCGCAATTTTACACAGTGGGCTATTTATTGTTTAATTAAAATCGTTTATTAAATGTAATTAAAATTACATAAGTCCTGTTAATGCTACAAAAGATTCTAATTATCAGTTGAACTGCAAAACGTAAATTTCATAATAATTGTTACATCCAATGACACAATATATGAATAAATGAATTTACAAAATTTCTCCTGCTGTAATAAAAAATGATCCTTATTTGTGTATATATGGTTGATAAAGGAGGGTACTTCAAGTACTAGACTAATCTAAGCATCTAAACCTGAGATACAACAGTACCGGTCTTTCTAACAGGTAGAGAAAATTTTATACCCATGATCCACATTTACACTTCTTAAAGTCTCCAAAATGAGCAATCCAGTCAGTAAGCCTAGAGAACTATTTTTACTGGAACAATATTCCATAGAGGGTACGTGACAGCGAACACACTTTAAATGAATTGCATGATTTTATAAAGTTAATAACCAATTGTGGTATTTTTTTTGTCAAATCGTATTTCGTATCGATCAATAAGAATAGAATAACATAGTTAGCACATGTAAATAGGGTAATGTCATTAAGAGTGATTATCAAAGATTTACAAAAGGTAGCGTACATTGTGCACTATGATAGGAGTGGTTTTTAATATTAATTCTTGACTAAAAAAACATAGCTTTGCATATCAGTGCGCATTTTTTAAATTATTCTCCTAATTAATGTTTCGTACGAAAAATTTTGGGCAACCCCGCATTATCACTGGTCACGCTGATAGTATTAGGCTACCTGACGGGGAGATACATTTCCTCTCAGGTATCACGGAATTCAGTTAACAAAAATATTTTTGTGGCTCAACAAATGCACTCCCTAATGCCATCAACCGCAAAATTGAAAAAAAAAAGGAAAGGAAGCTAAGATTTTTGATCCGTCGCCGGTGTGGACCCGAACTATTTAGGACGCACCAACCTGTACTGGGAAAGAAGCGTAGTCCCAGATTTTTGAGGACGGCACGTTCAAGGGTACCAGCCGGGAAGATGGGGATCATTCAAAAAATAGAGGAAGCCAAATGTT
>NWSH02000537.1:770781-798166 GCA_002382865.2 Heliothis virescens
TAGCGTGTGCAAACAGACAAACAAACATTCAAACATACAAACAGACAAAAATTTTTTTTCGAATTCTTACTCTTCTTTCAATTTCTAATAACCCTACATATTTTGTTTTGTAAAAATATGAAATGTACAGACACGATTTTTTTACTGTTTTATTATATGTATAGATATAGATTGCAGTTGAAGCCTATTCAGCTCGCTACTAGGTTCCACCTCATTTAGGTATATTGAATACTACTTTGAGTATTCACATTTTAAGACAAAGGCACATAAAATTTCTTACGCTCTTGGTCTTCTCCACTTAGGAGTAAAATATCTAGGTATAGACACCAGCACACCAATTTACAACAATGTGTACAATTTCTTCAATAGATTTTCAACATTATCACAATAGTGGCAGGTTAATGTAGGATTGATAAAATTTTACAGATTCGAGTAGGTCTGTACATTCTGCTATATTCATTGAAGTTGAGTTATATTTTTGAGAATTTTAAGTGCAACACAGTGAGTGCATGTACGAGACCAGAATGCAGAAACAATTCACGGCGCAATCACTTCATTTAAACAATGCTGTCACATATTTTATTCTCGAAGGCCTTTTCAATAATTGGCCATATAAACACCAAATAATTGGTAATGCAGTTCGATGATTGTCCCTAATAAGAGACCTACTTTGCTAAACATTTGCAAATTAAAGATTGCCCAGTATAACTTGAGATTTTTGAAATGGCGCCAGTTGGTACGCAATATGTCAACTGATCTTAGTTCTAAATTTTCCCGTAGACCAATATATGGGAGTTTTGTTAATGTTACCTAAGATTTGTTATTATTTATCGTTCTTACATTTCACACGGTTATAGAGTAAAGCATTGGAATGTATCGATACATTATTCTCTTCAACTTTTCTGATCATTTATTATGCATTAGTTTTCACTTTTATTACCGTAGTTGCAAAGCGCACATTTCATTAACACTCTTTCATAGTGCAGAGGCATAAAATTGCTGGAAGAAAACTTAATTGCTAGTGTTTATTGCAACGGACGCTAGTAAAAAAGCTGCAACTTCGTTTTTTTATTCATGCACATAAAATAACGCTAAAGGGCAACAGTTATCTTAATTGCAATTAAAGTCTAACAACTGAACTCCTTAAAGAACTACGAACTCATAAAGGTCATAAACTTATGTCCAAGTGAAACATATGAAGGTCAATTTCATATGATACGCATAAAAAATGAAATTGACCCTCACAGGACCAGGATGATAAAGGACCATAAAATTTCAATTACCTCCCACCTTCCTGCTTAAAATATAAGGATGGACAGAAATATCTCAAACTAACGATGTGGTGGAACGGACTGGGCGGAAAAACTCACGCGATTATATTTTAGTACCAATCTTAAAGTTGGCAAATTATGGCAATTTGTACTTAATGTCTCTTTCAGGAATTTCTTTCCACAGAAATTAAACCTCCTGGATTAATGGAGGTAAATGAAAATTGCCAATACTGCCATGGTGATAGATTTAAGTATGGGAAATTCTTTAGCAAAGCTTTATTCGGGAATAATCGGGAGGAAGCTTACAATTTTAAGTTTAAATGCAGAAATCTGCCGCAAGAAAACCCTTCGGTGCGTTTACATTATTAATTTAAATATCCCGTGCAATGTCCTGATCGCGTGCACCCAGAAAAACACAGTTTATGTCCATTCTCCGCCATAATAAGTACTTTACGGTTTGCTGAGCAAAAACTTAATAACATATACTCTTTATAATAATTCCGGTGTCCTGCCTTTGGCGCCAAAAAAAGACCTGAAGTGAGCGCTCCTGCAGCGTCATGGGAGTTTACTGCAGAGTTCAATGAACCTATTATTATGATATTTTGTTTAAACAGTCTTAAATTAACGGTTTCTGGACATAATTGACCATTTATAACGCGATTTGTAAATTTTGCGCTAATGTGTACGGAGTTCGAAAGAATGCCTTAAATATCTTTTCTGCTTACTTCAGATTTGTTAAAGTTAATAAGAATGCATGATTTAACATCATATTATAATATATTTATCATATTTTTTGAGAAATTATAATGAATAAAGATTAAGCATCAAATCGGTAGATCACTAAAACATTATGCAATAATCGACCAGACTCTGATCGTACATTGGTCTCGTTTCAAGTCATTCAATTTAATTGGTCAGCTAAAAAACTGGAAGTCGCTCCATTACAATTAGAAAGAATAGATTAGAATTTGTGTACCTACATCCTGCTCTTAGTGTAATTTATTTGAATTTGAGTGTCGTTTTTTTCCTGCCTTATGAGACATATTGCCAGTTCATTCAGAATTAAAAAGTAACTCTTTGAAGATTTTATGGCATGTTACACAGGTTACAGATAAAGTTCTAGATAGTCGTCTGTCAGATGACGCCCGCCCTAGAAAAGTAGCCAAAATTAAAAATATTATTTGGTGCTATCTGTCCCATAGCTATTTATAACTTTACCTATCTGGTACCTCTTAAACTGGCCCTTATTCAAATGCACTTTTACCACGTCTAAGTGTAAAACAGGATAGCTCATGCATCGTAGGTATCTTTACTCAAGGAAAGGCAATTCCAACTCTAATACCTGAAGTCAGCACTGGCATCACCCACCAGGGTCAATGACCGCTGCCAATCAAGTTTGCCAAATATACTGCCAGATACTTGGCGATTCAAAAATCGAAAGTGTTGGTTTTTTACTTGCATTTTATGGCACCTTAAAAATAACGATGACTATTTTAGTAAATACTTTTTAGGTTTACTCATTTTTATTTTACTGGCAACCTTGAATCATTGATTCGCTGAAAGCGATGAGGAAAATAAATGTAAATGCAAAATGTTTTATCGCATTTTACACATGCTATTGTTTAATTAAATCGTGTATTAATGTTTAATTAATGTAAAAGTAACTGCAAAGTATTATAGTGTAATTAGAAATATATGAATATGAATTTACAAAATTCTCCTGTGAAAAATGTCCTTAATTTTGTATATATGGTTGATAAGTACTGACTAGACTAATCTAGCATCTACCTGGATACCAGTCCGGTTTTAACATGAGAAATTATACCCAGATACATTTCCTCTTAAAGTCTCCAAGAGAATCCAGCATAAGTAGAATATTTTTACTTATTTCCATAATCTACAGCGAACCACTGAAATGATTTGCGATTATAAAGAACAATTGTATTTTTTTTTGCTCGTATTTCGATGATCAATAAGTAGATACTGTTACACAGTATAATGTATTGATGATATCAAAGAGACAAAGGTCGTACATTGATATGATAATGGAATATTAATCTTGACAAACATCTTGCAAAGTGCATTAAATATTCTCCTAATATTTCGTACGAATTCAACCCGCATATCACTGTCACGCGAGCTACTGGGTACATTCCATCATATCAGGTTTAGTATAAAAATATTTTGCTCAACAAAGCTCCCTAAGGCCATCAACCCGCAAATTGAAAAAGGACTAAGATTTTGATCGCTCGTGTACCATATAACGACCAATTACTGGAGGGTAGTAATTTTGAGGTACCAGGGGATCATAAAAAAGAGGAGCCATGTTTGTCGGCACCAATTCTGCGAATTAGAGACAGTTGAGACTTTAATCAATGTGCATGTGTTATGGATCATACAGACGTTCAACATAATGTGTGACGCACATTGCCTGGTATCGATAAAGGATTCTGGGTTTTTTGAGCTGCATTTAAACAATTCGGTTCTACCGCAATTTTTATATTTTAAGGCGTAGTTGATTGATTTAGTCTTAGAAGATTTATTTATACCGGCATAATGAATTGGGCTGTCAAAAATACAGATAATTGAAACGAATGAGTGATTATACAGATACAAACATCTACAGGTACAATGGCCTCAACTGTAGAGCTGTAAAGTTTTTATAAAGTCTTAGCTACCGCAATGTTGACTAACTACTTAATTACCATACTTAAAGTATCTCTTGGTTTGTTTCCAACAAAAATGCCAACAAGATTACCGTTACGAGTCCCCCTTACAGACTGTACACCGGCTAAATATTACGGCAAACAACTAAACCGCCTTGAGGATGCCTAGCTGTTCTTCACAGTTTCTCTAACTATAGTTCAAGTGTATCTAAAACTAATATTGGAAATACTTCCGTAACCCATGTAATACTCGGTAAACGTTATTAGACACACGCATTGTTTCCCTCACCACGCCGAATTTCGGTCACGGTACTCAATTAAGACAAGGGCACGCCATGGCTTATAAAATTGCATAAGCGTATGCAGACATCAAAGTACCTACACTATTAATGAAAAGAATTCCGAAGGTTTTTGCTACCATCAAATTTCGTAGTATCTAGCTTGGAACGTAGACAAAAATCGATAAAAAAAGCTAACAGTATTTTCAGGCACGTTGCTATCGTGTCGTGCCGTAAACGGGCAGACAAACAGACAAGTCAATGAGCTCCAAATAATACAATTAATGTACGGTGAGATGTGACTGAGTTTTTTTGGCAGTGCAAAAAGTGATGATAAATTCCGGTAGTATCAACAGTTGGTACTATTTATAAATAACATATTAACTTATCGTTCTTTGAAATCGATGTATTCATGGTTCAATAACATCTAAACGTTACGGTAATTTTTCTCTGAGGTATAAAGCCTCAAATCCAGACTCAAGTTCAGACTACATCTTTAAAATCTCCTCCAGTCCTAAGAATTGATGCTCAGCTGAATATCTTAAGGCTACTAGAATCCGATTATGAGTTCGTAAAACAATTCCAACGAAATTTCATAAAACGATCGGTAAAACAAAGAAATTGCATGATTATGAGTAAAATTAATTAAACATGCATAATATAAGACACCTGTTTATACATATGTACCGGATTGAAGGCTTTTTGCTAAAATCATACTAAGTTTGAGACCAATTTGCCACATTAACGAACGAATACGTTTTATAAAAATAGCATAATTTTATTTCAATTTGATGCCATATCGCAGCAGGAATCTTTATTAATTTTTATTATCTTAATTAAGGATCTCAGATAGTGCATCGATTGGGAAACACGTTTTGGTAAATACATGTTTTGTTTTAAGTAGCCTATTTTTGGAAAATCTATAATCAGACACAAAAGAAAAATCCAAATCGAAGCCTTTACTTCTGTAGTCTTCGTTTGTATAAAAGTTAGAAGGAAAATGAAACAAAATTATTGAGTTAGACTACAAGACATCTGTGTCAATCGACAGATTCGCTTGACTATTTACATTATCGACAGTCGTGGGAGCTATATAAATGCACACACGTCTTTAGTCTTTAGTTACATACGAAATTCATGTCATGGAAACAGTTTATACTAAAAGCCAATTCCTGATCACCACAAATTGAGTCATAATATTTTAGTATGCAACTGCAATGAAGAAACATGTAAATCTTGCTGCCTAACTGCATATACAGGGTTGTCGCTTGCTACAAGTTGTCACTTGATTTTCTAAACCACGCCTTGAGACTCAAACAAGTTCCTTTTCAAAATGGAGGTTTCTCTGCGCTTACGCCTACTGTATGCTAACAGCCCCTAGTTGATTATGTGACTAAGCTGCTGAGCCCTAGTTTAGAATATTTGAATACATTGAGATTTGTCTAGCTGTCTCAGATATGATGGATGAGGTGTTGTAAGATTATCATACATAGTAGACACCAATACACTTCTTGCGGCTTACTATGGTATAGCTGAATCTTACTTACGCTACGGCGTCATTTTCTGGGCGAACTCAACCGATAAAGAGACAGCATTTAAGGCTCAAAAAAGATGTCTCCGATCAATGTTTAAACTAAAAACCACCGACAGCTGTAAGCCATATTTCAAGCAGTACAACATACTGACACTTCCTTGCATCTATATTCTTGAAGTGGCTATGTTTGTTAAGAACAATCCAAATCGTTTTGAACGCTTGGCCGATGTATGCCCAAGAAATAGACGTGACAATGCAAAATTAACGCATGTACCGTGTAAAACTACTATGATGCGCAAAAGTATTTATTGCATGGCCCCGGTTGTCTACAATAAATTGCCAAGTTCTTGGAANGAATTGATGGAATATTATAGACCCGTCGCACTCATATCAGTCATCTCAAAGGTATTTGAAAAGTACATCTATAAACAGTTGGCTAACTTCATTGAAAAGAATAAGATATTATGTGAGGAACAAAAAGGTTTTAGGCAACATAAAACCGTCGATATGGCAATTTATGACTTTTTGTTTCCTATCATTAGAAATATGGATAAACGATTACCCATATGTACCATATTCTGTGACATGACGCAGGCTTTCGATTATGTCCATTATAATACATTGTTAAATAAGTTAGAAGCCTATGGCATAAGAGGCAACGTTCTCGAACTAATGAAATCGTATTTAGAAAATAGAACACAGATAACTGAAATCAGTCGCATCAATGTAACTAATAAACAGGAGGAGATATCACGATCACGAGAACGTAAAATTACATTCGGTGTTCCACAGGGAAGCGTTATTGGCCCGTTTGGATTTATATTATATGTTAACGATATGCCCACGTCCATTGAATTTCCCTTAACTATGTTTGCGGATGATAGTACCATTACCATCCCGTGTACAAACGTAAATACATATGAAACTGACATAAATAATTCCCTTGACAATTTAATTAAATGGCTAGATAAAAATAATTTGAATATAAATTTAAGTAAGACTAAGATAATGCACTTTAGACAACGTATGCCTCGTATACCTAACCTTCACATATTTCACAAAAATGACGATATTGATGAAGTAACTGACACCAAATTTTTAGGATTACATATAGATTGCAGCTTAAACTGGAAATCACATATTGACATGTTGTGTAAAAAACTTAGTTCGTCTGCATTTGCTTTACATAGATTATCATACATAGTAGACACCAATACACTTCTTGCGGCTTACTATGGTATAGCTGAATCTTACTTACGCTACGGCGTCATTTTCTGGGCGAACTCAACCGATAAAGAGACAGCATTTAAGGCTCAAAAAAGATGTCTCCGATCAATGTTTAAACTAAAAACCACCGACAGCTGTAAGCCATATTTCAAGCAGTACAACATACTGACACTTCCTTGCATCTATATTCTTGAAGTGGCTATGTTTGTTAAGAACAATCCAAATCGTTTTGAACGCTTGGCCGATGTATGCCCAAGAAATAGACGTGACAATGCAAAATTAACGCATGTACCGTGTAAAACTACTATGATGCGCAAAAGTATTTATTGCATGGCCCCGGTTGTCTACAATAAATTGCCAAGTTCTTGGAAAGACTTGAATACGGTACAATTTAAAAGTAGACTTCGTAAATTATTAATAGATAAGACATACTACAGTGTAACTGAGTTTTTAACGGACAATTTGTATCAAACTACCCCAAATTTTTAAATAATTTATAATCTATTTAAGTAGGGAATATGTTTTATTGACTATGACTTGGAATCTTAATGTTTATTTGTTTATCTTCTGACCAGGATTTTGTGTTTTTCTTTTCTTTTGATTATTTTACTGTTACTGACAATTACAATTTTAACAATTTTATTTTATATAGGAACAATTTAATTAATAATTTTATTTAATGAGAATTGCTTAATGAATTTAATGTACGAAAATCTATTTATGTGATGAAAATGTTTGCATGCCGAATGGTGAAATATGGCAGAACGCAGATTTAAACCTATTACTATCTACTTATGTATTACCCATATTTGCAAATAAATGATATTCTATTCTATTCTATTCTATTCTATTCTATCAGCTGTAATCCCGGTTTCTCTTGCATGTTGAAGGTGTTTGCAGCACAAGTATCAAGACTGTTGTAACTAGTTAAGGCCTTGCTTAGTTTTCAGGTACAAAAATACTTATAGCACTGAGCCACATATTAGTGTAAACTAGTATCATAAAGAGGAAAAAAAATGTTTGCCCTGAAGGCTCTGAAACTACTTCACTGTTAAGTAGCATACTATTGTAGATCCTGGACCTGGATTGGATAGGACCCTGGAGTGTAGACTGGTACGAGAGGAACACAAGACGCGGGTGAAATCGCGAGAAACAGCTACAAACAGTTATAAAGATATTTTTTTAAGTAATTCTCATGAATAAGATTCCTAGAATCTTAAAATTTAAATACTCAATTGATACTTTTCTGATTACTTCAAATGAGTCAACAGCAGAGATAAACCCAGAGATCAAAGTCTTAATTGATTATTATTATTATGCACTTTATCAATAATAGCCGAGCAATTTGCTAGACTTGCCGATGTCTGGATCAAATGTTAATAGAAAACATGTCAATATCTACTTTGTATAGCGGTCGAACAATGACAAACGTTTTAGACTCAATTACGTTTGTGTCTGAACTCTTTCGGCGCTTGCGCGTGCTATAGGTACAGACAACAGCAGGTCACGGTTCCNGCATAAGAGGCAACGTTCTCGAACTAATGAAATCGTATTTAGAAAATAGAACACAGATAACTGAAATCAGTCGCATCAATGTAACTAATAAACAGGAGGAGATATCACGATCACGAGAACGTAAAATTACATTCGGTGTTCCACAGGGAAGCGTTATTGGCCCGTTTGGATTTATATTATATGTTAACGATATGCCCACGTCCATTGAATTTCCCTTAACTATGTTTGCGGATGATAGTACCATTACCATCCCGTGTACAAACGTAAATACATATGAAACTGACATAAATAATTCCCTTGACAATTTAATTAAATGGCTAGATAAAAATAATTTGAATATAAATTTAAGTAAGACTAAGATAATGCACTTTAGACAACGTATGCCTCGTATACCTAACCTTCACATATTTCACAAAAATGACGATATTGATGAAGTAACTGACACCAAATTTTTAGGATTACATATAGATTGCAGCTTAAACTGGAAATCACATATTGACATGTTGTGTAAAAAACTTAGTTCGTCTGCATTTGCTTTACATAGATTATCATACATAGTAGACACCAATACACTTCTTGCGGCTTACTATGGTATAGCTGAATCTTACTTACGCTACGGCGTCATTTTCTGGGCGAACTCAACCGATAAAGAGACAGCATTTAAGGCTCAAAAAAGATGTCTCCGATCAATGTTTAAACTAAAAACCACCGACAGCTGTAAGCCATATTTCAAGCAGTACAACATACTGACACTTCCTTGCATCTATATTCTTGAAGTGGCTATGTTTGTTAAGAACAATCCAAATCGTTTTGAACGCTTGGCCGATGTATGCCCAAGAAATAGACGTGACAATGCAAAATTAACGCATGTACCGTGTAAAACTACTATGATGCGCAAAAGTATTTATTGCATGGCCCCGGTTGTCTACAATAAATTGCCAAGTTCTTGGAAAGACTTGAATACGGTACAATTTAAAAGTAGACTTCGTAAATTATTAATAGATAAGACATACTACAGTGTAACTGAGTTTTTAACGGACAATTTGTATCAAACTACCCCAAATTTTTAAATAATTTATAATCTATTTAAGTAGGGAATATGTTTTATTGACTATGACTTGGAATCTTAATGTTTATTTGTTTATCTTCTGACCAGGATTTTGTGTTTTTCTTTTCTTTTGATTATTTTACTGTTACTGACAATTACAATTTTAACAATTTTATTTTATATAGGAACAATTTAATTAATAATTTTATTTAATGAGAATTGCTTAATGAATTTAATGTACGAAAATCTATTTATGTGATGAAAATGTTTGCATGCCGAATGGTGAAATATGGCAGAACGCAGATTTAAACCTATTACTATCTACTTATGTATTACCCATATTTGCAAATAAATGATATTCTATTCTATTCTATTCTATTCTATTCTATCAGCTGTAATCCCGGTTTCTCTTGCATGTTGAAGGTGTTTGCAGCACAAGTATCAAGACTGTTGTAACTAGTTAAGGCCTTGCTTAGTTTTCAGGTACAAAAATACTTATAGCACTGAGCCACATATTAGTGTAAACTAGTATCATAAAGAGGAAAAAAAATGTTTGCCCTGAAGGCTCTGAAACTACTTCACTGTTAAGTAGCATACTATTGTAGATCCTGGACCTGGATTGGATAGGACCCTGGAGTGTAGACTGGTACGAGAGGAACACAAGACGCGGGTGAAATCGCGAGAAACAGCTACAAACAGTTATAAAGATATTTTTTTAAGTAATTCTCATGAATAAGATTCCTAGAATCTTAAAATTTAAATACTCAATTGATACTTTTCTGATTACTTCAAATGAGTCAACAGCAGAGATAAACCCAGAGATCAAAGTCTTAATTGATTATTATTATTATGCACTTTATCAATAATAGCCGAGCAATTTGCTAGACTTGCCGATGTCTGGATCAAATGTTAATAGAAAACATGTCAATATCTACTTTGTATAGCGGTCGAACAATGACAAACGTTTTAGACTCAATTACGTTTGTGTCTGAACTCTTTCGGCGCTTGCGCGTGCTATAGGTACAGACAACAGCAGGTCACGGTACTCGAATCTGTCAAATTTTACCAGTCGAACATTAACCTACCTCCATTGTGATAAGGTTGAAAATCTATTGCAGAAATTTGACAAATTGATGTGCTTTATAATTGAATGCGGTGTATTCCAAATATTTATACTATGCACTTTCTGCTTTTTCGTCAGGATATGTTTCAGTTATATTTATCACTTAAAAAAAAATCGTGGTCCTGATTTTTTTCAATATTTTTCGCAATTGTTTCTTTAAATAAGAAATGCTGATTCCAGACTGATTAAAGTTATGTTTTCTAAGTGAGCTCGATATTTTTAATCGTCTTTGGTATCATCACATTATTTATGATTATATTTACGCGTGTTCAATTTCCTACTTATATCATAATTAATTGATGTCTATAGATAAATAAAATGGGCTTTTGATGTACCGGAACTGTGATGCCATAAAAACAAAATGTTGAAGGTAAATATAATCAATTATTTACTTATTTCTTGACGTAAAATTATTATCAATATTTTAGTTTTAGTACGTAATAAATTCCTAGTGCAAAACTTCCCTATTACTACTTTACAAGTAATTTAATTTGATTATAAAACTATTGCTATTTATGTAGATTAGAACTACAATTTAGTTTTTTAATCCCACGACATTTTGATACTATTTGTTTACGGTCGATATTAACTAATCTAACTATCGAGGATACAGTAATTTACCCCAATCAAACTAAAATCCAAGGCAAAATGTAAATGGTTAGAATATTTTTTTTAAATACACGTCGTGACCTTTAACCGTTAAACCATTTCGCTCCTCTTAACGTAACTATGACGTGTGAATGGGTCCGTAGTTGGAGCTAAATGGAGTAAACTGCCTACTTAGCACTGTTAATGCGGGATGATTCAGCAGCTTCCCATTGCGAACGTAATTTTAGCTCAAATGGTTGAGCTACATCGCGGAAGCCTTTCCAAGTACTTGTCTTCGAGTGGCTTGGGCTGGTAGGACTGAAAGGTGGTAGTGACCGGGTTAGGGAATTTTGATTTTCAATTCTAGGATGGAAGGAATAAGGCACATTTTGTCGGAACAACTGTGTATCATAGGTGTTTTGATGGTTCGTGGTGAAATGGTCATATTGAAACCTAAAATATTTAAGACTCATAGAGTGGAGGAGCTTTAATGTACGTTCCAGAAGAAAATGTTCAAGGCGAGGAAAACTGGAAGTTTTCTGATAAATAAGTCTCACTTGATGTAGATAACAATTGCAGTAGGCAAGAACAAATGATTACTGGAAATCGGCTCGACTGATTCGGCGATATATTTCCTTGTATTATGAATAAACATTTCAGTCAGACTTATCTCATAGACGTATCTCAAGATACTTATAGTAGTAGTAGCGTAACTATACGATATCTTATAAAATGGTTCATGACGATGTTGCCAAGTGCGTATATTCCATGCAAAAAGATTTCATCATCTTGAACCCGATAAAAACTATCCCTAACATTCTTTTTCGGTTTTCAATCTATTTATCTTAGCTTCATATATCAATCAGCTTTAAAAAAGTCGATGCAGTATCAATGGGTAGGATTACAAGGTACTCAAATTCAATGCTTTCACATCGTACTTTGTCGGGTCCTTGATTGGTGTGACTGACTGATTAGTTAATTAATCTCTTGCGACCGAAACAAGTGCCTACTTACTATAAACACTTAGCGGTGCTTACAACCGCTTAACACACACTTGATACATCACTTGAAGAGTCTTCGTGTATCATCAGTTATCTACTTTTAAAGAGTTTTTTCATCTCGCTGAATGAGAAAACTTTCCTGAAAAATCCAGTATTGTTTTAAAAAAGGAAATTATCGAAGACTAGCTGTTTTCTAAGGGTTTCTATTGCAGGGGTAACTTCTTCCCGTACTGGGATAAAATATAGCCTATGTTACTAGGGATGCACTATTCCCTTTCCAACAGAGATATAATTTTTCAAATATGTTAATTAATATCAGTACTTTTGGAGCCTTTTACAAACAAACAAATGAAACCTCTTTATAATATTAGTTAAGATAACAAGCAAAGACCACAACAACTTTTTGAATCCGCAAATTGAAATAGATCTGTTCGTAATTTCTTGGAGCACGCGATACCGAATTATGTCAAGAGGTCCATCATCCTTGGCAATCGGGAAGCGAAGACAGTTCTCCTGGTAAGATTGACGTATCCTTGCGTGCGCAGTCGCAGGGGGCCAAATGGGTGCTTCCTTTATGCTGTTGTTCTTTCATTGCCCACAAATTGCAGACAGCTTAACTAGCGAACGTGAAGTGACCTTCCGACATGCATTTGTCATTGTTCCAAAGAAAATTATTGAGGATTCTTAAAGGATAGCCGATGGGAAGGATGGGAGGCTTATATGAGACTGAAAAATATATGATATAAATATGGTACCGTTTGACAAAGTGATGTTTGTTTTGAACGCGAGCTGTTTCCTGAGAATCTTGTGACAGAAGTTCGTTTGAGTATCTTATGACTTTTGCAAAACTTACATTAGATATACATATAAGTATTAGAGGATCATTTAGCCTGCGTTTATTCAGTGTGAATGAAGATTTTGTTTGCAATGCCAATGACTTTTCGAAAGGTATCAGACCCAAAATTTCGTATTTTTCATTGTCATCTTTACATTATCATGGAGTGCTAAGTAAATTTATCTTAGTATGTTAAAGTGGATAAGATTGTTATTTACAAGTTTTGGTACCTATGTATTAAAGGTTTTTGATCTTTATTTTAAAACTTGTTTTGTTCGTACTTTCACACTGACCGGTTTAGTGTTAAGATTTTGCATAATCTTGTCTGCAGTTTGCATTCATGATATCTTAATCAAATATGATTCAACAGGTTCTAGTACTTAAACTTTAAAATATGAAATCAAGCTTGTTTCACAAATCAACATTTCGCCAAATTGATTTTAAATTCCATGATCAGCTTGTAACCATTGACCCAACTTGATTATAGACTCCCCAGTTCTAAGAAGTTTCGGATGGAAAACCCCAATATCAAATTGCCCATCCTGATCAACCTTATAACTTTGTACTCTACAATACCATAAATTACTTGTACCTTTCTTAAACTGTTTATTTACTCTGCTCTGACATAAATCAATCACGGTTAAAGCATGTGAAATAATTCTTGGATTTTATTACCAGATGACTTAATCTCCCATTGTTTGGGGACATTTGTATTCTTCACATTGCTTGATGCTAAAGTTTTCACACGGAAATCTCTTCTTGGTCGTGATAGTTGGCTGTAGGTATTTTACACCTGCCTATATAACACCTGCTGTGAACTGTACGGAAAGAATCCTGAATCACTTTCTTGAATTTAAGAATAAATAAGGAAATATTTCTTATGATATTTATTTGTACTCTTCCTCTTTGATCGTCATTATGAATGTTGCCTTATACATAGCTAATGCATTGAAATTGAAGCTTCCAACTACTGCTGCAAAAGTTAGCTCCATTACGCCTGGGTCATCACATAAATCACTATCATAAGCCAAGCTTCTTTCTAACTACGTATGCTGGAGTATGCTTCTGGTCTAGGGATGTAGCTGAGTATCCAGTAACAGATTCATCTAAGAAGAGGTATCAGGTAGTAACTGTAGAGTAATTTGTATTAGCGCCGTATTTTGCACACAGGAACTTATCGATAGATAAGATAATGTATTAGTCAAGGATGTCTATGATTTTCGATATAAAATAACTGGTTGATCGAAAACGAAAGGTTTGGAGATAACTGTTAACATCCGAACTATGGCACGAGTTGTAACTTGATATACAGTTCAATTTACATAATAGAAACTTTAACATATCAATGAGCTATAATGAATCATCAAGATTTGATCTAGTAGAATAGAGCTAGTAGAATATTGAGCACTAAATATTACTTGATCTTATTCAGTAACACTAACTTTAGCTTTAAAACTCTCTCTATTTTTTTATGTAGGTACCCGAGTAGTTAACCGTTACAGATTTATTAATAAGTTTCGACATCAATGATTTAATACAAGCAAGTGCTAATGTTGTTTCAGTTATTCCACAATTTACACCCAATTAGCTGGTTGTCGTTACCCATTAACCTAGTAATGACAGCTGTATTCGTGACGTCACCAATCACGTAGACAAAAAGAGTGCGCATGCGATTGATCAAAATATAGATCACAGCGATTAGCGCTGTATAAGCGATGCTTATCAGTTTTATAATATTGAACCGTTCAAATATATTATCAGAGTAACAAAATACGAAATGCCTTATCTTTTCCATCATGTGGCCATTTTCGATTTCTTTACTATTTCAGGCAAGGCAAAATTTTAAGTAAACGATATCTAAACTTTTAAGGTAGAAAGTGAAAATATAATATAAAGATTCGATGCAGAAAAAAGACTGCAGTAAATTAAAATAATAGAGAGAAAAAAAATAGATTGGACAAATGGATAGAATAAGGACCTGGATAAATCTAACTAAAAGCACCTGACGATACCTTTAGCCTTAGACCACACAAACTACATGAATTATTCACAGAAGAAGACGATATAACAACAGCAATCGAATCAAAACATAATTTAGCAAAAATGAAATTCTCCAGCACAGGCGAGGCCGGCAGTCGCGACTAGTTTTTGTCCCGGCATTGTGTGCTAATAAGATTGTCAGTCTTTGTCGGCGATTGTAAGGAACCCACTTTCTTTAGGAATAACTGTTTTATTGTCTAGATTTTTTGCGACTTTAACCAAGGGGTTTGTTGGTTCTAACTTGTGCTAGGTCAAGAGAAAAGTTATAAATGAAAGAAGTGTCAGCCAACAGACACGTCTATTTTTCTAATATTTGACTGAGAAATGAGACATCTTTAGCTGGAGCTTGGGGAGCAGATACGAAAGATTAACTTAAAGAAATAGGTGAATCTATTTTTGAACCTGATACCACTGACTTGACAAGACAGTAAATGAATTGTTTGATCGAAAATAATTGTTAATTAAGTGCCGTACGCGGCTTGTTAGATGTCCTGTAATCCAGTTGACCCATTAATTGCGTTGTGAAGTACCACGAATGACTACAATGAACCCTTGATTGGTTTGACAAGAGATCAACGACTTCCTTTAACTCAACTAAATAATCAGTGTTTGTAGCACATTCAATTAGATTTGATGATCAATGAACTGAGGACAGTTGTGGATACAGAAACTTCGAAAGAAGTAGAAGATTTTAGGAAGGTAAAAATAGAAAATAAAATTGATAGACAGGTGTGGTTGGGATTGGACACTTAACGTGTGGATTAAGATGATTACAGTAGTCACATATCAGCTAAAGCTACAAATGAGTGCAATACGATTTTATGACGTTGTATACCACAAGAAGATTACCTATGATTTTCAGAATAACTGCGTTATTCACACAACGCTCTTTTTATTTTCATCTAGGGTTACGTGTATCATTAAACTTATTAGAAACTCGTGTTCATCATGTTTGATGCATTTGCTAATAGAATCTCGCGGCGATAAAAACGAGAGAAGTGGTGAAGTTAGTGCACTTTCTCGCGGCCGCCCGGCAACCGGTCCTGGCGCCCTATATCTTAGTACACATGCTGAGATATAACTAATAAGATATGACTTTATAACCAGACTGCGAAGGACGTACACGACTCCTATTTTACCAAGTTTGCGTTGATTTTATCGAGTTACATTACAATCTGCATTTTTCATGTCTTGTCAAAATTCATAGCCGGTGATGATAATTTTAGAAATTCTATGTTTCAAAATGAGTCAACCAGTACGAAAATATCAGACGGATGAAAGTTCAGTTTCATCAGCGAATGTCACGGCCAGTGTCTGTGTAAATCATAAAGTTTCATTACCCGATCACTTTAAAACCGATAAAGCCATTGCCAATACTCAATAAATGAGACCACCATCAAATCCTATCGGTGGACATTTAACAAATGTGTGTGCAGTTTAATGACCTCTTAAACTAACAGAACGGTACAATATCCATCAATTTACTTAATAAAAATTCCTTTATATCCAATAAAATCGTTTGCTGAATGACGCGATTCTGCAAACGTACAGATGTGACCTGATTTGTTTAGGCAGTGAAATTACGAGCATTGTCCTCTTGTGACCTTCGTTGTGACTGCGTCTTGTCTGACCAGAGTGATGGGAGCTGGGTATAAAATAAATTGAGTTGTATGTGCATTACGAAGCACCAGTAACGATAGGGTGTCATTAGACCTCGTCATGAGCGAGATGATAGTAGGGAGAGCGACGCATATATTAAGGCTGTTAATCTTAACTTCACAAACTAGGTGAAGTTATCATTATGATAGATGATCAAGACCTCCATTGTTTCTTGGCCAGATTTTATAAAGTGACCATCAACATTAGGCTACCCTAGTCCACACTGTAGTGTGTGTGTACCCTAGTCTTTTCACTGGATTCTCAATCTGCCATCACCACCACTGGTTGCCATGTCTCAGACAGTTTATCTTTATCTATATCCAATCAATCTGATACTGGTATTATCACATTATTCTCAGTAAGTGTATAATCAAGAATGTACGGCATTGATACGTTTGATTCAATTACTTTAACTGTTAGTTTTTTGTTCTCAGCGCACTTTCGCTCAACGGTCACAGCAAGTGGTTCCAGTTGTGTATCTTGATAATACTTTCCTCTTTCTTTAACTTCACGATTTTTTTCTTTAATAGGTTTGGAATTAATGTATTCCATGTTCTTGTTTTGCGATAAATCTATCTGATAGAAATTAAGTTTGAAACTGAATTTTCAATTTCTTGATCTCGGAGCCACTTGCGAAGTTACAATCTGATAAAGAATTAATTTAGTAAAGAAAAAAAAGATAGTAATTTTAAGTAGTAGTCGTAGGTTTTGGTCTTTGAAGTGTTAATGCGGACATGAGAATTTGTTTATTATTTTGTTTTAGTCTTAAAATCCTGAATAACTCGTTTTCTCTCTGTAGCATATATAATTAGCCCCGTACCCACCTAGCGCACACGCTCGCGCGGCATCCTCGCGAGCCAAACGCTCGGCTGGTGTGGACGTGCCTCGGCCTGCCGCGGGCGCGCATTTGCTCGACCGAGCACGGCTCGGCGACGAGCCATCTGTTGTCGGTAAACTTGACGCGCTCAAAGGTGCCTCAGTGAGCGCTGTGCGCTAGGTGGGTACCCGGCTATACTCGCGGACTTATGATGGCTCAGCCTGCTTCGCGAGGCGGCCTCTTGTAAATTGAACAAAACTACTGAGGTTGCCGCGGGAGCCATCGCTCGCGATCCGGACACCGAGGCTGCCGCGCGAGCCTGTGCGCTAGGTGGGTACCCGGCTAATGACGTCACTAATTCTTCAGTTTTTATGTCAAGTTAAATCTTTGATTGATGAATTGGTTCCTCAATGAATGTCTTTAATTGCTTTTGTACAGATACTTTTATAATGTAATTGTATGTGTGTCGCTTGCTATTTTTTAGTACCGCTATTTTCTGCTAGAGTGAGTGATTAAAGTTTCAAGCACAATGCCCCATCTTGTCTAGAATGGCATAGTTCTCTTGCGTATCCCGCGAGAGGTGACTTACTGGATGTGGCTTACGTGACAAAATCCACGTCTTCATGCTTTGATCCTGTGGCTAAGTCATGTTACTTATTTAAATGAAACTTCTTGTTAGGCTTCATTTGTTTTTCATCATCATCTTCCTGCCCTTATCCCAATTTATTTGGGGTCGGCACAGCATGTTTTGATCTTCCATACTCTTCTATCTGCCACATGTAACATTCGTCCTAGCCATATCGAGTTTCACTCAATTCATCCATCATATCTTTGGCTTCATTTGTTGTATGTAAACAGATTTTAATTTTTATTATGACAAGGATAGATATATTTAATACATAACAGTAAAATTAAAAAATGAAATTACGTAATTGTGAAAAAATGTGGATTACACAATGTTTAAAATTAACTAGTTTTATTTCCATTCACAACCTCCGCACAGTCAATGGCTTGCAAGTTGTCGGCACCTAGTGGAACAAATACTATCGTAGGCGGAATGATTTACTCACATACCACGCAATCTAGGCCATAGTATCTTACCTAGACACAAAACAGATTCCGCCATTTTATTAAATAACACTACAACGAAAAAGTATTTAATAAATAAAGCGAAAAATGCATTGACGTAAGAACAGCCCAAAGGATTTTACAACCGTTATGTTTGTAAATATTTTGAGTGCTTCGTACATTTACTTTATTTATTTTTTGAGCTGGCAATGAGAGAAATATGCAGGGTTTAGAATGCAGTGTAAAGATTTCGCAGTTTTTTTGAAATATTTAGACGGGGAAGTGAGTTGTCTGGCTTTGTTTTAGTATGCACCGACTGTTTCGCGATTTATGACTTCAATTTGCAAGTTATCGTGGGCCTTGTCTTAAACTCGTAAATACATTATATCATCTGTTGTTTTTACCTGTGAGATAAAGAGGATAAGCGGCATTTTTTTTGTATCGTTTTAATAAAATCTTAATTAGTATGGTATACTAAGGCTAATCTGGTCAGTGTATCAGATTACCCGGGGTATCGGAGGAGGTGGGATAAGGTAACCACTCCATGTAATACACTGGTACTCAGTTAGATTGGACGCCGACCCCAATATACATAGTTGGGAAAAGGCTAGGCAGATGATGATGATAATTATGATCTGTTGACTGAATTTGTACCTATAATAATTGGTTTATCATAATAATGGCACCCTATCTAGGTATATTCTATTTTTATCGTTTATATATTCTGACACGATTTTTGCACCTACCTTATCGCTAACCGATACTAATATTTATTTTAATTAATTCCTCTATATGTATATTAATGCGTTTTTATCGTTAACATCGTATCTATAGGTACTCTGTCAATGGGACAAACCAAATTAATAATAGAATATTTTTGTTTATCACAGCCAAATAACATTTTGCGATTACCTAAATATTTTTTGCTTCCCACAAAAAAGGACATTTTTTCATGGACGATTTTCTTAGGGGATTTTCAACAAGCTGTACCTCCTAGGAAAATGATCGTACAGCAAAAAAATCAAGCATATTATACATAATTATATTCAAGATTTTAGTTTTCAGATCAATCCATGAATATTTTTTTAAATTTCTAGTTTTGGAATAACTCCAAAGAAACCAATGAAAGAAAAAAATTACAGAATTTTTCTCGACTTTGGAAAGCTACAATTAACTAAACTTTTTTTGGAAAAATGCGGTTTCATTTGATGTAACGGTTAGTTTGACGGTTAGTTTATGAGATGATTATTCAAAGAATTATCGTCAATCAAAGCAAAAATGATCTCGTTAATTTTGTTTATAAATAACTCTGTAAATTATGATCGGATAGAAAATCTAAGCAGAGTTTTGAAATCTACACAAAATTTCCAATGAGGTACCATGGATAGATAATGGCGATACAACTTTTTTTGGAGAAATATCTTCGAAAGGATATTTGGAATACTTGCTCTGATTTTTGATGCGATGGGTGAACGAAGGATATTGTAGTTAATTTTTTGACATTAAGATATCCCGGAAAATCCCTGAGAAATTCAAACTACTGCGATTTGTTTTTCTTAATGTCCAGAATCTTTAAACTTTCAGCTATCGCAAAAAATAACAATTCCGAACAAGTTTCCGATTCATACAGATTTTTCAAATTGCTCCGACAGGCTCTGGCCCTAGTGGGCCCCGCAGGGGGCCAAGCTAAGACCTCACAGTGACATCAAGTAATAGAACCACAGAACAGTTATACGTGAATCTTAAAAGAGATCCGTGTATTGCCGTTGGGTCTTTCTTTAGTCTATTAAATTCTCTCTTTGACAAAAGTCAGCATAGAATGTCAAAAGTAATATCTTACGTATCTCAAAAATTAAACTAATCATTCCAATAAAATACCTAAAATAGGTTTTATGATTAGTGGTTATTTGTCGTGTAAAGTAAGATACTCAAAATATATTATAATATTTTTAATGTCAATTTGAATCTTTCCCGCTGTCACTGTACAAGCATTTTGAAGCCAAAGCCCTACGTGGTGAAAGCTTCTTTCTGTATGAAAATGTTTCAGAGGCTTTGAATATGTGCCTGTTCAAGCAGCAACTAGCTGCACTCATAACTATTTGCGTTGTAGCCCTAGTTTTGCACATTTATATATGAGCTCGATCAAGCCGAGTTTGATTACAAGTGCAAGCCGTGGTGAAGAAAAGTTCATGGCTAAGGACAAGCTAAGACCTCGGGGTAAGTCAAAGCCGCACGGATCGAGCGATTATGAGGTTAAGCAACGCTCGGCGCGGTCGGTCCGTGGATGGATGACAACATGGATGGGAAGGCACGATAAATTGGTGCATCCCGGTTGTAATTTGAACATCTTTGGCAGTCGTTACGGGTAGTCAGAAGCCAGAAAGTCTGACCACCAGTCTGACCACCAGTACCAAGGGGTGTCGGTTGAAGATGATGATACATTTTTTTTTTTTTTTTTTTATTAGCCTGTACTGTCCCACTGCTGGGCAAAGGCCTCCCCCAAAGTCTTCCATTCTTCTCTCTCTGAAGCATGCTGTGGCCAGTCATGATGATACATAGATCTTTTAAATAATTACTCGTTTAATGTACTGTAATAATTCTAGGGAACAAAGTTATAATTTGCGGTTTCTGAAAAAGTGCTATATCTCAAAAACTGCTGACTATATTTCATTCAAACCAATTTTGGGTAGTAGTTTTAATGGAGATCTATTACACATATTTTTTTCAGATTTTTCACTTAAATAATTTAAAAATTACAGGGGGTGGGACACACATTTTAGCACTTTGGAAGTGTCTTACTCTGAAATAATTGACTTTCAGAAAAATGGTTTTAGAAACACCCCACACGTCTGATTTGATAATTTTTTTTTTTTTTTTAGTTTCAGTTTCATGTATGCGGCCAATATAATACGTACCAAGTTTTAACTGTGTAGTCTTAATAGTTTCGGAATAAAGAGGCTGCGACATACAGACGAACAGACAGACAGACATGACGAATCTAAGGGTTCCCTTTTTAGGGTTCCGTAGCCGAATGGCAAAAAACGGAACCCTTATAGATTCGTCATGTCTGTCTGTCTGTCTGTCTGTCTGTCTGTCTATCTGTCTGTCTGTCCGTATGTCACAGCCAGTTTATTCCGAAACTATTGAGACTACACCATTCAAAGTCGGTAGGTAGATGTATTATGGTAACCGCTTTACGATTTTTATACAAAAATAAAAAAATAATAATATTAGAAGGGGGCTCCCCATACATGGAACCGAAACTAAAAATTTTTTTTTTCATCTAACCTATACTTGTGGGGTGTCTATAGATAGGTCTTTAAAAATGAGATTGAGGTTCCTAAAACCATTTTTTCTCAAAGTCAATCATTTTAGAGTAAGACACTTTCAAAGTGCTAAAATGTGTGTCCCCCCCCCTGTAATTTCTAAACTGCCAAAGTGAAAAATCTAAAAAAAATATATGTTATAGATCTTAATAAAAACTATCAACCAAAATTGGTTTGAACGAAATACAGCCAGTAGTTTTTGAGTTATAGCACTTTTTCAGTAACCGCAAACTATAACTTTGTTATTCATATATTTGTATGAAAATCAATGTTATTTTTTGTAGGTACGTTTATTTTTCATAGATAATGGAACGGAACCCTTCGTGCGCGAGTCCGACTCGCACTTGGCCGGTTTTTTGGCATATGGCTACCGTTCGGCTACGGAACCCTAAAAACATATAAACTTTCGCATTTATAATATTAGTTGGATTTAATTATTACTTGGATTTAATTAGTTGTAACTTATCATCAGTTACTTGGCCTTTAACCCGTTTCGTTACGCGTGCGCCTGATTGATGTCGATGCGCAGTTTCACTTATTTACGAATTATATTCATTCGGATAAATTCTAATATCTCCTATATAATTTTTATTATATAGGAGATATTAGCTTTTAAAATTGTTCAAGGGAAATTGAAATCTGAAACGATTGATATTTTTTTATGATGTATCATTTGAATTATTTTTTTTATAAAAAAAAATGGTGATATTTTCTACTGGTGACGAAATAAACATATTTAAGAAAAACATCTATTTAATATTTACATGTATTTTTAACTTCAATATCTTGTAGGTAAAGTAAACATTGAATCGGTCAGTTTGTATAACGGATTATCTCGCAAAGAGAAGGCTGTTTGGCGCTTACCTGTGCATAAGGCATTTGACGTTTCCAAGGCCCGCGTAAACAATTGGTCGTTTGAATTTAGAATACTTGTTTTATTGACAATTATTTAAAGGTTTGAGCATTTGCGAAAAACAAACGTTTTTGTTTATATCATGAATACATAGATATTTTTTTAGGGTTTACGGAACCCTAAAGGGTAAAACGGGACCCTATTACTAAGACTTCGATGCCTGTCTGTCTCCACGCTGTATCTCATAAACCGTGATAGCTAGAGAGCTGAAATTTTCACAAATGATGTATTTCTGTTGCCACTATAACAACAAATTTTAATACAATTTTTTTTTCATAGATAATGGTACGGAACCCTTCGTGCGCGAGTCCAACTCGCACTTGGCCGGTTTTTCAGTAACTGGTGTTTTAAACTATTGAAAGTTAAAGACATGGCTTAAAATGTCGAAAAAGTAGACACCTATTCTGTTTCTTAATAATAAACACGTATATATTTCATTTTGTACAGACAGCATATCAACCTGCCACAATCTGTCAAATTTATTCAATAGATTTTCACCTTATCTATAGGTAGTGGTTAATATTTGATTGGTATAAAAAATTGACAGATTCGGGTACCGTGACCTGCTGTACTCTGTACCGTTGTAATATCAGCTCCAGCATTCTTTAAGGACCAAAATAAAATACTTCTAAAAATCACTTTAATAAAATATTAATGTTTTTCCTTGCATTTTCCAGATGCAAACGATCCTGCACCACAACGGCAGCGGTGCTCTGGCGTACACGGGCCGGCTGAAGAACAGGGAGGTGCACCGAGCCATCACGCTGCACCCCGTCAAGGATCACCGTCAGATGTACAGGATACACTCATATTTTAAGGTGAGAGTTTATACGTGAAAGAAAGATATTATAAAGTTGACTTGAGAATAGTCCATTTGCTAAACTTATATGGGATAGGCTTTGTGCCCGATATGGGTAGACAGTGATTTACATCTCTGGTTGACAGAATAGTCTTTATAGGGTCTTTATAGGTTGATGTGACATGTGTTTTTTTCATATGTATTACAAAAGGCAGAGATTGTACAGACAACAGCACATCAAGTTACCACAATCTGTCAAATTTCTTCAATAGATTTTCAATTTTACCACAATTGTGGAAGGTTAAAGATCAATTGGTAAAATTTTTCAGATTCGGGAAGGTTGACCTCCTGTCGTCTGTATTTAATTGATCGACATACAGTAAAAAAAAATGTATTAAAAAGTGCCTAATGGTTACCGATTGATTTACCTACTTAGAGTTCAAATTTTATTTCGTATGTATGACAGAAAGCACAGATTGTAAGTAAAAATTAATCATTTCATTAGACGTTTTTTGCTTCAGATGAACAGAGAACAAAACAAACAGTATTGAAGAAGCCGAATGATATATTTGAACACATGGACAGTGACTTTAATAGTTTCAGTTTAAAACTAACATTGCCTCACGGTTTTATCCACCAATTGCGAGTGATGAAGTCTGATCTATGGATGTCGGACTTCAAGTCTGATAATCCGCCCTTCGATACAATTTTAATGTTGCTTGGATCCTGAAAGATGTTTGGATAAAAAAAAGACATTCTTTCTCTTTTATATTAGTTTTTAAAGTTTAGTTACATCTCAAGGATTCACGCGGATTTTGAGAAAAGTACATCAAAAGTAGCATTTCTTCACCAGGCGAGCCTAAACCTATGGAGCAAGAGCCAGTGGCTGCCAGACCTTCGTGATTTTATAAAAGCTGAAATTTCTCCCATACGTGCCTCTAGTATAGATACTAACAATCCCCACACATGATACCTGGGTAGTGGTTGCTTTAGCAGATAACAGGTAACAAAGGTGTATAAAATTCCATCTCAAATTCGTTATTTTATAAAACTTAATTTTTGGATATTTTATTCGTGATAATGTCAGAATTCACCTTATTCATTGCCAGACACTTCGTATGGTTGCAACCCCCTGCCAGACACCCCTAAACTATGATAATTTGTAGTTCTACTTTCGTCATTTTATAAAAGCTGAATTTTATATATGTTATTTGAGACACTATGTTAAGATGTTTTCTCGAGAGCCAGACAGTTCCGAAGGTTGTTTCATCCTGCCAGACGCAATAGCGGCAATATACCATAGTTAAGCAAATAAGCAATATGTTCTAAAATACTAAGACTTGGTAAGTGGAGTGTTAAGACGAAATGTAGGGCCCAAAAAGACCTTTCGATTGGGATATGTCAGAATTCACCTTATTCATTGCCAGACACTTCGTATGGTTGCAACCCCCTGCCAGACACCCTAAACTATGATAATTTGTAGTTCTACTTTCGTCATTTTATAAAAGCTGAATTTTATATATGTTATTTGAGACACTATGTTAAGATGTTTTCTCGAGAGCCAGACAGTTCGAAGTTGTTTCATCCTGCCAGACGCAATAGCGGCAATATACCATAGTTAAGCAAATAAGCAATATGTTCTAAAATACTAAGACTTGGTAAGTGGAGTGTTAAGACGAAATGCAGGGCCCAAAAAGACCTTTCGATTGGTATATGACTCATTACTAGAGGGAGGATACCATTCCTTAAATCCATATTAAGTATCGGTAATATACCTTAGTTAAGCCATATGTTCTAAAATAACTAAGAATTGTTAAGTAGTGTGTTAAGACAAAATGTAGCGCTTAAAAAGACCTCTTGATTGGTGTATGATTCATTACTAGAGAGCAGATATCATTCCTTAAATCCAATAAAGTATCGACATTACGCCTTTGTTAAGCAACATATTCTATAATACTAAGACTTGGTCAGTGGAGTGTTAAGACGAAATGTAGGGCTAAAAAGACCTTTCGATTGGTATATGACTCATTACTAGTGGGAAGATACCATTCCTTAAATCCATATAAGTATCGGCAATATACCTTAGTTAAGCCACATGTTTCAAAATACTAAGAATTGTTAAGTAGTGTGTTAGACGAAATGTAGCGCTTAAAAAGACCTCTTGATTGGTATATGATTCATTACTAGAGAGCAGATATCATTTCTTAAATCCACATAAAGTATCGACATTTCGTCAAACATTTCGCCCATTCTCCTTTAACATTGTTTTACATTTCTTTAAAGTCTCCTCATAAAATAAATAAGATCTTCACCACTTAACTAAGGCGTAATGTCGATACTTTATGTGGATTTAAGGAATGATATCTCCTCTCTAGTAATGAATCATATACCAATCGAAAGGTCTTTTTAGGCCCTACATTTCGTCTTAACACTCCACTGACCAAGGTTATATATAGAATATGTTGCTTAACAAAGGCGTATTCGTACTTATTATGTGGATTAAGGAATGATCTGCTCTCTAGTGATGAATCATACACCAATCAAGAGGTATTTTTAAGCGCTACATTTCGTCTTAACACACTACTTAACAATTCTTATTATTTTAGAACATATGGCTTAACTAAGGTACATTGCCGATACTTAATATGGATTAAGGAATGGTATCCTCCCTCTAGTAATGAGTTATATACCAATCGAAAGGTCTTTTTGGGCCCTACATTTCGTCTTAACACTCCACTTACAAAGTCTTAGTATTTTAGAACATATTGCTTATTTGCTTAACTATGGTATATTGCCGCTATTGCGTCTGGCAGGATAAACAACCTTCGAACTGTCTGGCTCTCGAGAAAACATCTTAACATAGTGTCTCAAATAACATATATAAAATTCAAGCTTTTATAAAATGACGAAAAGTAAAACTACAAATTATCATAGTTTAGGGGTGTCTGGCAGGGGGTTGCAACCATACGAAGTGTCTGGCAATGAATAAGGTGAATTCTGACATTATCACGAATAAAATATCCAAAAATTAAGTTTTATAAAATACGAATTTGAGATGGAATTTTATACACCTTTGTTACCTGTTTATCTGCTAAAGCAACCACTACCCAGGTATCATGTGTGGGGATTGTTAGTATCTATACTAGAGGCACGTATGGGAGAAATTTCAGCTTTTATAAAATCACGAAGGTTCTGGCAGCCACTGGCTCTTGCTCCATAGGTTTAGGCTCGCCTGGTGAAGAAATGCTACTTTTGATGTACTTTTCTCAAAATCGCGTGAATCCTTGAGATGTAACTAAACTTTAAAAAACTAATATAAAAGAGAAAGAATGTCTTTTTATTATCCAAACATCTTTCAGGATCCAAGCAACATTAAAATTGTATCGAAGGCGGATTATCAGACTTGAAGTCCGACATCCAATAGATCAGACTTCATCACTCGCAATTGGTGGATAAAACCGTGAGGCAATGTTAGTTTTAAACTGAAACTATTAAAGTCACTGTCCATGTGTTCCAAATATATCATTCGGCTTCTTCAATACTGTTTGTTTTGTTCTCTGTTCATCTGAAGCAAAAAACGTCTAATGAAATGATTAATTTTTACTTACAATCTGTGCTTTCTGTCATACATACGAAATAAAATTTGAACTCTAAGTAGGTAAATCAATCGGAACCAT
>NWSH02000537.1:800338-812644 GCA_002382865.2 Heliothis virescens
ATCACGAATAAAATATCCAAAAATTAAGTTTTATAAAATAACGAATTTGAGATGGAATTTTATACACCTTTGTTACCTGTTATCTGCTAAAGCAACCACTACCCAGGTATCATGTGTGGGGATTGTTAGTATCTATACTAGAGGCACGTATGGGAGAAATTTCAGCTTTTATAAAATCACGAAGGTCTGGCAGCCACTGGCTCTTGGGCCACTATCTTAATCGGTTCAACTATTTTGTAGTGTAAGCGTAACAAACAAACGTACTAGGGATTTTCTATATTTAGCTTTATATTTAGTACAATATGTTTAAATACAACTCATTTCCTGAAGTTCGACGATGTTCCCGGACATTGTATCCACGTGTTCAGATATTATTGTTTTAGTTTGTTTTAAATACTTTTCTCAGTAATTGCTGGAGTGGAGATGATTTAGTTGTTCGCTAAGATTGTTTTGTTATATTTTGTTTAATTTCTGTAATATATCAAATTGCTTTCTTAAGTTTGTTGTTTATTTTTTTGTTGAAGATAACGAGTTCTAGCAATGTGTCCACAAAATTTTAAATTTAATTAATCTGATATCTTTTTCTACGCATCTCGAGGAAACCTGGACTATTAAGTCTGAAATCACCAACCCGCATTGAGCAAGTGTGGAGATTAAAGCTCAATTCTTCTCAGTGTGAGAGGAGGTCAGTGCCCAGCAATAGGACGATAAGGGTTGGACTACATTTGGCAGCACGGAATCGCCTTTTTCCGTCGCCCTTTCTCTTTCTGTAGCTTAGAACTGCCATTTGTTAGACCGAGACAGAAAGCATAATGCCGATCGCCTCGAGGATTCCACCGCATGCTATGGCGACGGAAAAAGGCGATTCCATGCTGCCAGATGTAGTCCAACCCTAATAAGGCTTATGATGATGACATCTTTTTAAACGGTTATTATCGATGATGTTAGTTTTGATAGATCGTAAATTATTGGTCCTTACATCTTTTCCTAAGTAGTTTGTTGGGTAATTTAAGTTTGTTTATTTATCTACTTTTATAAAAGGCTACTCTAACACCTGCCGTTTCGTAAAGTTTTGTTTGTCATGTCACACGTAACTAGCTATGATGTCAGTTCATGTCAGGTTTGTCTGGTTGTTTGACCATGAATGTAATACATTCGGCGTGATTCGAATGACGAGTTTATGCCTAGTTTTGGTGTTTATTATTATTGTTGATTTTGGTATTATTATCTGTGAAGTTTGGTGTTGTTCTGATATGAGTTATTTGAGAAGAGAAATCGCAATGTATTAAGCAAATAAATATATTCTATTCTATTCTAGTTAGTTTAGTATGTTTTTTATATGCCTGACAATTACCCACCTGTAGTTTTTGCCAATCATAGTACCCACTTGTATGTCAAGAATAAAAAGCCAATAAAAACAAATTTTATTTTCATCATAAGAATTTTCAAATCGGGCCTGAGATTAGTGAAATTAGTCAAATTATTGCATCCTTTTACATTAATTGATCGATTGTTATCGTCTTAGTATTAATAAACACATAACCGTTTATGTACAAGGTACTTATTAATTAAACTACATAGAACCGAGGAACCAGATCTATGTGGAAGCCATAAATCTGCGCGTACGCACTAGCAAGCCTTTGATCTTTAACGTTCATCTACGTCTGTGCGTATTGATGATACCAGCCTCTGGTGTAACTTCTTTCGATTGTAATTTTATATGCTATCTTCTCTTTTATTGACAGTTTATCAGTATATATTTGCAGTTAAATCAAATATTAAGATTTGATAAATTATATTTATTTTGCAAATAGTTTGAAATCAACCCTATTACAAGTCAAATTTTCTGTGAAAATGTGATGAAGGCAGCATTTTCTATCTGACTACCTTGAGAAGAAACACCTTTGAATTATTGACCACATTTAAATTTCAAAGTTAAACTTTTCACCTCATTCAATGTAAGTATAATAAAATAAAATAAATATGCTTAGGCCTGTTCAAAAACATTGTTGTTCCAAAGACGTTCAATACGTCGCAATATTGCAGTATTATCCGATAGCCGAACACAACATCCCCACCGATCGTATTACACAGCTAAAACCTTTACCGATTCATAGCTTGTAAAATTCATACTCCACTAAAGGGTTTTCCAGTGTTATTTTATTTTTAGAGAAACCCACTTCGTTATTGTTTATGATACTTTGATTACACAGATGAGCTGTATTCGCCATTTTTTCGTCTATTTGTTCTTCAGCCGTAAATTGTGTGTTTAATGGTTGAGAATTTAGTACAGGATGCAAGTTTATTGTGATTATTTCGAAGAATCGTGAGCAGCTGCCTGCTTGGGCGGACTTACATTCTGATGTTAGTATACAACCTCATTTGCAAAGTCTTTGTGTATCTTTGAAACATGAAAGGTGGGACCTCAGAACTAAGAAACGAATGGTAGGATTTTAAGCTTTTCAGAGTTGTAATGAAGTTAATGTAGAAAATAAATGGAAAAAGTACTCAAAAGTTTATTTTTTCATTAATAATTTCGAAATGCCTGCATGTAGAGAGTTTTTGAGATTGGAGCGCAATAGAAAATATATTTGACGACTATTGGATGAAGAAAAATCTATTTATTATATATTAAAAGTGGTAAATCGATACGCTATATAGGTAACTCCGAGTCTCACTTATCGAAAGCTAATTGATATAAAAGTATAAATACTGGATACGACATCACATTATAGGATAACGGATGTAAACAAGATAAAACGGGTGCAATAAACGCATTAACATTTGCACAAGTCTTATCTAGTTGGTTATCGCGAAGTTTTAGCCAATCTGTGTTATCTTTACCTTTTAGTCTGAACTTTTGGACTACACCTCGGTATCAGTCAACAGGTCAGACTGTGGTAACTTTTGGTACAAAAATCTTCGTTGTGTAATCTTTACTCAAGTTTAGGTACGACGTTCAACTGAATACGTACCTACTTGATTGCCAAACATAGCTCAAAAAATCTTATCACTGTATGTAATATTTGGTTGTCAAGCCAGCAATGAAGTTTATGTAATCTACCGGGCAGTCTAGCTTTCAGACTACTTCTGTCTGGAACAATTTTTCAGACCGAAAGCCCGGAAGCAGAAACTTATAGGTAATCCAGAAAAGAACCCATTGTAAAAATATTTTAGTAGAGCCTTTGATGCCTGCACGCTTTTCAAGCGTACGAAGGGAACGAAGTCTTCAAGGATAGATCGAACTAGCATTTCCTAAAAAAATATCCTACCATAGATTTTTGCACTAAGTAGTGTAGTTAAATAGCACTCTGCGTTGTATGCTTAGTAAGTAGGTATTTTCTAGAAAGTGTATTGAAAAACTTCTATATAAAATTCCAGAACCTTCGAATCCAAGAGCTTCGAGAACGTTCCCTGGACTTGCACCGGGACATTGCGTCGGCCATGCGCGAGCTGGACGTGCCTGAGGACCTGGTGGCGAACTACCAGCTGCAGGAGGGAGTGCCGCTGTTCCCCGCCAAGATCGGGGAGACCGACTACTTGGGGAATAACAAGATATTAGGTAAGAGCTGAACTTGGAGGAGCTAAGATGAAACAAATTAGGTGGACATAGGCCTGGAAATGCTTTTGATGTAAGGAGCATTTCAACTGAAAACTTTATTGAAAAAAAAACGTTACCAATGGGCTTTTAACAATAAGGGTAGGTTTACTTATTTGTCATTTTCGCTGCAGTACCTAAAGGTAGTCTTTAAAGTGAATTCTTGGATCGTAATGTAGCTTTTAAGAATTAAGACTAAATGTTGAAATAACTCGATTTAAAACCATATGAAGCTGCATGTATTTTTACTGTAACTAACATTTAAGACCCTCATCTATACCCATTGTCAAGTAAATTAATTGATGCTTCTGCTTCAGATTCTGACTCCCAAAATTACTTATGCTCAAAAAACATCGACGAGAACTATTCTAAGACAGTACTGTAATACTTCAATGTGTCATTCCAGGAGCACCAATAGACATGAATCGCTACAAGGCGAATACGGTGGAGGACATGGTGCCGTTCGAGTTCATCAGCAAGTCGCTGTACTCCGCCGCGCACTCCAATCCCAAGCGCCGCCTCGAGGGACCGCTAAGGGAGGCGCTTGATGACGTCATACGGGAGGTCAGTACTGCTCTCATACGGTCACTCAATGTTACTGAATGGTCATACACGAGGAACTTCAGCATTAAGGGAAGTAACACTGGCAGGTCTAGACGTCACGATATACATTCGTCTCTAAACAAAAAGCAATTTTCACTAATTCTTTATGTTTTACTGTTATTTTGTTTTCTTGCTCTTTGGAAATTTTTGTATGACTGTTTAGAACAAAATGAAGGGTGAAAAATTCGTCTCCTCATACCTACTATAAATGAAATTACTCTCAGAACATCTCCATAAAATACACCAATAAAGTTCTACAATCGTTTAAACAAAATGCAGGTGATGGAGATAATAAACGCGCCGTCCCGGCAGCGCGGGCGCGTGATCGACTTCAACGAGCTGCTGTACGGGTACACGCGCCTGCAGCCGCTGCACGGCGCCGACCACGTGCTCGACCTGCTGCTCAAGTACCGGCGCTACCGCGGCCGCAAGATGACGGCCGCCGTCAGGAGGCACGCCTATCTGCAGCAGAGCTTTACTGGTAAGGCTTTTGAGGATTTTAAGATGATTATTTGAGGATTTTGTATGTTGTACACGTAGATTGGTCACAGTAAAAGCGACATTATTCAGTGCAGCAGACGGTGTTGCGGTTGGTTCCACTAACGAAGGCTCAATTGTTACGCAGTTAAAGTGTCTGTCAAACAGATTAAGTTGAACTGGGAAGATTTTTCCAGTAGCTCAAGTATACAAATGCCCTCAAAAAAATCGGAAAAAGAAACAATTCAGACCAGCAAATTAAATTGTTGTTCATATCCAAGAATACCTAAATCAAAATTGGCAAATAATTAATGTACATTTTTCCTAATTTTCCAGGTATGGAGATCAGAGAACTGCCAATGGGAGATCCACCTCCTTTCGAGGATCCAGAAATATTAGAAAAGGCTGATATTAACCTTAACCCAGAGTACGAAGACTTCGACGAATCGCGACAACAACAAGACGGTATCTTAGACAAGCTGAACGTAAGAGAAGCTCTCGAGAGCGGGCTGATGAAGCTGCAGAACCTGCCTAATGTGCTGAAGTGGGGCGATGACGGCACTGAAGATTACCCAGTCTACGACAGACGAATACATTTCATACTGCCTCTGTCCGGAAGACAAGAAACATTTGGAAGATTCATGAGAAATTACGAAGATATCGTACTCAAAACCAATGAGGCTGTGTCTTTGATAGTTGTAGTGTACCTAGATACTAACAACCCACTAGACTATAAGAACACAGAAAACTTAGTCAAATACTACGTCGATTTGTATGGTAAAGACATTAGAGTTGTGTCGATGGGAGCGGAAACTTTCTCTAGAGGCGCAGCGCTGACAGAAGGACTTAAATTATGCTCGGATGATGATTTAGTTTTCTTTATCGATGTCGACATGATGTTTAATTTCGATACACTTAGGAGAATAAGGATACACACTATTAAATATCATCAAGTATATTTCCCAGTAGTGTTTAGTGAGTACAATAATGAAGTGGTAAACAGTGACGATTATAACAAACTCGTAGGTGACACTGTTGTAGAGGAACCTACTTTTGACGAAATGGAGGAAAATGAGGAGATAGTAGAAGAAGAAATTAAAACTGAAAGGGAATTGATTAATTTAAAGTACAGTAAAGAAATAAGTAATGAAAATGGCTACTTCAGACAATATGGCTTCGGTATTTTAGCTATGTACAAGTGCGATTTTGAAAGAGTAGGTGGATTTGATTTGAAAATCAAGGGTTGGGGAATGGAAGACGTTCAAATGTTCGAAACGCTAATCAAATCGAATTTATCTGTATTCAGGACGGCAGACGATAGTCTAATACATATCTTCCACGCTGTGAGCTGTGATAAGACTTTGGAGAGGCCTCAGTTTCTTATGTGCCTCGGCACGAAAGCCTCTACTTACGGTAGTGAGAAACAGATGATTTACTACATGTTGAATCATCCTGAGGTGTTGTGGCCTGAGGAAAATGAGGAAGATGAGAAAAAGCTCGAAGAAGAAAAGAAAGCTGAGGAACTGAAGAAAGAAGAAGAACAGAAGAAGATAGAAGCTGAGAAAAAGGCTGAGGCTGAGAAAAAAGCTGAAGCTGACAAGAAAGCCGAACAAGACAAAAATTCTGAAGCAGATAAGAAGGCTTCGGCTGAAAAAAAGGCCGAAGCCGATAAAAAATCAGAAGCAGAAAATAAGGCCTCAGCTGAGAAGAAAGTCGAGGAAGAGAAAAAAGGTGCTAGATAGTACAGGGTTTAAATATGAACTAGATATTCGGTGCAAGTGAACTAAGTGATTTGTATAAATATGAGTACGAATTCTAGTATTTTTTTAAATAGGTTTTTGTTGTCCTTTTCTGTACATATTAAGCTAGAAAAGGGAGTCCTGTTTTTTATAAGATATAAATTATAAGAAACTTTTATAATTATTGTCTTAGGAGATTGAGACGTGAACGAATTGACGCAACAAAATCGCAAATCCGATTTCGAACGATAAATTACTTTTTTTGCTATTAAATGTGATTTTAGTATTAAGAAATAGTTTTTGTATAAAGTTATATATCTTTATATTGTTACTATAGCTTGCGTCAACATGTCATTGTATATTTTAATCCTATTTTTATTGAAGATTCCATATTGAAATGATGCATTTAAATCTATTTTTATTTAATTTACTCTCGTGTGCTATTTATTATTATATATTTTTTGTTTCGTCCCTATAGTCTTAACTATTTTCTTAATTAACCAATATATTATTCCAATTCTGTTGAAAATATAATTAAAGTATCCCAGTTTATAACTTCATTATTAGCAATGTTATTAGCATATAATCTTTAGCCTCTCTGTCCATTATTTCGTATAGTTTTTC
Organism: Heliothis virescens; assembly: GCA_002382865.2. Lineage (NCBI taxonomy): Eukaryota > Metazoa > Arthropoda > Insecta > Lepidoptera > Noctuidae > Heliothis > Heliothis virescens. The sequence goes on from NWSH02000537.1 coordinate 807,380, forward strand.
ATTACAACTTTTAGACACTTATTGTTATTTAAACAAGCCATTTTTACTTAAAAATAGAACTGTCTATAAATGTAAGAGATTTTGATGAATAGCTGAAGTTAGAATCCCATGCCAATTGTTTTAAACTTTAGTAAAAAAACACATTTGCAAAAAAAGTTGTGAGTTATGTTACGTTATGGTGGACAAAAGGCTTTAGAATATTTTATAGTTAAATAAAATTATTGTTCCTATTGCAAACAAATTAAATATAACTATTATTTAGTTTATACAACATAATCTATACACTTAAACGTGTTGCTTCTAAATATTTTATTTTCAATATTGTTAATCTTCTCTATTATATTATAAAGTATCAATTATTAAAACTATATAAAAAAATCATTTTAGTCCAGTGACATCAATAACTGTAATACATACATATTTCTATTAAATTACAGAAGTATGAAAAATATTATTAAGGCAGCAAGGATTGGTAAAAAAACTCAAAATTGGGCTCGATACCATTAGCCTGATTATAGCATAATAAACTAGAATAATTTTACACTGCCACGAAGAAAAATCCACAGCATGTTCAATAGTTAATTTTCCAAATATTTAAAAGTCCTTTTAATTTCTATCTTTTGTATAAATTCTTCTCGTGTCTACAGTCCATGTCATGCAGAATACTCGTAACTTTGGTTGTGACAAAGCTTATTTATGAAAAAACTTTAAATAAGCGCGTTCAGAATAGGCAATACCACTTAAAAGGCAATATTACTTACTTAGGAGAATATTGTGGCTGATGTCAGGTTTAAACTATAATTTAAAAATGAATCATATAAAATGGGGGAATTTGTCTTCGCATTATCATGAAATAAATAAAAAAAATGAAAATATAACTAACGGTCAGTTTCACACGTTCTAGGTAAAGTTCTAAATAGCATGTTCTGTTAGATAGCTATCTATTTTATCTGGAAACTGTGGAATTGGCCAACAGCTTTCCCAATATAATTTTGATTATTTTTCTAGGAAAATCGAATAATCGAAATCTGTTTGATTACAATCCGTGAATGAGGAATATAAATTGAAAATTGAAACGAATGACAAATATGATACATAATAAATTAATATGAAAAGCATGAAAAGTAAATGAAGGATATCGTATAACATAATAAGCATGTAACCTTAACTAAGTCGTTCATATAAACCTGGCATCATCTTACGAACTAGTGATCCGTCTTTCTCTCCGACCCAGTGCTCTATCATAATACGTAAAACTAAGTATTATTTTTAAATAAATGTAAATAATAATGTACATTTTTATTATTGTGCTCACTAAGTGCCAATCCCTAGTGTTGTAAGTAGAACAATGAACGATAAACCACACATGTGCTATGTATATTGAAATTATTTCATGTCGATATTAGAAAAACTAAATTTGAAATTGCATTGTGATTTGAAAGTGATGAAATTAATTGAAATAGTACCTACGGAAGATAAATATATTTTGTGATGAATTATTTTGAGGTTTTTTATTTACTCCTTTTCGTCACAGGTTACCTAGATAGAACAAAGCCTGACATATGATTTAAAAAAGTTTTAAATAATACTCTTTTACTCTGAAACCTTCCAAGCTTTCCAAGTGTGCACCATGTGTGGAAAAAGATCAAATTCAGATTATCAGGTCTTTTTTTTTTAAATCGATGGGAAATCATCAGTGTGACCCCTCCCGCTGTGGGTGACAGCGTGAAGGAGTGTCAGACTTTTACTGACTAAAACCCATCGTGTTCCTTCGGGAGCCCTTTGTGTGCCAGGGCCGCGGTAACTCTTTCGAACAACCCGCAGCCCCGACAGGCTCTGGCCCTAGTGGGCCCCGCAGGAGATTATCAGGTCTGAATTGAACGTTCTGTAAAACTTCTGTGAAAGCATCAGTATCTGGTAAAAAATACTGAAGAGATACTTTATATGCCTATGCAATAGTGTAGAAATCGTTAGGCCATATAAAAACTCAATGTTTAAGTTACACTTAAGTGTAGTGGCACTTGAGAAATACGCGGTTTCTAAAGCACTCAATACCAAGACTAGAAAGTTCATGTTTTACTATGTCACTTGTACTATCGAAAACTGCTCGTTTGACGGTAAAGGAATATAGGAAGAGAAAATAGTTCTAAAAGAGACCTCAATAAAATCTTTACTTGTGAGTTTGTTATTGTTGTATTCCATAAGAGAATAATTAGGTACCTACTTTATCTTCTGTTAAGATAACTTAGTGAAAGAAAAACATGAATTTGATTAACTTTACGAAAATATTAATTCACAAGAGTATAAAGAGGTACAGACAACAGCAGGTCAACGTATACTAATCTGTCAAATTGTACCAATCGAACATCAACCTTCCACCATTGTGATAAGGTTGAAAATCTATTGCAGAAATTTGACAGATTGTGGTAACTTGATGTGCCGTTGTCTGTACTAACATTAAAATTTAAAACGACTATTACAAAAATGCGTCAAAAAATTCCGAGACATTGATCAATTTTTTCTTTGTTCATGTAGCTTAATCAGTCATTATTTCACTTTCAAATCATCACCTACATTATAACTGAAACATTACCGATTATGTGTCATGTGAAGTCATCAATCACTTTGTATCTATATAAATATCGCGTACATTACAATTACCTGCCTCCTCGTGTTATGACGCGAAAGCAACTGTGTTATCTAGCAGACACATCATTTAGCCTACATAGCGTAAAGCCTACATAAAAAGATAATCACAAACGATGATTGATAACTGTCCCACAGTTGGTTTATTGTGCAAAGACATTTTTACCTAGTCGAAGAGTTTGTTCTTTCTATTGACGTGACTTTAATACTGTTCGCGAACTTCTGTTTTCTGTTAGGACGTATTCGCGTACACACGTAGGTTGCAATTTTGAACGCATTTTAGAAATGTTCGCACGCAATTTGTACTGTTTGCTAGAGCGAGTTCGATCAGAAGACATGTGTGCGTTACAGTGCAGAGTTTTCTCAAATCCGCCTGACGGCCTCTGACGTGGATTTATATACGACTGCTACTGAGTAGCATTCGAGGACGCCGGCTTTACGTGCCCTCCCAGGCACGGGGGTGTAACACCGCCAACTTCCAAACTCCAGGCTGCTTTGTGAAAGTTTCTAAAACCCACAAAGCGATTTCCCCTGGCACATCAGTGGAATGTTGTCTTAAGACTGGCAACATTTGCGACTCCTCTGGCATTGCTTACCATCAGGCAACGTGTCTACCTGTTCACCCCTACCCGATAAATAATATTAGGTACCTCTTATTCTTATTTGATTTTCAGGTCACCGTAAAAGGTCTATTTTAATGGCTCCCACTGACAAACGAGTGAATGTGTTTAGGTGAAAATATTGCATAGAAACCTGAAGGAGGACATAAGGACAGTGATCAAGAAAATATCGCCTGAGACATAAGTAAAGTCACGTGAAATATATAGTCTATCACTATGAATTGATTCTATAGATATGTGTAAATTCTAAACATCCCACAGTCATTGTGCAAACTTGTGATAGATCGTGAGATGTGTGGAAGATGAGCTTCTTACATAAAACGCTTTCAATTAATTCTGTAGGCAAATAAAGAATCGATTTCACTTCAACTATTAATCCCGTTGTTGGTTAAATTCTGTTTTTGTTACTTTTACTTTAGATGGTTTGTTTAACACTTTGATTATTGCTAACTGGTTTTAAATAGCGGATAAATGCAGTATAAAAAGAAACGATTTTTGTATCATCATTGTCTAATTAGACCAGTGCTAATCCCTTTCAACAAAGCAAAAAGTCAAATAAAATTATAGTAGAATGAAACCTATTCCCAAAGGAAGAGAATATGATAAAAATTGAAGAAAAAATAAATTCCACTCCATTCGTGGTCGGGAAGGGGGAGGGGGGGAGCTTTTAAGGGTAAAAATCGGTTTATCGCGATTTTCGGCGAAACTACAAGTCCTATAGAAAAAAGTTGAATGACGAAGTTGTAGGTAATAAAAAGATCTACAACTTTTGTATTTCAACTTTTTTCACATACCTCATAATTTTTGTAGAAAATTCAAAAAACTAAGTTTTTGGTTTTTTCTATTTATCTTTTACAAAAAAAGTTTTTTTCTTACCAAATTTGGTGAAAACTTGTCTTTGTATGTACCAAACACACTCTAATTTTTTGGAATTGAAATCTTTATTTTTTCACCTGATATTCACTTAATATCAAAAAAGCACCCTACTTTTCAATCGAAAATTCACGCGTCAAAATATAAGCTTTTTTAAAAAAATCGGTGGGTTTTCTATTTTTGTAGTACCTAAAATAAAATAAACGTTACTATGGAAAATGTTCTCATAAAACGCAATAAACTAGAAGTCGAATCGATTTTTTTTTTGTTATCATTATGACAATTTTAAGCTATTTATTAAATTAACACTGTAATTTAACCATGTAGTCGTAAGATTTCATGGGATTTCATGAAAAACAGTATAATACTGTCACTCATGTCTTATCAAATATAAAAATTATAAACTTATCTGATTGTTAAATATTTTAAATTATAATTTTTTTTACTTGTCATGTAGCAGACGACAGCAGGTCAACGTATACAGTATCTGTCAATTTTACCAATCGAACATCAACCTTCCACTATTGTGATAAGGTTGAAAATCTATCGTAGAAATTTTGATAGATGTGGTAAACTTGATGTGCTGTCCGTCTGTACCATGAAATCTACGCTACACGAGTAATTAGAGTGTTAATTTTAATAAATAGCTTAAAATTGTGCATAATGATTACAAAATAAAATTCGATTCGACTTCTAGTTTATTGCGTTTTGTTGAGAACATTTTCCATAGTAACGTTTATTTTATTTTAACTATCAAAAAATAGAGATATCAAAGGACAAAAAACCCACCGATTTTTTTAAAAAAGCTTATATTTTGGACGCGTGAATTTTCGATTGAAAAGAAGGGTACTTTTTTGATATTAAGTGAAATCAGGTGAAAAAATAAAGATTTCAATTCCAAAAAATTAAGAGTGTGTTTAGTACATACAAAGACAAGTTTTCACCAAATTTGGTAAGAAAAAAACTTTTTTTGTAAAAGATAAATAGAAAAAACCAAAAACTTAGTTTTTTGAATTTTCTACAAAAATTATGAGGTATGTGAAAAAAAGTTGAAATACAAAAGTTGTAGATCTTTTTATTACCTACAACTTCGTCATTCAACTTTTTCTATAGGACTTGTAGTTTC
>NWSH02000537.1:814065-838500 GCA_002382865.2 Heliothis virescens
CTCCAATACTGAAAGAATTTCTCAAATCAGACAGTTGTTCTGAAATGAGTATAGCTATCCTTCCATAAAAGCAACTGGTATGATTTTAGACCAGGGTCGATAATTTTGAATAAAAAAATAAATTATAGTAGAATGAACCTATTTCAAAAGGAAGAGAATATGATAAAAATGGAAGAAAAAATAAATTCCACTCCATTCGGGTCGGGAAGGGGGGGGGAGCTTTTAGGGTAAAAATCGGTTTACGCGATTTTCGGCGAAACTACAAGTCCTATAGAAAAAAGTTGAATGACGAAGTTGTAGGTATAAAAAGATCTACAATTGTATCTTATACTTTTTCACATACCTCATAATTTTTGTAGAAAATTCAAAAAAACTAAGTTTTTGGTTTTTTCTATTTATCTTTTACAAAAAAAAAGTTTTTTTCTTACCAAATTTGTGAAAACTTGTCTTTGTATGTACCAAACACACTTAATTTTTTTGGAATTGAAATCTTTATTTTTTCACCTGATATTCACTTAATATCAAAAAAGCACCCTACTTTTCAATCGAAAATTCACGCGTCAAAATATAAGCTTTTTTAAAAAAATCGGTGGGTTTTTTTGTCCTTTGATATCTCTACTTTTTGATAGTCTAAAATAAAATAAACGTTACTATGGAAAATGTTCTCATAAACGCAATAAACTAGAAGTCGAATCGTTTTTTTTTGTTATCATTATGCACAATTTTAAGCTATTTATTAAAATTAACACTGTAATTACAACATGTAGCGTAAGATTTCATGGGATTTCATGAAAAACAGTATAATACTGTCACTATGTCTTATCAAATATAAAAATTATAAACTATCTGATTGTTAAATATTTTAAATTATATTTTTTTTACTTGTCATATGTACAGACGACAGCAGGTCAACGTATACAGTATCTGTCAATTTTACCAATCGAACATCAACCTTCCACTATTGTGATAAGGTTGAAAATCTATCGTAGAAATTTGATAGATTGTGGTAACTTGATGTGCTGTCTGTCTCTGTACCATGAAATCTTACGCTACACGAGTAATTAGAGTGTTAATTTTAATAAATAGCTTAAAATTGTGCATAATGATTACAAAATAAAATTCGATTCGACTTCTAGTTTATTGCGTTTTGTGAGAACATTTTCCATAGTAAACGTTTATTTTATTTTAAACTATCAAAAAATAGAGATATTCAAAGACAAAAGATATCAAAGGACAAAAAACCCACCGATTTTTTTAAAAAAGCTTATATTTTGACGCGTGAATTTTCGATTGAAAAGTAGGGTGCTTTTTTGATATTAAGTGAATATCAGGTGAAAAAATAAAGATTTCAATTCCAAAAAATTAGAGTGTGTTTGGTACATACAAAGACAAGTTTTCACCAAATTTGGTAAGAAAAAAACTTTTTTTGTAAAAGATAAATAGAAAAAACCAAAAACTTAGTTTTTTGAATTTTCTACAAAAATTATGAGGTATGTGAAAAAAGTTGAAATACAAAAGTTGTAGATCTTTTTATTACCTACAACTTCGTCATTCAACTTTTTTCTATAGGACTTGTAGTTTCGCCGAAAATCGCGATAAACCGATTTTTACCCTTAAAAGCTCCCCCCCTCCCCCTTCCCGACCACGAATGGAGTGGAATTTATTTTTTCTTCCATTTTTATCATATTCTCTTCCTTTTGAAATAGGTTTCATTCTACTATAATTTATTTTTTATTCAAAAATTATCGACCCTGGTCTAAATCAATACCAGTTGCTTTTATGGAAGGATAGCTATACTCATTTCAGAAACAACTGTCTGATTTGAGAAATTCTTTCAGTATTGGGAGGAAAGCTAAAGGTTTATTTTTATCCGGGTGCTATGGAATAGCTTCCATACAACGCGGGGTGAACCGCTGGCAGAAGGTAGTTGCAAATATGTACGCAGGTATATGCAATTAGGTAGATATACATATATTTAAGCAACCGATAGATACAGGTTCTAAGATCCTGAGTTTCTGAGGTATAGGCACACTAATGTTATGTATGATACTTAGCTCGTTTTAACACCTAACCATCTTCCTTGTGTGGTCCTAACAGGCGTTGAAAAGAATTTAAATGGAAATGTTGTGTTACGGTATTTACTTTGCCAATTACCATCTGCAGAATGAGTATGTTTTGTCAAATTGAACGGGAAAGTGTTATTCAATGTTAGAAATACTTGTTTTGGTGAATTCCAAGCATTAGCACCGATCGGGGACATAATTTCTTAATCAAACTTTGTTTGCTTTTGTAATAAAAATAATTTGCATGGGCCTTTATGCAATATCATGTGGATTCATATTGGTTTATTAAGTCACGACAACCATAATCACATATTACAGTCAGTGCGGAGTTCTACAGGATCCAGGATCTGACTAATGGGATCTGACCATAGACTAAATATCTTATTAACATAGATTCTAATAAGTACTACAACATTGACAGAGCTTGAGGAATTTTTCAATGAGGGTTTTCAAAACTTTTTTTGCCACCAGAGAGCGCTTCATGTGCGTCAGGTCCAAATAGCTGTCAGATAGTACAGATTCCAACTGATCGAATGATTTTTTCGTGAAATTTTACGCATTTAGTAGTGTTATTGATTTATTAAGGTTAATTAAGGCCAAACTGAAGATTCAGCTAAAAAAAGAGGTACAATAGTCATTGCTACAAGGAAAAGTTTTTTGAAAGGTTATTACCGCAATTTGATTAGTCTAACTACTATAAAATTAAAGTAAAGGAAAATATATTATTTTTCAAACATTCTAAGAATGTATTTACATCAAAAAACGATCGAAAAATACAAGTTTTGATTTGTGTTTGGACCTGACGCTACAGTGCTGCCATCTGGTGAAGACCATTTTAGAAAACCCTCATTGGACTGCACTTCCCTCTATCAATTGGAAGTCATATATCTAAACGTCTTCGGCACTTTTCTAATTATAGAAGTGGTAATGTGGCCGAGATAAAATATATACTCGGGCATTTTGATGATCTATCACTAAATCGGTGTCGTTATTTCTTCATACCACATATGTAACTAATGCATAATGGACATTTGTTAATCTTTCCAACCACAAATCAACCTTAACGAGAGCCACTGGCGTTAACAAAGCACCGGCACATCAGTAATCAGCAATTAGATAAACAATGGTCACGCAACTGGGGTCTCGCCATCAGCGTGCCATTGCAAAAGGAATGCGATTACATTGCGTGTGCCTTAGATGCGCCGGCGCGGATTGTGTAGCATCTCTGTATCTATTTTATATTTTACACTTGGATATTTATTCTCACGATCCTACATTGCTCATCCATGGTTTAGTAACATATGTTTGGACTTTAAAAGAGATTCCACCCCTTGATTTTATTTCGGTGTTTAAGAACATCTCGCTTTTAAAGAAAATTTGTGTAAAAGTGTTGATTTCAACCTTTTCGGGTAACTCCTCACTTTTGATTGCAGAAGAATCAGGATAGATTTAAGCTACGTAAATATTGGGTTATTAAAAGTACTCTTGCTTGAGGATCAAAAAATACTTGTCATCTTATGCCTTTCACATTTTAAAGATATCAATGATGGTCGTTCTAAAATTTTTAATAGATTGTTAAGCTACATCCAATCGATTAAGAAGACTTCCTTTTACTGATGTTATCACATCCAGATCAATGCAATGAAGATACTGTAGTCTAAAAGTTAGATGATTAGCTAACAAATATATTATGCGATCTCTTCAGAGAAATTGTCCATGTAGATTTGAAGTCCTAACTATAGAACACTTAGTATTCGCTAGTCAATTTGTTAGACTACCTGTTGACATCACCTTCATAGCTTCCCAGAAGTTTACTACTTCTCACACGGCTAGAATTATAAGTTTGTTGCATTGGTCGGTTTAATTCGCTAGCCCTAGACTGTGGAGACGGCAATAAAGTTATTTACGATACTAACAAATATTTTCCAAAATCACACTCGCAGACCGACTACCACAGCTTCTGCACGTTTACGTTTGAGATAAAATATGCAGAACAATTTATTTTAAAATCTTTTAGTGGAGTGTGAGCTACATAATTGATGTGAAGTAAATTCATTAGCCAGCTTTCAGGAAGCGTTGAATTTTCATTGACCCGAATGACATCGTTCGTTTCACAACATCATCATACATGTCTGGCCGCAGTCGCCGCCGGGTGATGACCATTGTCTTCTAACTCGCGATGGATGACGTAATTTTATGTAACGTGCATTACGCCCGCAATTTTAGAGAGATTAGCCGTGGGATTGCCATGTTTCTCAACTATTGATGGTAGGTACTCGCCGATTGGGATCGCGCTTGCCCACATGAACAGAGGTTTCCATTGAGATGTCATCACTAACGACTTTATGTTGCCCTGGTACATCGAATTTGGGTGAATATGAAATGTTACCAAATGTTGTGTATGGTTTGTGGTTATTATTATTTACGTAATATGGTGGTTCATGTTTGGCCTTTGTTTTGATTAATAGATTCCTGATGTAATTTGTGTGTGGAGAATTCCTATGTATACTTATTTATGGTGGTAATTTTGACATGAATTTGACTATAGAGCCAATCGATAGCCTGGAGACTATATGCTAACAGATTAGGTGTTTCTAACATAGGTAGGTTGGCTTTCAAAAACTGGTATTTGGATAGATGGATTTTGTGAACTAGGTTACTTTATTTCTGGTTACTTTATTTCGTCGTCTACTTTTTCAACAGAACCAGTTATGCATTTACGTCAGCCCATCGATTTTATGCAGTCGTGCCTAATCCTAAAGGAGCGCTTTGGGGCCATCCGTTCACTTTCGTGTTTAAAACGAAGTATTTAAACATAATATAAAGTTTACATTATGCTGAGGTAAGTACCCTTCACTCCACGACAATGTTTACGTATAAATCATCAAAAGTTTCTAAATAGAACTGCACCTTGCTAAATTTTAAAAACACCTTACTATGTATTTCATCCTTTAGGGTTTAAATTGTCACAGTGATCTATGCATTACCATAAGAACTTGCTATTTGTTTCAAAGATTCTTGATTGAATTAAGATGGTATCGACTTAGCCTCAATACCTCGGATAGGTCTACTTTTTCCTTGTATTCATAAGCTGTATAAATAAAGCTTTTTTTACAACTATAGTAAATTTCGATGATGTGAAGCTTTCACAGATAATTTCGCTGTTTTCGAGACGCTGACTGACCTTCGTTCACCTTTGATTTACGTCTGAATGGTTCTCATAGAGTTCACATATTGCAGTTGCATTCTAAATTATTTTGGAAAGGTAGTTTGATGCCATCAGCAGGCCCGTGGTCATTTGTGATGAAACACGATATTGCCAAGCAATGAACTTTTCCTATAATTCTGTAAATTGAACTATCACGATCTGTATAAGATGGCACGATTGTTCATTTGTAGATGTTTTGTAATGTTATTGAGTGCTTACAGATGTTATGTATCGCTTTATTTGCTGGTTGTGGTCAATTCACATAATCTTGGTGGCGGATACTTGCATGTTTAGTTTGTCTTTTATGTGATGATATATTGGAGGCTTCATCAGACGTTTCTGATGAAGCCTCCAATATGTATGATGTGTAGGTATGATGTGAGGTAAAGTAAATAATCAGTTTACGGTGTCAAAATGTATTTATTTTCTCTTTTTTGTAAAATAAAAACATAAACTTAATAATAAAAATAAGCTAACCTTACGATAAACTTTATACAAGATGTGATCCAAACCCAGCGGCTATCCACTTCACGCTCCGCGACATGACCTGTCAGTTGTCAATCTGTCAGCGCGACAGGTGTGACAGCTGTCACAGTCTGCCGCCAGTGACTGGTTAGCCGCTGGGACATGTTCACCCGTGTGCGTGCACAGTCGCAAGCGTTGGCCAGAGGCGGTGACGAGGCCAGGCCGGCGCCACCTACATTGTACGTGACCGCCGGCCGATTCGAATACACATTCGAGCTGCTCGGGGATGTTGCGAGCGAGCCCGAATAACGTCGACCATCCGAACTTTATGTGACTACGGCATCTAGACGCCTCCTTGGTTTGAAATCTTTGATGTTGCTACACGTCTAAATGTACTTGACAAGTTCGGATATTTTAGTTTATTTAGTAAGGAGCGCCGTAGCTGCCGGAGGGGATGGCCGCGGGGTAGCCGCCGCCGATGGATGACTGCTGCTCGTATTGCGCGACCTGGATGGCCTGGCGGACTCCCTCAAGCACGACTCCGACGACGCGGGCAGATGGGACGCCGTAGCTGGTGGATGGAGCTCCGTAGGAAGTTGAGGGCACTCCGTAGGATGAGGAGGGGGCACCGCCTCCGTGTCCTCCGTGACCGCCACCGATGGAGCCGGAGGAGGCTTCTTCTTTCAGGAGGATGGAGCGGATTTGCTCAAGGAGTTGGGGGTCGACGTTCTGTCCCTCGGAGGTCTGGTAGCCGGTGGACACGGCCTGGTAGCCGCCGCCGCCGATGAGTCCGCCGGAGATGCCGCCGTGACCGCCGCCGGATGGCCGGTTGTAGTTGTAGCCGCCCGGGGCTTCACCGCTGGCACACGCCACCAACGCAAGGGCTATGCACTGCGGGAAAATATACGCTATTAGTTTCTCGTCAAACTTTAATTTATGATTTAGTGTTATTAACGCTATAATTATGTGACAAGTGCGTGTAAAAGTAAAACATTTTTTTTAATAACGCTCCCAAGTCTGTTGAAAATTTTCCTTTCTTAAACCTAGTTACGTTTTTCCCAACTGAAATGGTTACAAATGTGACAATATGGTTGCTTTCTGTTTGTCCTCCCATTAGCGCGTGCGCATCAAAAGGTGTGCAAATTATACGTTGCGCAAGCGACCGTACCTACAGCAGTGCCATTTTAGATCTTTGGGTTAATTACGTGTGAAATGCTTTTCAGATGTCAACTAAGGTTTATGTAATATATTTTTTTGATTCAGGACCAGCTGTGTCATTTATGATGTAAGACACTGTATATGATATGAACGGTGGTCCAAAGCAACGGAAAGTGGTGGAGCAAAGGACCATGCTGTTGATTTGGTCTTTTAGGTCACATAGCTCAGTGGCAATTAACAATCTCTTCCGATAGACTACCGAGAGATTTCTTTTAGATATCAATTAATACCTTTAAAAAATTATAATCATCAAGTTGTGAACTAGGAACAATAGTTCGCCAGTGAAAGCGAGGTCAAATGAGAAGCAAAGGCATCGTTACATCACAAGCTAAGCTATACCTACCAGTGCGATTTATGTGAGAACATGAACTTTGACTTGTGAACAGGAAGGCGATGCTTCGATTTATGCGAATCTTGTTTACCTTTCGCCAAGGATTGGAGGTTTTGATCCTACTTCATTTCATATTGCGTAAGGTATATCTTATCGTAAGCTATGAAGCGTGGGAATGGCTCTTTTCAGATAAGCGTGGAATATTCTTTATTACATCAAATAAACAAAAAAAAAACGAAAATAAGTTAAGAATTGGTATAGCTGTTCGCTTTTAGTGTGATCTAATCCTTATTCTTAATTTCACACAGTTCATTCTTATGAATAAACAACATTAACAGAAAGATAATTAATATTGTGCAATATGATAGTCTGCGCAAGAGTGGATTCTTTACAAAAGTTGTTTCGCCGACCGCGGAAGATGCGCGGGTCATGCCATAATGACCAGCGCATATTTTCTCAGAATGCTTTCTAATGTTAGATCGGTTATGTGCTAAAATTCCAAGTAATATATTTTTTATCACAAAAATACTTTTTTATGATTTGCTTGTATTATGCTTGATTACCGGCCCAGATACACAAAGGACTCAAGAAGGAACGCGGTGGGTTTAAGTCAGTAAAAGACTGACACTCCCTTACGCTGTCACCCACAGTGGGAGGGGTCATCTGATGATTTACATCGAAACAATTGAGGTTATTCAAAATCAGACTTATGATATTGAACAATTTTCAATCTTCAATCATCATTCTTTTGTTACATAAAATACATTGTTCAGTTTCATATTTAGACGCATTGTTCCATTTTGTGTGCTCATTAAAACCAGATTTCTCTGCGCGATATTGTCTATTGCACTTTGACATGCGCGAGTTGCGTCACAAGATGGCGCCAGTTCCGCCGGAAGGCACGGAGCCTCCATTATGGAGCTTTCGACTGATCACAATCGTGCTTACTCACATAATGACTTTATATTTTATGGACGCAAATTATGGAGCTCATGATACATAGATGAAAGGGTCATTTGTCATGGTAATCGTTCTGGTGAAATTATAATATTAATACTTTATTAGGAATAGAAGAGATATTTGTCGGATGGCAATAGCTCAAAAATCTGTATCAGACACAGTAAAAAAACAAAAGAATTCTAACATAAAGTTCTATATAGTTGTAAGACAGATCATGCCATATAGATGTTTTTACTTTGGACTACTTTTCTATGGCATTATTTGTCGGATGGCTCTCAGAACTTTATGTGGAATCTCTAATACAGGCCATCTTGGCAGATTTATGGGTCAGTTTACTTATAAGTGCTAAAGCTATACAAAGCTATGACATGGTCTTATTTTTCGGATCAAATTACCAGTTTTACAAACTATCGTAAAAAGCTCCATACAATTACATATGTATAATATTCTAAAACAATAGTTACAATGTTACAAACAGCCATTGTGAATTATATTTATGGATTCAACACATTAACGTTAGAATTTCTATCGTTACCTTTCATTTCTACAAAGTTATGACCGTAAAATATAATGGAATTTTATATGGCAGTAAAAGTGTTTGCGTCTTATTTATGATCATACATTGCTTTATTTAGATGATAATCGAGTTTTTATTAATTTATTTTTATTTTTACTAGTTAATAATTATGTCAGTTGTTATATTGTTCGATATTTATGAAAATAATTATCTTGAGTTGAAGTAGTATAATAACGAATATCTTATGGCTATAGCTTTCACTATAAAAATGCTTATTCTAACCGTAGAATATTTTACATCAATTGTTTGATGGACTATCACTTCTATTGACACTGTTAATTTTTATGCGCTTTTTATTGATAGTTGGCTATTTACGATTCAAATAAAATTCTAAAAGGCTAAGACGCGATTTTTATTACTTTTGTTTAAACAACGGGTATGTTGAATGCCTGGGATTGATATTTTATTACTATTGTAATTTTTCAAGATTAGTTTTCCTTTTGTAGTAAACTATGTATATCATAAAAATGTTTTTTTTTATTCATATACAAAAGTAAGTTCTCTCTTTCAAAACAAGGAAATGGAGGTATTAAATTCAAAAATCGAAACACGTTCGAATCTACATCTCTAGTGATGTGTTTTTAGAATCCTGATGAGAATTAAATCAGTTACGGCACGGTGTTTGTATTTGAATTTATTTATTTATTTATTTATTAATAAAGGGTTTACCAACAGCTTCTGTGTAGATAAAGCTTAAAGTACAATTTAGAATTTAATTTAGAATCTGATTCGAACGAATTAGTGTCAAACGTAAATGGGCATATGAACAGCTGGTGATGCGCTTTATTTGCATTTATTTATGGCCAGTTACGGATTTAAATCATCGCCATTTTCAATGGGTTGATCTCGATGTGTGGGGCCTTGATGCCACGCAAAAGATGGCAGTTTTAATTAATTTATACGTTTTATTTCTATTTTAGGTTAAGAAGATAATATTTTCCTATCTTTGATTGTTTTTATATTCCGTTGATTGTAAATCAACAAAGTTATGACATATTTTATATATCTAATCAGTTGTTGTATTAATTAACGTCACTATAATTTACAACAAGTTTTAGAAAGTAAAACCTCCAATTAATCGCACACAATCAGACTCTTTGTCAAATGGAAAAACATCTGTAATAATTTATAAAGTTTTATAATATGCAAATTACTTTTTCACTTGGCAGTCATTTTAAAATTTCTCTGGGATAATCGACAGATTTGGAAATAACAAAAGAAAGATCGTAACAGACATAAAAGAATCGAACATATTCTGTAATAATTAAAGCTCGAAAAAGGGCCTAAAAATGTAGGGCATTTTAATAATAACCAAAAGCAAAAACATTCAAGCACTAAATACTATCTTCTTCAAACAGTGTTTAGTAATAACAGCTTAAGCTAAGCTGTAGAAGCGCTTAGAGCGATCGTAAATCGCTTGATTACATTACAAGTGTCAGTAGCTGTTTGACATATGACCCGCGCGTCTCATTGCGTAACGCTGGGGTACGCGCGCGTAAATTACGCTCTTGCGCATCGCTATTGCTTTACGTCTTTGTAGTAAATGATATATGTTGGACTTAACTGGGCAAAGAGTTGAGGAGTTGTACAGTAATTGCTGCAAATTGTGGGAATCTGTCTGTGATTTGCGTTTTTGTTCAACTTTAGGCCTTTTTTTTAACTTTTAGGCCTTTTTTAGGGTTCCGTAGCCGAATGGCAAAAAACGGAACCCTTATAGATTCGTCATGTCTGTCTGTCTGTCTGTCTGTCTGTCTGTCTGTCTGTCTGTCCGTATGTCGCAGCCAGTTTATTCCGAAACTATTAAGACTACACCATTCAAACTCGGTAGGTAGATGTATTATGTTAACCGCTTTACGATTTTTATACAAAAATAAAAAAATAATAATATTAGAAGGGGGCTCCCCATACATGGAACTGAAACAAAAAATTTTTTTTTTCGTCTAACCTACACTTGTGGGGTGTCTATAGATAGGTCTTTAAAAATGAGATTGAGGTTTCTAAAACCATTTTTTCTCAAAGTCAATCATTTCAGAGTAAGACACTTTCAAAGTGCTAAAATGTGTGTCCCCTCCCCCTGTAATTTCTAAACTACCAAAGCGAAAAATCTAAAAAAAATATATGTTACAGATCTTAATAAAAACTATCAACCAAAATTGGTTTGAACGAAATACAGTCAGTAGTTTTTGAGTTATAGCACTTTTTCAGTAACCGCAAATTATAACTTTGTTATTCATATATTTGTATGAAAAACAAAGTTATTTTTTGTAGCCGAGAAATGTTCGTGTTTTGGCTAATTGTAGGTAGTAGGTACGTTTATTTTTCATAGATAATGGAACGGAACCCTTCGCGTGCGAGTCCGACTCGCACTTGGCCGGTTTTCTTTTCTAATTTTTGTTCAACTTTTTTGAAGTCGTAGTTTATGTTTTTTGGGAGATGTGTCTTATATAAAGCTTTAACTGAGATCTCTTAGTTGAGGTCTGTCTGCTACTTGTTGTTCAAAAGAAAATTCTTTAAACTCTCTGGTAATAAAATCAAAGCTTTTTGCCGTATTTGAGAAAATTTGCTCGAGCAATTCAGCAGTTGTGTCAACAAACCCAGCTTTTATTAGTTATGGGAACATTCTATTGTTACATAACAGCAAAGAAACGAAACTCCGGTATTCTAATGAGTATAACAAAAGTGATGTGACAAAAACCGTAAACTTTAACACAATGGTGCGGCAAACGTGTGAAATCATTTAAAATGTATGCGTTTTGACATTTGAATTGCTTTTCGTGACGTTACAAGATTTGTCATATCGATATTTAATTGTTTGAGAAAATTGTGAGGTGACTTTCACTGTTTTTGCGTTTGCAGTGGAAAGTTTGGCAAGAAAGGTTAAAGGTTGTCGCAAGTCAATCTGTGTGCGGTTTAATTGTTTTCGGACAAAATGGATAGAGACTGTTGGCATTTTTTCAGGGCTCTTGATTTTTGGGATTATGTTTTAAATTTAAGAATTTAAATAGAAGAAAGATATAAGTGGCTTATGGGGACGAAATTTTGTTGTAGCTAACCCTAAATTTAAAAAATCCCAGATCTTATAGGTAAACGTAATAATTAATTGATAAACGCTGCAGTTAATATAAAAAATAGGCTATTAAGATCAGATTACGATCGTGTATTCAATACAAACAACATGTATGTTTTTATGTGGATTACGAAAAGCAGTAAGTCTCCGTATGATTGAATTTTGACTCTGCTTAATTGTAATAAAGTCGTTTTTATTAATCACTTTATGTTAGATGTTTTTTGTTATTTTAAGCTCTTGATTGATTAAGGATTCAAAGGACGAGTATTGGCTTTTTTAATTGCTGCTGTTAATAGAACTCTAATCATCAAATCCACGATCGTAATCCAATTCATATGAAACGGTAAAGTTCAGAAATCAACCCGAGTGCATAGTCTGGATCACATTCCAAAAACAAAAAAAACGAACACACGCGATTGATGCACTGTTTGATTTCGGAACGACACGGCACTTGTCACTTTGTTTTTTTTTCTTCACAAGCACAGGCACTGCACTGGACTTACCGCTACGAAGGCTTTCATGATGTTTAGTGATGGGTCACTTCGGTACGTAGCGAAGTAATGTGATGTGTTTGGATTCTGTCTGGTGATATATAGTAAACTATGGCCGCGGTGGGGCGGAGAAAGGATAGCTTCGGTTGTGTAAGCACGGGAGATGCTACCATCCGAATAGGAAGTTTTGGTTAATTGGAGGGCGTCATGCAATTTTTTTCGTGATTTTTTCTATGATTGATCGCCGAGGTCAAGGGTTTGGAGTGTCACTTTGGAGTAACAGGCAAATTCTGGTCTTCTTGTCGAATACTAAGATGATTTCATAGATACTTTTGACCTTAGAAAATGTTTGCGGTTTAGTTATTTGCTTCGCAGTTAGATTTCATTGAATTGAGTCGTAATAATCTAATGAATACTTAGATTACACTTAATTCAACCATAAAGATCAAATCTATAAAGATCGTCTCGGAATTTTTGGTAGAGTTATAATTATAAAAACATATTGGTATTTTATTAAACAGAATAGCAAAATACGTCGTAACAGCTTTAAAAAGTCCACTACTGGACAAAGAGCTCCCTAAAGCTGGGGCGAATTGAAGATGCCGCTGCCCGTCTACGAGCAAGACATTTATCATCCCACTTCGTACTGTGCGGTGGTTGTACCGCCACCGATCGGTCCCTAGAGTCGCGTCAATTTTTCAGCAGGAGTCACCACGTGTTGGTGAGATTAGCAATTGGTGCATGACGATAACGGTTTGCCCCCTTACAATAAATACAGTTGGCCTAGACGCAGGCAGTTAGACCCGCAACTAAGGCACACGACTTGAAGATTTTTGTAATATTGTTTTCGATATAAACTTTCTGTTACCACAGTTCTTCTCCAGTAGCTTTACTTGTCCGAAGTTGAAGTTGTTGTCAAAAGTCGAATGGGCAACTTCAGATTAGCTTTTCAAACACTGGATATGTTTGACTAGCCCTTTGCTTCACTGAAGTAGGTAATCGTAACTTAAGTAGGGTGAGAGGTCGTTTGGCCAGCAAGTCACATAATATATACTTCGATATTGCGAACGCCAACTTAAATAATAACTAGCTATAGCTTACAACTGCAGGACTTCAATGTTAAAATGACAAAAAATCTTATAGTAGATATTGTTTAAGTATTTCGTTATTATTTTTCAGAACGGGAAATTGTTTACTATAGAACTGAAACTGCCCTGATGATTCCGCAAAGATTCATTGATACTCAGTTGCATCCGGTTAGACTTGAAGCCGACCCCAACGTAGTTGGGAAAGGGCTAAGCAAATTATGAAATCTGCAAAGATCTAAGCATAAACATTGAACATACCTCTGTATATTCTTCAATCAAACAAGATGTAAAAGCTTTAGTCAAAAATCACTTACGCTATTCAAGCGTACGCTATGAAAACTAAAACAAAGGGCAGGTGAATTTAGTTCAGTTTTTATATGGGCCCAAACAAACATGAAAATTTAGCAAAACCACAAGTATCCTTCCAACCAACTGTTAGAAATCTATGTAAATAATACAAAAGGCAAACACAGTATTGTCCCAAAGTAAATAAATAGGTAAAAGCTACAGCCAGTGACTCAGCTGGGTGTAGGACCACGTAACTTAGTGATAATTGTTAGACAAAGTTATAAACTGCGTGAGACAGTAAATCATGGTTGAGTGTCTATTCTTAGATGCGTGAATCATTTGTGCATTTATAGGTAAGTTAAAAATAGATACGTAATAGTAGCTTAGTGTACAAAATAAAAACTTTTGTTTGTAAGTTGGGTTGGGTGGTGAAACTGATTCAATTGGAAAAAAAATTCTCAAGGTGTCATTTCATGTATTGAGTAGTATGTTTTTCAATTGACTTGAATAAACGCCAATTTAAAGGTCTCCAGATGAAGTTCTAGTTAGATGACAAATGCCATAGACATGTTTTTAATTTTGACTACTTTCCTGTTTAACTATTATCTGTCAGATAATTATCTAAAACGCTCTCTGGAACCTGTGAAACTGGCCATAAAACTCACAATTTAACTTATAAGCGGTAATTAACTGTCACTCTGTCGCTTAAATAAATTGACGGCGATAGCGTGACATTTAAGCGCCGTTTAATTGATTGACGTTTCAGGCTTTTGCATTAAAATTAAAAGCAATTATCTAATTACATAGTTTATTAATACTAAAATTTTCTTATACTTTAAAGGTTATTTATAGATGTCTTCGTGGGTTTTGATGTTCCAGAAGGTAAAGTTGCCTGCATCACACGAGCTCCTCCAAAACCGTCAAAAGAAACGCGAGTGACATCACGTGTAAAAACTAGAGTTTGAATAGTACGTTAAACGCTTTGCCTCTAGGTTAATAATGAGAACTGTAGATGACTTTGCTTTACCATATAAGTATATAATTGTCAGTCTAATTGGATGCAGTGAATACCAGTGTTTTATATGCGACTGCCTATCTGAACTTCATAAAGTAGGACTGGTTGTCAGACTTTCTGGTTTCTACCCCTAACGACTGTCAAAGATGTATGTATACCGATAACAGCCGGGACAAAATTTACGTACCTTTTGGAACATGAAGGTACTCTTTATGAATCACTCATCTGTCATTATCAGAACCGCTTCAAGCGTTGCTTACCTCTGATCGATCTAAAGCCAGGTAAGTAAAGCCGCGGAAATGAGTTAGTTATATATGAGACGACAAACTGACAAACCGATCAGGAAGTAATATACATAAAGCATTAGTATAAAAACCCTTAGCTTTAGTGGAATTGTGTAATATTATTGTAACAGCTCATCGTCTGAGTCTGTGAACGTCATTAGTGCATGAATAATTTATAATACTTATAAGTTTATAAGCAACTTAGGTAATTATATGCCCGGTTTTGAGACAATATATCTCTTTTATATTCACGTTCGATAAAGTTATTTTGCAGCTTTTTGAGAAAGTTAAGTAACTTTTTAGTGTTAAATGAAGAGGGTTATAATTTGCATTATTTTAGTCAAAAACAAAAGACGTATTAAATAAAATACTCTACTTTTGATTAGCTTGGCCTTTAAAGAATTTAAAACACGCCACATTGGTAAATGAATACCAAATTAGTAACTTTAATGACGTTGATGGCACGCATGCTAATGATGATATTACTATACAAAATATCTTGTTGCAAAATATTGACGATGAAGGAAACGTAGTGGTCTTGACTTTAACCTTCGATTGTTGGCGCCATTAGGCCTATGTCGTAAACAAAACACTGGCTTCAATGCCTGACAATATGTGTGGCTGAGCTAACCTGAACAGAGTTTTTTCAAAGCAGTTTGACGGTATCTATTTAGGAATTTCCAGATGAAACATAATATGCGATCTTTATCTGTCTACAAGTCAGGTAAAGTTTCCTTTTTCAGTGTCCTCAGGTTCCTTTCCCTCGAGTAAAGGATCAGGCCACATGTTTAATTCGTTAATTGAGATCAGTCATGATAAAAATGGACAGTAAAGACCATAAACTTCCTTTCATTTATTTAATTACTATTCTCATTTCTAAATCGACATTTATTAATTAGCACTATAACGTTAATTTGTCAAACTTATCTGTTACGTAGTAGCAGAATATAATTGACTCGACGCTACCTTTTTCCTAGTTCTTAGTTAACGATATTTTTCAAATTAAAGAATGTGAAATCCTAGACCCCCTTTAGAGTTAATATTCAAATTAATTCACGACTAACAAATATACGTAGGTATTGTAGATATTAATATACAATTTGAAGGAAATATTGTAAAGGAATGTAAACTTTTACTTTCTTTCCTATTATGGAACTGTGATTGTGAACGTTTGGTTATTCATAACAAATACACAGTTTATGTTAAATAATATTATGTAAATACTTAAACAAAAAACATCTCTAGTTGAGGATAAATTTTAGCGAAAGGTAAACTGAATTTTATAAATGGACTTTGTTTAAATTAGCTGGGATGGGACCATACAACTATCGGGTATATAAATATGCAGCTCACTATTAGTTGGTAGGTATTAGAATTGTGCAAAAAAAAAGAAAACATTTCGGAAAACTTGTATTATCTAATATACCTACGCAAAAAACACATAGGTAGATTTGTTCTATATGGTAATTGAATATAATTGGCAAAATGTGGACGTATGCCTAACCCATTTGGTGGAAAGCATTGACGTCACATCTTTGAATGCGCACCATAAACAAATGCACATCTGCAAAGCCTCCGTAGACTTGATCTACATAAAACGAACCTTAACTAAGCAGCTGTGCTATAAACTAACGAAACCTCGTACTAACCGAACGAATTAAAAAGGACCTGTCTCTAACTACAGTACAAAATAACTTAAGACCTTTTTACTTAGCAGTGGTATGGAGCACTATACCTACACGAAGATGCGTCTATTGAATTTGTGCAATAGGTCCTAGTGTTACGTACTTAGGTATAGTAATTAGTTTTACCAGACCAGTTGCACTTAAATATGCGAGTGGGATGCCCGAGGTCGACACGTCTCGAATAGGTACTTTGTTTCTAGACGAGGATTGTTTTGGTTTGCGTCAATTAGTACTAATAGACGTTGCTTAGTTAGATCCAAGTTTTCGCAATCGTAGATTTTAAATTCTTACTATTTATTCTAAATGCGAAAGGAACTTCTGTAGAAAGGAACTTTGTAGAATCGTGTTGCCGGGGAGTTTGTTCCACCATTTCCCAGTAAAACATACAAGAAGTGGTGAAGGGCGGGCGTTTTTGGGGGCAGCCTTTTGTAGACTTGATATTCAAAAATTTTGAATATGTGTGACTTTTTATCTAAGGACACAGATAGTCTAATAGAGTCAGAGAAAGGACTTAGACGACTTTTTATCTGAGTCTTTCAGTGTACGGGTGGAACCAGGAGGTTACTACATAAGTAGATATCTTTCAGAAAAAGACTGGCTATCAGCGTCGGGAGCACCCTGGCTCCTTCAGAAGAAGTTGGTTGCGAGACAAAGACTTTTCAGAAATAACAACCAAGATACTGAATTTTCAATTATCTAAAAGTCGAAAAAGTTTCGAACAATGGAAAACTGCAAGGATGTATTAAAATACATTTGCGTATTTTAGAAACTATATAATGGATGTGATTCAAAAACTATGCCAAGATTTCACATAGCCATGTGAAATGGGATTTTAGGTAAGTGGAATAATGATCTATGAATTGCATGGACTGTGTTTAGGTTCACTTGGATAGGCTAACTCTACTTTTACCGGCGAAATGAGAATTGGGAAGTTACAATCCGGATAAAAAACTTCTTTGTCATCTTTTAATAAAAATTATGCCCCAAGATTTTTTTTCGTATCTTTTACAAATAGGCACAAACCAGACAAAGAACAATATTTTTGCTATTTGACTGTCCAGATTTTCAACTATTTAGTGAAGTTACTTTATACCAAAGCAAAAGTTGTTATGTTCGTTAGATTAAAAGATTATGATGCATCAGTATTATTAGAATCTACGATATCTGCAAATATGAAGTCGAATAAGAAAGGTTTTGCTAATTCAAACAGTAAAGTGTGAGATCTTTTAGCAGACGTGTGCATCTGTCTTACATAATTATTTACTTGGTGCGCTTTTTCTAAGAATTTAAACGTTTGATCACCTTTTAAAATACTCCATGATTTACAGCTAAGTATTAGTGGACAAAACTGATAGCCAGTTGCGGTTTCTCGGGGCTTCATCCTTTTCAGATAACTACTCTCGTACACGGGCCTATGTTAATTAGGGGTAATGTAGCATTCAGGAGAACTTTGGTTAAGAAAATCGGTACAGCAAGTTTCGAATTCATTTGTTACATACAGGTGCCTATTATTGTTACCAAAAGAAACTCAATCTATCCTAATATTATAAAGCTGAAGAGTTTGTTTGTTTGTTTGAACGCGCTAATCTCAGGAACTACTGGTAAGATTTGAAAATTTCTTTCAGTGTTCGATAGCCTATGTATCGAGGAAGGCTATAGGCTACTTTTTATCCGGGTGCGCGCAGTAGTTCCCACGGGAAAGAGGGTGAAACCGCTGGCGTAAGCTAGTGTTTAAATAAAATAAAACTTTGTACTTCAGTCGCAGTCGTCAAATTGTGCATAAATCTAGTCAAGTGTCTACTATGAAATGTCTTACGGAAATGTAGATGATTTCATGACTGTGCATAACTTTGTCTTGTGACTTTGGTGAACCTATCTGTGACCTATCCCATTAAAAGCCAACAGAAAAAAAAGATATTCAAATGCTATAAATAAAAACAAACGAAGACTCCACAGAGCATTATTCAAGGGTAAACCGCATTTGATATTACTTTTATTGATCCTTCAGTACTCGTTGATACCTAAACCGATACTTACATAAGGAGCTGGTTTATATTCCTGACGCGAGGGACATTGACCTAGTCTGTATCAAGGTCGGAGTATCATCGGAAAGTCAGTAAACTGCATAATGTATGCCAAGTTCAGTTCTGCCAATATTTCAGGTGCAACGGTACTTGACATTCTATTGTTCAAGAGAGATTGGTCTAGACATTATTGGTCTAGATAGCTCAAAATATATCGTCAGTCGATTAATATGCAGTATTTTTTTAGCGTGTTATGATATGTTGTAGAAGTATGGCCTTTCTTTTCTCCATATTTATTCTCTCTTCTTTCTTCTATCAATAATTTCATTTTGTCAGGAAAAACACAGATTATAAGAAACTATGAGGATAATCTTCATTGTAATAAAGTGTGTTCTAAAATCTAGCGTCAATGAGAGAAAATTGTGCTCGATCTATTCCAAGTTCATATTATCGAACAAAACACAGGTATTAAGGTTAATTTCCTCATAAAGTTGACTGACAACTAATGAAATGTTATTAGAA
This sequence comes from Heliothis virescens, assembly GCA_002382865.2. NCBI lineage: Eukaryota > Metazoa > Arthropoda > Insecta > Lepidoptera > Noctuidae > Heliothis > Heliothis virescens. Next base: position 833,352 of record NWSH02000537.1, read on the forward strand.
AATAACTAGTGACTAAGATGTTGTCTGATGACTGGTCTAGACTTTAAGCTTTTCGCGTTAAAGTCGATTTTTCAAACTTTTGTAATCGGCTTTGTAGTGACAGGAGCATTGGTAAATTATTAGCAACTAGCGTAGGGTAGCTTCCATTGACCATTGGTCATTGTTTTTACGTTTTTTATATTGTTTTTTGTTGGTACCTAGGAAGGAAATGGAAGGAAATTTTTATACCTAACAAATACGCTTTGCAGCTCCGACGTCAGCCATTTATTATTGATCCCTTGCGTATGCATAGCAGTTTTTAGTTCTAACACATTGAGTGATGCGCAGTCCCTAGTAGCTAACTTCATAGTAGCAGAATTATTTGACATGAACCGAGAACACATTAGGATAAAAACTGAACAGTTCCCGTCGCGTATCTTCATCATCAACAGTCAATTGAGGCNCCCTAAGCATACTGCACATTCAGTAAAGGAATTCCTCGACTCACAATCTGTTTCTGTCTTAGACTGGCCATCTAACAGCCCAGATTTAAATCCCGTAGAGTACCTACATTTGACGTGAAGTTAAGAAAAATATATCAAATAGGCAATGTAGCAATTTATGAGAACTATGTGCGGTTTTTTTTGAAGTATGGAACTCCATTTCTATTGAAAAATGACAGAAATTTATAGAATCAATAACGTCAGTGCAAGTTAGTAATTAAAAGCTGTGCATATGCCACTAAGCATTAATTTTACGCTTAAATTCTATTCACAAGCTCGCTACATTGCAAGTGATCCTATATCGTTTAACTTCATTAACTTTTAGATTAATTTAATACTATTGTCGAAAAATTTATAGATCGTTCTTAATTATTTGTCCAGATTCGTTTCTTTGCAAATTGTTACAATTTTTATTAGATGTACATAATCTAAAAAAACTTGCTTATTTTATATGCGATTTTTTATAATTTTGTGAGCTTTAGTCATGTATATATTCAGTAAGCCGACAGATTACTTCAAACTATTATCTAACACAGAAAAAAAACATGTTTGTTGAGGAACTCTCTGTAAATAAAAATCGTTCTTAATTATATGGCCACAACTGTATATGCTATACTTTGTCCGGATACGGGAAGAAATTCCCTCAGGATATGAGTGAAACCACTAATGACAGATATTAGCATGAAAGCTTTATGACTTGAATTTTGAAATTAACTGTTACAACCTATCACTTTGTATTCAATTCCAATAACTTGTAATCTAACTAACTTTCAAACAATCTTCATACAAAACTTCATCTTTACTAATATTATAAAGCTGAAGAGTTTGTTTGTTTGTTTGAACGCGCTAATCTCAGGAACTACTGGTAAGATTTGAAAATTTCTTTCAGTGTTCGATAGCCTATGTATCGAGGAAGGCTATAGGCTACTTTTTATCCGGGTGCGCGCAGTAGTTCCCACGGGAAAGAGGGTGAAACCGCTGGCGTAAGCTAGTGTTTAAATAAAATAAAACTTTGTACTTCAGTCGCAGTCGTCAAATTGTGCATAAATCTAGTCAAGTGTCTACTATGAAATGTCTTACGGAAATGTAGATGATTTCATGACTGTGCATAACTTTGTCTTGTGACTTTGGTGAACCTATCTGTGACCTATCCCATTAAAAGCCAACAGAAAAAAAAGATATTCAAATGCTATAAATAAAAACAAACGAAGACTCCACAGAGCATTATTCAAGGGTAAACCGCATTTGATATTACTTTTATTGATCCTTCAGTACTCGTTGATACCTAAACCGATACTTACATAAGGAGCTGGTTTATATTCCTGACGCGAGGGACATTGACCTAGTCTGTATCAAGGTCGGAGTATCATCGGAAAGTCAGTAAACTGCATAATGTATGCCAAGTTCAGTTCTGCCAATATTTCAGGTGCAACGGTACTTGACATTCTATTGTTCAAGAGAGATTGGTCTAGACATTATTGGTCTAGATAGCTCAAAATATATCGTCAGTCGATTAATATGCAGTATTTTTTTAGCGTGTTATGATATGTTGTAGAAGTATGGCCTTTCTTTTCTCCATATTTATTCTCTCTTCTTTCTTCTATCAATAATTTCATTTTGTCAGGAAAAACACAGATTATAAGAAACTATGAGGATAATCTTCATTGTAATAAAGTGTGTTCTAAAATCTAGCGTCAATGAGAGAAAATTGTGCTCGATCTATTCCAAGTTCATATTATCGAACAAAACACAGGTATTAAGGTTAATTTCCTCATAAAGTTGACTGACAACTAATGAAATGTTATTAGAAAATAACTAGTGACTAAGATGTTGTCTGATGACTGGTCTAGACTTTAAGCTTTTCGCGTTAAAGTCGATTTTTCAAACTTTTGTAATCGGCTTTGTAGTGACAGGAGCATTGGTAAATTATTAGCAACTAGCGTAGGGTAGCTTCCATTGACCATTGGTCATTGTTTTTACGTTTTTTATATTGTTTTTTGTTGGTACCTAGGAAGGAAATGGAAGGAAATTTTTATACCTAACAAATACGCTTTGCAGCTCCGACGTCAGCCATTTATTATTGATCCCTTGCGTATGCATAGCAGTTTTTAGTTCTAACACATTGAGTGATGCGCAGTCCCTAGTAGCTAACTTCATAGTAGCAGAATTATTTGACATGAACCGAGAACACATTAGGATAAAAACTGAACAGTTCCCGTCGCGTATCTTCATCATCAACAGTCAATTGAGGCAACTAGGCGATAACACCATTTCGCAATTGTCTGTCGTTTCTATAGCAAATGAGAATATCACCGTGGGATGGTCACACGCACCTTACGCGTTTACTTACAAATACTCAATTATGTAGCCATGTACCATTTGTAACTAAATTAAGTGCAATTCTAATTAGTCGGTTAAAGGTCAAAGTGAGAATGAAAGAGGTTAAAATTATTTCTGACATTTCATAGTTTTTAAGTGTTGTGGATTAAGTTATAAGCGGATTAAGGATAGCATATTTTGTAAATATCTCATTTACATATCACATAAAAGAAGAAGATAACTAACTGCCGCACTAAGAGACGTCATTTAAGCTAATCATTACTTATCTTAAGTATAGAAAGCCTTTATGGATATTGACATAAGTGTCAATTTTTTTTTTTAAGTAATCATTAAAATTTAATTGACGTCTCTGAGTGCGGCAGTTAATTATTGACTAACGGCCGTTTCCAATATTCTTTATATGTATATCTGTTGCTTTGCTTACTGGAGAGAGCTTTGATATAAGCTCCGGCAAGTTATGTAAAATTCATATCTCTGGTAACAAAACCAAAGATAGACAGTTTATTGGGAATGGCCGTAACTGGCATATTGACATATAAACTGTGAAAAAAAAAGAGTGAAATTTGATACTGTATTTTGTAACATTGGGAACATCATAATTACTCTAATGGATAAATATTGATGGGATTGAAACATAAACGTTAAAGTGCGAGATTTATCTATGAAGATTTTATCAACTACTTTAGTGAGGTAACAAAAATTATAAGCAAGAACCAGAATAGAAGTGAAAGGAGGGCAAAAAAACTCAGTTCATATCAGATCATCCATAAATTGCTTAATCATCGTTGTTAGCTACTGTCTTTAGGCTGGTTATTAATTTATGTTTTGTGGGCGGGATCCATTTAATTAACATCAACAAGAATTGTTATGAAAATAAAAGTGTGAAATGAATTAAGATTTGTTTTACTTCATGAAACATAATGAAATCTTTAAATTAAGACACGGTCATAGAAATCAATTAATTTTATTGGCGAAAAATAGCAATTTTTCATTTTTGCTACCAAACAATAAAACTTAATTGAAAAATAGTCTGTTCTTATCACTTGTACCACACACCAACCTGCAAAACCCATCACTTATTTTTGCAGTCGACTTGCAAAATGTCGACTACGTTTCATAGACGATGCGATTAACTTTTCTTTTTACACAGTTTGACATTTGCACTGTTGTACAACGGCCAAGCGTGAACTGTAGCTTATTGTTCAATACCACTTCTTACTATTGGTTTGATTTTATAAGATGTTTGTAAATCTATACCAATATTATAAAGCTGAAGAGTTTGTTTGTTTGTTTGAACGCACTAATCTCAGGAATTACTGGTCCGATTTAAAAAAATATTTCGGTGTTAGATAGCCTATTTATCGAGGAAGGCTATAGGCTACTTTTGTGTAGTTCCCACGGGAAAGCGGGTGAAACTAACATAGATGATATCTGTCAGCTAGTTCAACAAGATATAGACAGTGTTGTTAAATGGTCGCATGATAATGGCATTTTATTAAATGCTAGTAAAACTAAATTAATGTTAATTCATTCACCATATTTACAACCTCATAGTGCGACTCCACCCTTATTTACTCATGATTATACATGTCACCATAATAACTTACTGGACTGTAAATGTAAACCTATTGAAAGAGTTAATTGTGTAACTTACCTTGGCGTGAAAATAGATGATAACTTTTCCTGGTCGCAACATGTAGACTACATTTCCAATAAACTAAGAATATTATTGAGTAAAATGTACCACTTAAGCTTTAAAGTTCCTATTAATATTTTAAGATGTATTTACATGTCATTAGTTGATTCTATTATAAGCTATGCTCTTGACAGCTATGGCTTAACATTCAAAACTAACTTAGATAAATTGGAAGCAATTCAAATTAGATTTTTAAAATTACTTGTTACTAAAAAAACTAAAAGCAGCTGTAAAGGAGACTATAGAAAATTATTTAAAATATGCAAAATTCTACCGATTACTCTCAAACATAAATATCTTTTAATAGTTAATCACCGCTGTATCCAGGAGCATAACCTAACTTATGTCAAGAACAACCACGACACACGATCTATGGCTGCTGGTAGATATAACGTACCCAAAGTCACCAACTATTTTGGTGATAGAACCTTAAAAAAGAGAATACCATATCTATTGAATAGTCTACCGGCAGACATAAGGAGTGAAACAAATTCAAATAGACTTAAACGTAAAATAAAGTTACACTATTTAGAAATATTTTAAGTTTTACAAAATTGTAATGTCGTGTTGTGTCTCATAAAAGTTTATTTAGAAATAATTTAAGTTTTATACATAAGTTACTATATCTATA